>VZTE01005521.1:3141375-3152997 GCA_013397775.1 Eulacestoma nigropectus | reverse complement strand
ACGGGAGAGTTGCGCTCGCCTCGGCCGGGGCGCTGCCGCCTCCTCCCGCCGTGCCACACACCCCCGCTCCGACCGCCTTGCTCCAGTCTGTTTACACGCCAACTGATTTGCATTCCCTTTCCTTATCCCTGTCCTTTTCCCTTTCCTTCCCTTCCTTTCCCTTCCCCTTCCTCTTCCCCTTTTCCTTTCCCCTTCCCTTCAATGGTTTCATACAGATTTTCTCTGTACAGGTTTTCTCATGTCAACAGTACTGTGTGCTGCACTGTTCCGTTCGCCCACGATTTTCTGTGAGAGTGTGTTTTTTTTTAAGAAATATATATATATATATAAACTATTATTTGTTACCAATTTGTACAAAATGGATCCATTAAATTTTTTGATTAATTAACCCGTTCGATGGACGTTTCTGTAAAGAATCTCCTTACTTTTCCCTCTTTCTGTATATAAATACATATATATATATTTCATCCCCCCACCCAGTAGTCGCTAATAAAGAAAGGCCCAGGGGAGTGCGATGATTGACTGCCCATTTTAGCTCCCACTGGTAATGACTTCTAATACCTAAACATGCCCGTCCCCACCCAGAGTGCGGCTCCTGTTGAACTGTGGGCGCCGAAGCTCCCGGGGGAGGCGGTTCTGACGGGGTGGGGGGAGACCATTCTCTGACGTCACTACCAGGGCGGGGGCCGGGCAGCCCCCGGCAGCGCCGGGACCTGGGGCCGCTGCTCCACGGCTCTGCCCTGCCAACAGCCCCGAGGAGAAATGAACCGCTCCCACAACGCGGCTTTAGCATCTCCGTCCTGGCCCAGAGTCCCAGACCTACAGGGTTCACTGCACTGGTTCAGAGAAAGAAGGGAGGGAGGTAAAAAAATAAACAAACCCAGAAATAAATAAACAAACCTCTCCACTGGGGTAGCTTGAAACTACCGAATGGTGCCGTTTTAATTACTTTAATGATGTTTAAGAATACCAGATAGTATAGGCAAATAAATAGCATGAGCTGCTGGAAGGGGTTTCTATGGCTTGCGGAGAGCAGATAGAAGGCTGCTGTAACTGCATCCTCTCGTGTCTGACAGATCACCTCTGCGCTCAGGTGGGCTGGGGTACTGTGTGTGTACAACTGTACACACCCACGTAACACTCGTGTATGTTGATACCTATAAATACAAAAACTACAAGAAAATAAATAGCTGGTCAGTGGCTAAAAACACCCCAATGCCCAGTGCTTTCCTTACTTATACATCCGTATTTTTCTTTCAAGGCACCAAGTCGGCGTTCCTTCATTCATTCGCCCAAACTCAACAACTTCTGTATTTAAACACCACGGATAGTGACAACAGCATGTCGCTATCGGGAATACACTTAGGGAATCAGCTAGGTGAGAGCAATGTGGGAAAGAGAAGCCTAAACAGGGGAGAGTTGTGCCTCTCTCCAGCCCCCGGAACTTGTGTCATGGAAATCGAGAAGTGCAGGAGCCAGATGCGGGTAGGGAGGATATTTCCATCATGTCCTGAGATCTGTTTATTTCTTTATTTCTCTATTTACAGAAGTATTTGGATGTGGAGGCTAATCACCTTTAATTTTTCATTTGCTTGTTACAGATGTCTACCCCGTTGCTCTCAAGGTAATCTAGACAGACGCAGCTGAAAGCCTGAATCTTATGCCTTAGACATCAAAGCAAGCTCGCACAAAGAAGTATTTCTTCACAACGGTGAATCTTCATGGTAAGTTAGGATTTCTATGGCAATAGGCAAGTCATACTTAAATAGTGAAAGGCGAAGTCTGGAGCCCGTCCAGTCTTTTCATTAAGGACATAATATTTACGTCTAACAGGCCCTTTTTCTTGTGTATACAAGTATATATTTTTGTTTGACGCGAACTAAATCATTTTCATTTAATTTCCGGTAAACAAAACCCACGCGAACAGGGCACTTGTTCCAGACCATAATAAAAATGGATAAGACTGTCAGGAAGAAAAGGCCCGCTTGAACCGTCGCCTCAGCTCACTTTTGTTTCTGCTTTCTGCCAGGATCAGAGAATGCATTTGGGATTTGAGGGCGAGTTTCTAAAGGCAAGGAAATGGTTTTTAAGGGGGGAAAGAAAAGGAGAAAGGTCTAATCAAGCTCGGGTTGTTCAAAGGGCCTGATTTTGGGGTTGAAAGTGTGAGTTTTATGGTGCATCAGCATGCCACGTTAGGATCGCTATGGTAATGAGGAGAGCAATAGCAAGCGGCCTTCAAAGGAGGCACACTCCATTTGAGACAGTCTATTAAGATACATTTGCACTGACCTTTGGTTTCATGCTAGCTTAATACACTCAATCTGCTCCCTGCTAGAGATAGACTTCCTCCACCTAATGCACTTTGGCGGAGCTGGGTTTTGCTGGGCTTCACCCTCCCCCCGAGGCGGGCTCTGTTCCGATGCTGTAGCCCCGGTCTCCTTCTCCCCAAAGTAAGGGACTGCCAGCCCCCAAGCTTGGCGGGAGTTCCCGCCCGCTGTCCCCAGCCTTTCTGACCAGCTTCTAGCAGCAAAACTGGCCACAAAGCCCGAGAATTTCTTCCCTTTCCTTCCCACCAAGTTGGGAGGGGAAGATAGGATGGGGACTGGAAGATCCCTGTCCTTGGGCTGCCTCTGTCTCAGGGAGTAGGCGTCCCGATGGAAGCCCCCCAGGACCTGGAAGGCGGGGTGAGGTCCGGGGGGAGATGCTCGTACCCCGCTTCCCACTCCGCCCGGTCCCGCTGTCACTGCGCGGCAGCGAGCGGAGGCTCCGCGGTGCGGGGGAACTTGACACCCGCACGGCCGGGGCCATGGGCGCTGGGCCATGGGCCCGGGAAAGTTAGAAGTCCATGTTCCAGTAATTGTCTTGTTGTTTATTTTATCCAAGTACCCTAGTGAATAGGGGAAAAATAAACACGGGGGAAAAAAATTCAAACAGTTGAGTCGTCTTTAGTGCCAGCCCTTGTGGTTGAATAAAAAGGATGGTCCAATTTCTATTGAGCTGAGAAATCTTTGAAGTGGGAGTTATTATCTGAGAAATTCCTGCTCGTCGTCCTAACAACGCTGATGAAACGTAAAAGGTTCTTTGTCAGCGATTTGTTCTCCTCTCTGTCAAACTCACCCTGCCCGTTAGCTTTAAACCGTTTCTAAAGAGATAAAATCAAACTTTTAAAGATAACTTTAGGGGCCCAGAGGGTGCAGAAAATACCAAACTATCGAATCCTGTGTATAGACATACATCTGGATATATGTGGCTGTGTCTGCGTGAAACTCTGACTGTGTACAGATATCCATAGATGTCTGTATGACCTTACAGTTCGAAAGTTGAAATTATGTCCATTGTTTTTGCATTTCATCCTTCAAACTTTTCCATCTAATGAATTATTCCTACACACACTCTGCACAGAATGTGATTCTTGGGCAAAGGCAGAAATGTTAGGTTTCATTAACACCACTATGTGACCAACAAATGTTTTCTTTCCAGTAGAGTGAAAGCAAGAGTGTAGACATAGAGCAAAATCTTTGATCATTTAACAGTCCGAATACCTATCAAGCATGTATATACTGCAATGTATCGAAGTTGTTAACGCATTCAAAGTGATGGCTTCCATATGCTCCCAAGTTTTATTGTCCATACGTGTAAGGATAGTCGAACTGCATCTCTTTTGTATCTTCATTTTATAAACATAGCGGTGTTGTACTGAAATGTTTCCCTGATCAAGTTTTATTTAGTCGTTTTTCATTGGAGATCATGCAATGCCCTGTTCGGAATATGAATTCCTTGAAGTTGTAACTCACCAGTGCACTTCTGTTTTAGTTGTTACAGAATTATCTGAGCCCAACACTGCCATTCTAAGCCAAACCATTAATTTAATGGGACCTTTCCTGAGTAAAGACAGAGTCAAATTAGAGTGGAGTGGGAATTACTATTATCATTGTTATTATTTTTTGATCTTATCGTATTTATGGGAAAATCTAACACATTCTTTGTGAACTGTACAGAGAAGAAGACTCTGAAAAATGTAGCTCGCAGAATAACATTTACAATGTTGGTATGCTATATCTCTTTCCAGACTTCTTGTATTACTTATTTTTCTTTCTCACATGTTTGGCTATGAAGGAATGTTCTGTTGTGTGCTTGAACATACTATTTATTTTTAATATTTGGATCTTTTTTACAATAAATATTTATAAGCGTTTCATTTCTATGGTTATTTTTACAAATGTGCACTTTTAAAATATGTGTTTGTACTGATGATACCGAGCCATTCCTAAAACACTGTGTAATCAACCTTCTCTTTCTGTTGGTTTTTATATTAGTTGAAAAAAAAAAAAAATTCCCCAGGTCTGTGTACTATTAATGTGGTGTACAATCAAGTGTTAATGAGTGGTTTTTTTGTTGGTCTTTAACCTTTTTTAATGTTAATCGTTTTAGGTTGGCATTTCCATTAAAAGAACAAAACAAAACCCTTCTTTGGCTCCATTTCTGAGACAACATTTTTCAGATCGCAGACTTCAAACCAATTGTACTTAAAGCATTGACCAAGGCGCAGGGTGCGGAAACAGAGCCCAGTGTCACTCAGGTGGAGCCCTGTCCCTCTGGGGGGTGGGTGTGTGTCCCGGTTACCTCTGCAGTGGCTTCTCAGGGGCACTGTGCGACTCTGGGGACACTAACTCTGGGATGCTGGGCACCAACACTCGGGGATTGATGTGAGTTTTCAGCCGGGCCACCCTGGGAGGCTGCTGCTCCCCTCCGCCCGAAGGGTTGTCGTTTCTCAGGATGCAAGTGTTCTTTTGAAGAATTTCCCTCCCTCCGGAATGGGTCCTCGTCACAGGGAAACATAACCTTTTTATAAGGTTCCTAGGAGGGTTTAGGGCATTTTATTTCTTTTCTAAGAGAGGGAATTCTTTCGTCAGCTAAAGTAATCTGAAAGTAAGCCTTCTTTGCCTTGCGGATTCTCCTGGCCGCTGCTAACTCGTTCCAGGGTTTCACAGCTCCCGAACCTGCTCAGAGCTCCCTTCGCACGACAAACGCCGGCTTTGCTTTTTGGAGGGATGCAGCAGCCTCGGGCACACCGCGGCCCGAACCCGGCGGGCGCCTTGCGCATGCGCTGCTTTGATTCCTTTTAAAAAAGGAAAACTTGAAAGAAGTTGCCTAACACAGAGAGATGACAAAAAGTTGGCTTTAGCTGCCAGGAATATTGTCAATAGAGAATACATTTGACTACATGAAGGGGGAGAGAGAGAAAGGAAGAAAATAATTTAAGAAATAATAGAATTCAAGAAAAAGAAATGAAGGAAAACATTTTTGCTGGTCTGTAAAAGACAAAAACTGGCCCATAAAGGAAAGGAAGGCTAACAGTACATGCTAATTAAAGAATACAATTCTATGGTCTATAATGATTGAGCGAAGACATGTACTTATTACACTTGACTGTCAACAAGGGAAGGAATGTCCCCTCAGACAACATGGTGAGAGACGTGTGGGCATTATTAGTGGCCCTTTTATAGACATTGCCTTTTCTTTCTCAATGCTGACAAACCATTTTGGAGGGAACCATCCCCTGTTGCTTCCTATCATCGATCCCCATGCAAGGCCCTGCATTGTGCAAGTGCATTAATTATAGACCATTCATTTAACAAAAGCACATTGTATGTTCAGGAAAGGAAGATTAGAAATATGAATCAGTAACCGAGACCCGTTTCCGCCACCTTACCGGGAGAAGCGGAGGGGAAGGAGGTGCAGCGTGCAGTTAAACACCCTACACCTCCCGGACGGAGCGGGGCTCAACCCCGGTTGGGCTTTTTGGGAGAGAAGTCATGAAACTGATTACAATTGAAAACAACAACAATAAAAACACGTTGTCAAGTGTCTCTGTGGGCGCCAGATTGCTCGACCCTGCTCGGCGCCTCGCCAGCCGCCCGCTCCAAGGGGCCGCCCAGCCCGGAACAGCCCGGCTCGGTCCGGCGCCCCTTCCCAGGGCCGTGTCCCCCCACCCCAGAGCGACCGTGTCCGGGGCTGGTGTGCCTGTGTACACACATCCCACACACATTTGTTATGTCAGTGGGTTTTCTCCAGCTGCACGTAGAGGCGCAGGCACACGGACTTGCGTCCATCCCTCCCCACCCCTGCGCTGCTCAGACTTTTGCAGTCCGAAGGAAAAACCATCTGGTGCCCCAAAGCCGATCGCGACACAGACGTGACTTATCGTGAGAAGGTAGAAGGAAAACACAGGGAGAAGGAGGTTATGAGGGAGCGGGGGAAGGACAGAAGACGGATTCCCGGTATCACCCACATGACTTGCTAAGCGGCTCCAGCTCCTCTAAAACCTCTGGGCCATATGTTAGTTTATTTACACCCTTTGTCTTTTCGTGTGTCGCGTAGTGAAATAATATTCCTGGGATACAAATGAAAGTAAGCTAGAGTAAACAAACAAGGGCATTGCCTGCTAAAGCGATATGTAACATTTCTGAGTTTCCAACAGAGTATGTCGTTCCCATGGTTATAATGGGGCCAGGATAGCAATTAAAGCTTTTAGTTACAGCCCCTAGATTTTTAATGCTGAATGACACGTTGACTCCATTTTCTCGTACATGATTTAGGGTTTTTTGCAGGATTACACTATGGGAGGAAAAGGAGAGGGAAGGACAAAAGTCACCGCAAAAGCAACCCTGTAACAGCTAAAAAAAATGGCACAACAGACTAAAGTGTTCCTAATGATGGCAACAACTCAGAGAAACCTCTGCAACTTCCCGTGAGGCTGACTTTGTTCTCAACTTCTTCTACATGTGGATCCACCCTGCTCCGAGGCCAGGACCACGCTGGCTCCTCTGGATCAGGCGCTGAGACCCAGCGGAGTTGCAGAGGGTGCGGGCACCAGCTCCCGCGTTTCAAAATCCGCGCATCAGCTTCGCTTTCTTCTTCGTCATGAGGCAGCCAACCCCATGGCCGGGCTGGAGCTCGCCGGTCTACAAAGAAACCTCTTTTCTAAAATAAATAGGACGCTCTAATAGACCCGCAGATTTTCTTTTTCTTTCCCCCACAGTCAATGTTACCCGGAGGATTGGCTCTATTCTGCCGCAAAACCCGTCTCCGGGTCATTGCGGGTTGCCTGGACCGGGGAAGCCACCCCGGGGGGCCGGGCTGAGCCCCTGGCAGCGGGAGCCGGGCTGAGCCCTGCGGGGCTGCGCCGCCCGCCCGGGCTGGGGGAGGCCCCCGGCACGGCGATGTCCGCGGCCAGCAGCTCCCTCTTGCCCCCCCTGCCTCGCTGCTGCCCCTGAGGATACCTGCTACAGCACGCCCTGAGCACAGACAAAAGCGGGGACACCACCACTCCCCCATCATCCCCCCAGCTGTTTCGGGAAGACACACAAAAAAATTAGTCTTCAACTTTTGACTAGTGCCTCCTGGCTTAAATTATCCTGTGGCCTGGGTGGGGGCAACAGTGAAGCAATGTGAGCTCCTTGCTCCACCGCCTGCTCCCGCGAGCGGCCGGGAAACAGGGTACATCTGAACTTGGGCACAACTGGGCTGCCCGCCCGCAGCCCTCCCTCTTCCCTCGTCACGGGGAGTCCCGGAGTGGGGAGTCAAAGGGAGGTTTCAAGGGGGGAGGTTTTGTTATCCCTACCTGAGGACAGATTAATCCTCGCATATACTTGATAAAGATGAAGATCTTGCTGGGAGGAAGAGGGAAAAAACCGGTAGGAAAAGAAAGGAATCACTGGATTGTTATTGTCTAGAAAACAGGCCACCTTAAAAAACCTGTTGTAGAAATACAGAGAGTCCTTTAAGTGTGAAATATCATTTCATTGTAAATAGTCAAAAAAGAGTCGGTAATCCAACTTCCGGAAACTGTTCTGAATTATTTCAGCAGACTCTTTTAAAAGAGGATTAGCAGGGCTTTAGGGGCAAAATCCTTCTGTTTTATTCAATCTCTGATTTTATGTTATAATTACTAGATGTAAAGACTCTCGAATTAGTATGCAGGCGTCGTTCAGACATTATGCAGGTGCTATTCTAATCATTCAGCTTTTTAATTAAGGAACGAGGTAAGAAAACAGAATCATAAAAACACTTTTGTGAGAGCTGAGAAAATCGTGAGCGACTGCATGAATAAAGCCTTTATACCTTATCCTGACAGGTCAGACACCAATTGCCTGACTTACGACCTTTTCTTGCTGAAACAATGGTTAACAGCTTTCTCACCTTGTTCCCATTATAGAGTTTATTCTCGCAGAGAATTTATGGAAATGCCCTAAAATGCTTACACTAAAGAGGGAGATGCAAAAAGATATTGCAATTTTAATTGGTGCGTGTCCCGTACAAAGATACTTTAATTCGGGTAGCTCGGCGATTGAGGCACTAGGCTCGGCACGAGGATTTGGGTAGATCGAAGTATAAAATTCTCCTTCAGAAGAGGAGAGGAGAGGACACAAAGCCACCCAAAGTTGCCGGAATGCCCGGACAGCCGCCGCGGCTGGGACGGCGCCGGGTCTCCCTTTGTTCAGCGCATCAGAAGGCATCGTGTTCCTTGGTCCCGCGATGCAAACTTAAAGCCTTTGTGGGGCTTTGTTATTATTATTTAATTTCTTTCTGTTGCCTTCCTCCTCTCCCCTCCTCTCCACCCTCCCCACGCCTGGCACGACTGCATCACGTGTATTAACATATGAATGAAACAACCAGAGCCAATGCACTTAAGGTAATACCTATGCTCCGTTCTCGCCTGATTATCTTTTTATAGAAAGTTACATTAACTAATGACATTTACATAAATATGAATAATTAGTAAGGTAAGTAATTCTGCTCCGACGGGGGAAGGCGGAGCAGGGAAGAGCCTGAGACCTGAGCCCAATTTTCGTCTCCGTAGACCTGGAGGCTGCTTGGCCCTGGCACTGGACAGGAGGCATGGAGTCCTCTGCAGGGAGGAGGAGAACTGTCACGTTTATATTGTTCTCTCTCCTTTTTTTTTTTCTTTCTTTTTTTTTTTTTTTTGTCTAATGCGAAACTTTTCTCTTGTGCCCCTCTTTTATCTCCCCTCCAGACCTCCAGTTCTGAGCAGAGTTCAGTGGCTGTAAATGATAGGTTCCCAAAAGCATCAATCCGCGCTCCTCTAGTACTTGGCCGAGAACAATGCAAGTATTAGGATATCAGCAGCACTCGAAATGATCACGCGTTAAATTATTTTGCTTTCACGGATGAGGGGGCTTTTTTCCAATGTAAATCAAGCGCTTTAGTTATTAAGTCTGAACACTAATCTCCAACAACCTTTACATAATGTGGCAGAATGTGCCACACCACTTCGCACCTGCACTCTGAATAGAGCCGCCTTTTCAATGTAAGACACGCTTGTTGCCCCTGGGCTCCAAAGGAGTTGTGTGAATAAGTCAAGCTTTTTGAATACCCCTACTCGCTTTCTCTTCCTCCTTTGATCACAGAAAATGTCTTCTAATTTGTCCTTTTTCATTGTAACAACGTTTTCAAGTCTCTTTTTATTTTCCAAACCACATATTTATAAAGAACATAAATCGCCCCAGAAAACAAAAGTTCTCTCCTCGCCAACTGGCCAAGTAGCCTATGACCACTTTGTTATTCACAAGGAAAAGGGGAAAACAAAATTCTCGCAAAGACTGTTGCTTCTCGAGTTTGTCCTAAACAAATGTTTAACTTTGGGACGGGACGCGGGGGGAGAAACAGGTTTGTTTCCTTCAAAAATAAGGGCAGGTCCATTTGCCTTGGGAATCTGCTCGCTGCTCTCTCCAGGCTGGTGGCCAGCTGCGTTTCAACCTTCTACCGGCGATAAATGGCGAGGAGGAGGGCAGAAGGGATCGGTATCTCTCTTTGACCACTGGAGTGACTGAAGTCTCCGCCAACTTCCTGAGCGCACCAGACAGGTCAGGGCGAAGCCAGCTGTAGCGAGCGGTTTTGCACGCATTAATTCTTAGCTAAGCTGCCTACTTTAACGACCTTCGAGGATAATGAACTCTAATTTATAAATCCAAGGAAGATGTCAAAGTTAATAGGGAGCGGAACCGCTGAAAAAAACCGCTGGGGTCCGTCGTCCCCCACGCCGCCATCTCCCCGACACTATTTCTCCGCCGAGGAGTGGGGCAGCGGCTGCCCCGGCGCCGAGTGCGCGGTGCCCGGCCCGGCGGCTCCAGGCTGCCCTGCCCGCTCCGCAGCCCCGCATCAGCTGCGGAGGCAGAGGCTAGAGCCCAGCAGGGATTCCACCCCCTGCTTCCACCTCAGCCCTTTCTCAGACATCTCCGAGGTGCTTTGCCCGAGTGTCTGCTAAGGAGCAGTAGGTTAATGGCATTTTAGTGAAGTTGCTCTCTCTGCAGGCTAAGCCCAACCTAGGAGTTTCTCACTCCTCCTTCTCACAGACGGGTTTCCGGACGACTCTTAAACATCCCTATTCATTAGTACGTTAATCAAGGCTGTAATCCCAGCGAAGAGGTGCATTCCTGCTGCAGCTAAAGCCGCCTCTCGAGCGTGCACCTATGTGCAGCACCGCGCAGCGCCCGCTCCCCCCTCCGACGGGTGCTTCCACCGAGAGGCTGTTTCCCTACATTACCGTAGGCTTCGGGTAAGAAAACTAACAAACCCTTCTAATACAGTTTAAAACACTTCGATGTCTTGCCAAGAAACACACTTCCTTCAAGAGACAAGTCAACATTTGTTTTTCACATTAAATGGCATTTAGTTGCCACTGAAAAAATGATGCTGAAGGACCACTTTTTAATTCGATGTATAACAACCGCGGGGGTCTAAGAGAAAATAACGGCGAAAGCTATAGACACAAATAACTAAATTACCAAAACGTTAGTATATCTCCTAGGTTCATTAATATGTAACAGACTCCCCAGTTAATCTCCAAAAGCCAGTGTTCCCCCTCTAAAATAGCACTCTGGGACGAATTGTACAGGAGATCAATCACTGCTAATGCAGTAAGGTTTACTGCAAGGGGGGAAAAAGCTATTTACACCTTCAAATAGAAGCTTTTGAGATTTAAGAGTAAGGGTCATACATCACCAAGAATAAATGATTATGAATTGGTAAACGCGCCCTCCAGCCATTAGCTATGCGACGCGATTTATCATTTCTGGGTGTTTTTCTTTTTAAAATCATCTGGCTGTTTGAAAAGAAAAGCATGACGGAGAAAAAAAACACCGCGGGAAAGTTTGTTTTTGCATATACTATAAGTCATCAAAACATGGCTATTCAGAAATAAACGGGGTCACTTATGAACTGCTTAACGAGAGACAATAAAGCCTTTTCATTGTACGCTTTTATGACTCAGGGATCGGTGGGCTTCTCCCAGCCCAGCCTCCGGCCGTCTCTGCCTTTTTTCCTCCTTTCGTTGTAAGTTACAAACCCGCGAGTGCTGTAAGTAACCATTTACGCCCTAAAAAAAAGGGTTGCCAGTGTCTTTCCGTCGCCTGGCATACACTGAGCTTAAAC
This sequence comes from Eulacestoma nigropectus, assembly GCA_013397775.1. Lineage (NCBI taxonomy): Eukaryota > Metazoa > Chordata > Aves > Passeriformes > Eulacestoma > Eulacestoma nigropectus. Next base: position 3,141,543 of record VZTE01005521.1, on the reverse strand, counting down.
TACAGGAGACATTTTGCCAGTTTTGAACAATTGCCAGTCTTTATCCAAGATGGTCAAAAACAGCCGCGTGAGGATTGGACGGGGAGGACCTGCCCTGGCAGCAGATGTGGGAGGGTGGGACAGGAGACCTCTTGTTCCTTGTCTCCATCAGAAAAAAAAAAAAAAAAA
>VZTE01005521.1:3069061-3122059 GCA_013397775.1 Eulacestoma nigropectus | reverse complement strand
CAGGACCAGGGGCGAGCCGCGGGCGCGCTGCTCCGCGGGCTCTGCGCGGCCGCGGCGTCGGGCGGCTCTCGGGGGGCTGCGGGTGCGTGTGCGCCGGGCTGCGCTCCCCCCAGTGCCCAGCGGGCTCCTCTCCCCCAAGTGCCCAGCGGGCTTCTCTCCCCGCAGTGTCCAGCGGGCTCCTCTCCCCGCAGTGTCCAGCGGGCTCCTCTCCCCGCAGTGCCCAGCGGGCTCCGCTCCCCGCAGTGTCCAGCGGGCTCGGCTCCCCCCCGTGCCCACCTCTCCCGAGCGCGGCCGGCCCGGGCCGAGGCACCTTCCCCGCTCCCCCTGCCCTCCCGCGGCAGCCGCAGCGCTGGGGTGGGCAGCGCGCACATCGACATGAACTTCAGCGAAACCAGAAGCCAGGGTCTAAATTAATACTAGTGTTTTGCAGATTCTATAACCATTAAAGCATCGAATTAATTAAGCTCTGCGGCTTTCTTTAACTCGAATGCTTTCGCTTTATTCCCATCGATGGGAGGCGGGTCAGCGCACTCGGGCACGGTGATGGGATACTTTCCAGAAGTTTATCTGCACATCAGAACATGTTCTGAACCCATTCCAGGAACACTTCGCTTCTCATCCATAAAGCCTGCAAGCTTTGGAGAGTACAGTATAAATAGCGCGGACCACGCTGGATTAGCAGCAGAAGAGACCCCAGCCCTCTCAAACTGGACATTTGAAGGAGGGTTTGGTTTTTTTTTTTAGAGGCTCTTTCCCGTAACCCCGCCCCATCACAGCTAGGTAAATTCAACAGGCAAGGTCTAAATTACAAATGTTTTAATGAGAGGGGAATTGACTGGGGACCTCTCTCGTTCATCTCCTTGCAAACAAAAATTAAAGAAGTTTCCTAGAGCACAGGAAAACCCCGATGACCTTACAATTCACCCCGCACATTAAGACAGTGGCTGAACGGCTGCCTGCCTGAGAAGAAAAAGCAATAGACTTCAGCGGAAATTGAAACAAGGACATTTCTGCTCAGAACGGACTTGGTCTGGTACATCTTTTGGATCAGATCAAGACAACTGGGTTTGATTTTGCTTGGTTTTACAAGGAACACGGGAAAGAGAAAACAGCACCAAAGTGGGGCCCAGATTTTCAGAAGTGGGCAGCTGATCAGCTCTTCTCTCCGAGCCAGAGCAGTGCCTTACTCTAAGCAGAGGAGGCAGGTACAGCTGAGCCTGCTCCGGGCTTTTGCAGCACATGGCAACACCGGAGGAGGAGGAGGAGGTGTCTGAACGGGCTGCGGATCTCTTTGCTGAAAGAGGCGCTCTCACCACCCCACGGCTCCCTGGAGCCACGAGCGGACCCTGTGTCCCGACCCCTCTTCCGCTCCCTCCCGCGGAGCTTCAGAGATTGTCCTTCTGCGCGGGTTTCCGCCGTCTCTGGCCACTTGCTCACCCTGAAATAGCGATCCCATCTGGCACAGGGGATCTCGCCGAGAGGTCTCCTCCTCCTCCCCGAGGAGCTGCGCCCTGCACAGTGGCATTACCAGCGGAGAACAAACCAGCAAACTGCCAGAGCCCTTGAGGGGACACACCGGCAGGTTAATAGACAGGCGAGAGGCATGGGCAGGGTTTCTCTGGCTGCTGGGGGTCACGAGGAGGGGGGGGCCCTTTTCACCAGGCTTTCAGGGAAACTGCCGGAGCAGGGAGAAACTTGCTGTGTAGGTCTCCTCAGCACTGGGTAGCTGCGTGCAGCTTCGTTTGAGCAGCAGGAATGAACGTGCAGCAATTTAGTCTGTATTTCTCCCACGTTTAATCCCACGATTAACCCCGCGTGCCTTCCCTCGCGCGTTCTCATTCAGTTAATAAAAGGAAAAAAGAAAAAGAGAAGATCCCAAGTCCCAGAGGCCTTTGGAGAGCTGAGCGCATCCCGGGGACGGTGTCGGGCACAGCTCTGCGAGCCGCGCTGCTCGCCTGGGGCCGACCTTGCCCGCTGCCTCTCACCTCCACCCCGACACGGTGTCTGTCGCGACACGAATCGGGCCCCGCCAGCGCCACACCCGCCTGTGGGAATCTGGGGGCTGCTCCGGTCCAGAGCAATTCCTCCGATATCCTCGAAGGTGGAAAGGTTTTCTGGCTTCTCATGGCCAGATCCGGGGCTTGGGGTCGGCCGAGCTCACCAAGACCTTCTCAGGAGAGTAAATATTTCAGTCTTCCCTGTGAAAGAAAAAAAAAGAAAAACACACCAAAATCAAAACCCCAAAACAACCCTGGCCCGGGTAAGTCCCCGCGCAGGAGTTTGCTGACCCCATCCAGTAGGGACCCCGCCGCCACATCTCAGGGACATCGGTGAGCTCTGATGATAAAGGAGAAACGACTTCATTGCCAAGAGTTACATATGTAGTCGCAAAGTACTGTAGTCATTTTCATTACACTAAAAAAATAACTCGATTAAAGGATACAGTTTATTGGGATAATGCGAGTGCATTTCAAAGAAATCAAATACCCAGAGTTACTCAATAATCAGACACTTGAGGCTACAAAGCGAGGTGCAAACAAAGCCTTTTGCAGCAGAATAGCAGTAATGTGCGGCACCTGAAGTAAGTCACTGCTGGGGAGCTGTGTCAGACACTACTAATTAACCTACTTTTCAACTCAGTTGATGTCAACTTTTTGTAAGCGAGGAGAGACGTGCTCTTCCTTAGAAGATGGGCCGAGCCCATCGCGGTCCTTTGGCGTGCCCCCGACCCCGCCGATGCCCCCCGGCCCCGTCAGGCACCCCCCGTTCTGTGGGACTGAGCAGCATCAATCAGACAAAGCTACGCGGTGTTTGATTTGTGGTTTTACGTGGGGTTTGGAGCGCGCTGCGCAGCTCCGGTTGAAATTGCTCTTTCCCCAGGAGTGACCCTCTGCCTCCTCGGCGTCACAGGGCAGTGGGCGGCCGGGGACAGCCCCCCCCCACCTCCGACTTCCAGTAAAGAAGTCGTTCTCTGCGTGGGAAAGCAGCTCTTCGCTAGGGGGATGTAACACGCTGCTGTTTTACTTTAACGAACTCAGAGCAGGAAGGCAAAATTAAATTGGCCTCTACACACCCATGGGCGCATCTGAGGGATTCTTTAGCTCAGCAACACAAAAATCTCTGAAATAACACCTAAAGTATCCCCCCCCCCAACTTCCAAACTTCTCATACAGCCAGAAATAAAAAAGGAAGATCTAGTCTTTCTCTCTCCCATGTCTTCCCGAAGGCACCAGCAAAACAAACTACCCTACCTCATCTGAATTTACATAGCCCTTTAACTAGGTACAGATGAGTCAATTTATATCACCTGTGGATCTGGTCCCTGGCTATATATACGAGAGAGCACTCCTTTCCTTCTTTTGTGGTGGTGTTTTTTTGTTTTTTTTTTTTTTTAGCGCTCCTGCTGAGAGCGAGAAGGAGACCTAGTAGGTTATTGGTAGGTAATCTATACCTGGGTTTTATATGTAAAGGAAAATTAAGAAATTGTAGGTCTAGGGCATGATTTGTGAGGAGAGATGGCGGAGAAAAGACGTAGTGTAGAGAGGACAAGGCTTAGAAGAACTGTGTAGAGAAAAAGTTGTTGCTGAGGAAAAGGCGTGAACAAGGACTGAATGTTTGCTTTCTCCACAGCAGACAGCAGGAGAGAGTAGGCTTAAATTGTGGTAGAGGTAGATTGAGGCCTCCAGCTGTAAGGAGAGCTGTGTTGGAACTGACCTAAGGAGTTTTTGGACTATTCATTCATGGTGGAGAAGCCAGACAAGCCTCTGCTGGGGATGACATGAGTGTGAAGATCCTGCTTTTGAGGGAAAAGACTAATTCTTCAATCTCTCTAGCTATAGATTTTAGATAAGAGAAATGACAGAAGAAATGATGGATTTGGCACTGAAAAAATGAAATAAAATAAACTCGGTCTTGTAGCATCACTGTGCTAAAGGGGAGGAGGTTTAGACTGCGTAAAGATCCTCTGACATTGCTCCCAGCAAGTGGGACAAGCTTTGAGGACACAAAGGCAGGCTTTGGTAGTAAAGGCTTTATATTTTGTAGTATTAGCATGGTATTTTAGGTATTTAATTATGTAATTACCATATTAAGAGAGAAAATGCAAGCCAAGTGAAAATGTAAACTTTACAGTGTGGGAGGACTGGGTGCTGCAGCTCCATCTAGGAGCTGGACTTGTGAGGTCCCCAACTAATGTGTGAATCACTGAAGTTTTTTTGCATCATGCGCTGAGGTTGCAGGGACATTCTTAACTTAAGAAACCTTTTTAGTGTGCAGGTGACCACTTTTCCAAAAGAAGTAAGGATCTGACTTTTAAAATCAGCACGAGTGCTAACAGCCCTGAATGTCAATATAAGTATTTAATTTGAATTTTCCAGGCCTCTGATTCTTCTACCTACCAGATCACTAGGAATATGATTCAGCATATGTCCAAATGCTGAAAATATGGCTGATTTTATACCTGTATGCCTCTGAAATTAAACAAACAACTTTTTGTTAACTGGGAGCTGAAGAAAAAATATGTTATCCTGAAGTCTGAGTTCTCAGTGTATTGACGGAAGTGTGCAAAGAGTGGTGAAAAATATGGAGGGAGCAATTTCTAATGGAAAACAGAACACAATTTTATAGTGCTCTTCCCTGGAATTTAGTTGTCATCCAAGTGTTTCCCATGAACAATAACATTCCAGATATATCCACCTGGTAGCAATGGGCACAGCTTTAGAGTTTTAAATGGTTTTTTCTAGCATAGATGAACATGAAAACATACTTTCTACTGGGAGACAAGCTGTTTGGTGAAGAACTCCCACTCTTTCCTCTGCTTTGATATAAAATTTCTCTTTTCATTTTCTAACATACTTATGGAAATAATTTGCAAACATATTGTATCTCTTAAGTTTGAGATATTATGCCATTTGTTCTTATGCAGACTCCTAAGTGAAGGCATTGTGGGGGTCCTGCTTAAACAGTGGATGTGAAGAAAGCTTCATGTATTTCATGGGTTGTGGATTTCAGGGATTGTGCTACAGCATTTCACCTCCTGCTTGTTGAACAATTGTGCATTAACTTTTCACTTTTCATTTAAAAGAAATAGCAAAAAGTTGAGTCTAGCAGCCTTAGTCACAGAGATTGCTATACAAAAATAACTTCCAGACCTAAACCAGTGCATTATTTGAGGGAAGCTGGAATAAACTGTTGTTGTGAACAACCCATCTATTTTAACAGATTGCTAATTCAGAAGCAAAAACTAAATTGGGAAGAATGCTGTATTAAATAAATACCATATGCATGAGTTATCAGCATGTTTCATCTCATGTTTAATTATAGCTAGGCTTCAAGGTCTATTGTTTCCCTTAAAATAGAAAGAAAAACCCATATTTTTAAAACAAAATGCAGTAAAATTTAGGGATTTCAGTCCCAATTGCTCTATCAAGGTAGCCAGGACACTAGCGACATGACAGAAAGAATAAACTTTATGTGTGATAATTTAATTTTGCAAAGTTTGCCATGCATCTGCTTTAAGAAGTTAAACACGTGCACGAGAGCAGTGCAGCAATTACAATGCCAGACAGTCGTTTGTATTGAATAGGTCATTTAGAATGGAGTTCTGGCAAGTGTAAATGTCTGCCGTGCTGCTTACAGCTCCTCTTGGGCACAATAAGATTTGTGAAAGTGTTTTCTACTTGGTGTTTCTTGAACAAACATTTTCTTTGGAGGAGTCGAGGATCTGTATCTTTTGCTTGTTTGCTCTCCCTGAGCACAAATGACAACATAATTATTGCATGCAAGGTAGTGGTGGTGTTGAGGGACTTTCAGCATATTTATGATTTTATCTAAACTCTTTTTTTTCTCTGACTAAAATTTTCAGAGATGTATTAATTGTCTGTATAGCTCATCTATAAAGCTTACAATTTATGAAATTGCTATTATTATGGATGATGGATAATGATATTTTTACTTTCATATACCAAAACCTTGTTCTATTGTTGATCTTATGAAACCTCATAGATTTCTGTGTAGGAAACAGGCTTGCAATTTGGATTTTGTCTGTACAGATACCCACAGAAAAGGGCTCCTTTTAATTTTTTTATTTGATTTGGTGGATAAGTAGCCTTATATGACAATAGAGGACAACCTGGTGTGCTGCTACTTGTGCAAAAAATGTCAGATTAAAATGTGATATAGGATGGTATTTCATGTAGCTGGGAGTAGGATTTTTTAACATCTTTACCACCACCTATCATAAATTATTTAATGAGATTATCTGAACATGTTCACTGCTGAAATAAAAGAAAATAAACAATGGGAATCTGAAGATGTATAAAGGGGAAACTTCCATTCTGTGTTCAATCTTAAAATTGCAGAGGACTCCGATTAGAAGGATTGTGCAGCAAGAGCTCTCTTCTACAGCAGTGCAATGTGACCCTGAGGTGCTGCAGGAAGCTGGGGCAAAACCTTGGCTACCCAGGTGGGGTGGCTGAGGGGGCCTAAACCTGAGCTCTCCACACCTGCAACAGCAGTGGCAAACATGCCCAGTGCTTCTCGTATCCTTTGAGTCATGAGGGAGCAGAAGCAGATGTCCAACCTAGGTGGCAAATATTCTACTTGGCGCTCTCTGCTACTGATTATCCAGAAAGCAGCCATGGCTGGTGAGTGCCATGATGAAAACGGAGGAAAGAAGATGGGACAGGGCTCATGCTCGAGCCTTGCCCTGACTTGATCACCATGAGGACCATGGCACAGGCTGCAAGCTGGATCTTGGGCATTCTTCTGAATTGCACAGACTGAGAGCAGCAGCTTGGCCTTTCCAGGCTTTTCTCTTGACTGCAAGTCTGTTTAGTAAAGAGCAGGTAACCTCTTCTGACAAACCACAGTAGAGTTCAGAATTTGGTGGTCAAGGACCAACAGCACTGGAGAGCACTGCGGCAAAAAACCCCAGCAGAGTTCCTGGATCATCCATTTTTAGCCAATTTATGAGTCATGAGATGCAGGAGGTGCATCTTGTGGTGAGGTGCACTCGTACGGATGCTGATGTCTTCTGAGCTGCTGTTGGCTTCTGTGCCATGCCAAGCTGAGGTGGCTGGAAACACGTGGCAGGTGCTACATCTGATTCCATGAAAGACCTGGTGATGGCCGGAGCAAACAGCCTTGCTGACACCTGCATGGCCACCCTTGTCCTGCAAGGGCTGGTTCACTTTCCTGTTTGATCTATGTCTTAAGACAGATGGAAGTACTGCTGGGTGAGGAGGGAAAATGGCTGGCAGCTGTGTTGTAGAAACACGACTTTGCTGATTGCTTCTTTGAAATGCTTTCCTCCAGCAGCCGTGGCTCTGAGTACAGTGGCTTAATTTCAAAGAAGCAAAGTTATTGGTAATGTCATGCCTGGGCATTTGACTGTTTTGTGGTGTTCTCTACAGCCCAGACTGGCAGGCCTGTTCTTTACTCTTTGGGGCAGCAACAAAGCAAAAGGTCTTTTCTGGACAGCAAGGTCCTAAAAAGATTTCATTGGGAATTCCCTCAGTTCGTGTACATTGGCTGCTCAATGAATTTTTACCTGATTTATTCTTGTCCTACATTCAATAGGGAGAGGGGAACACACCTTTGTTCTCTAGGAAAAGACTTCTTTTTATTTTCTTTAATTTAAATTTCCACCCCTCCCCTCCACTGTTGCTTTTCTGAAACCTTGAAGGTAATTTCCTGGTTATGATGTCATCCTTGTCTTGCTTAGGGGTGCCCTAAGATAGGCTTGCTTTTCTATGGTGAAAGACTGGGGGTTTGATTTAGTCATTTTTGCTTTGGCTTGCACAGGCTTTTTTTGAATGTTATTGACTGTATCATTCATCCCATTACATCAGATGGCAAACTTTTTTTTTCCTGAACATCAGCTATATATAGAGGCAGTGAGAGAAATTTCCGGACCAAAGATTTCTGATATTCTAGGGATATTCTAGAGGCCTCTAATTTCAGATCATTGTCACACTGGTGAACAACAAGGACCTTGGCAGACTTCAGATTTATGTGTAGCAGAGAAAAAAAAATTGAGCCTCTAGATATGATATGTCTGGCCTGATTCTGGTATGGTTCAGTGAGCTGTGCAGTGTTCTGCTTGATTTACCTCAGTGTAAACAGTGTTTGATCTCCTTTCCCAGACTGGTCTGGTCCCCTCTCCTTAAGTAAGGAAGTCAGGAAAAATTTTGATCCTTATACTCAGAGCAGTGGCCTGGCCTCCCACAACTTGTTTTATTTGAGGGCCTCCTCAGCCAAATCTCCTGTGTTCAATTGGATGCTGCTGCTTCCAGGATGTGCTGCTCGTGTTCACCCTGCTGTGCTGGCACTTCTCAGCAAGCCTTTAGTATGTCTGTGATGCTACGAATACCCCAAGATATATGGATAACCTTTATCACAGTTTGCTTGAATTCCTTCTTTATTTTTAATGGGTCACACAGATCTGATAAACAAATGTTTGTTTTCATCTAGATCATAGACCTCGACGCCCCTTTTGGCCTTTTGGCTGTTTGCTTCTTTGTGTGTGTGTGCAGAGTTTTGTAGAAATTCAGTGCTACAGGAAGAAAATACCCTTCAGATGTGCTTTCTCTTAAAAAAAAAGATTCTCATTTTCCAATGTTATGCATAGTTATGGTATTCTGATTTAATTACATACAGAATAAATATAATGTAGAGCCCAAACTGGTGAGATCAGCTTTCAATCACAGCAGGCCATAAGCTCTAGTAATTAACCATACCTCCACAAACCATCCTTGCTAATAAATCCAGGGGAAAAAAAGAACACAACAGAGGAAAAAAGGAGAAATGAAAAATACGGGATTTTATAGCAAAGGGCCAAACAGCACCCTGATGGATACACAATATATCCCTCAGAAAACATACGGTGGTAAAGCATTTGTTTTCCAAACTGAGGTGCCTGAAGCTGGGGGTCTGGAGGTCTTTTGAAGTGAAGGTGTGCTGGGGAGCTGAGCAGGGACACTGTGGTGACTCAGCTCCCTGTCCTTCCCTCTGAGCCCCTTGGGGAGCACAGAGAGGGGGGCAATGGGGTGTCCCCCAGCTGGGGGATGGTGTGGGCAAACTTCTTCGTGGAGGAGCTGGCTCGAGGTGAGGTCTGGACTGCTCTGACCCAGTGTGGGGGATGGCAGCACCGCTGCAAAGCCTGAGTCAAGGGACTGAGAGCGACTGTGGACTATCCTCTCCCATGTGGGTTGGTAGGGCTTCACAAGGAACATCGCTGCTGCTTTTCAGCGGTGCTTGAAATTTTCCACTCTACTTCTGATGTGGCACGTGCAGCCCTTGAAAGTTCCCAAACTAGAGTCTTAACAAAAGAGCTATAAAGCAGGGAGTCATTCTTCAGCTAAAAACAAACAAAATTAAAGACATTCTAAATGAAAGAATGGGAATTGTGGAAAGATCACCTGTTTCATTTCAGTCAGGCCCCCAGAGATATTAAACACACTTACTTCACAGACTTAATTGCCTCAGGATGAGGCAATCCTGTATATCTTTTTTAGAACCATTAATAACCTACTTCACCTGATTGCAGCAAGTATTTTATTAGAGGATTTGTCAAATGGTAAATGCAAGGACTTTATGCACAGATAAACAACAAAAATTGACCAAATTTAGCCTCCACTTACAGCTAAAGCTCATTTTTATTTTAATCTTCCATTTAATTTGGAACTTAATAGCTTTTCAAAAATTAAACCTACGTGATTTTCCTACAACACTTATTTTGATTAAATCAAATATGCTCATTTGTACAATACTCAGTGCCTTGTTATTGAGCATTGTTGAACATGTGCAATTTTATATTTTCTCCTTTTATTCCTGACATGACATAGAAGAAAGCAGAAATTCTTGAAAGATAATGAAAAACTAGCCATCCACAATTTATATTTGTGTTTATTTACACCTGTTTATTTGCAAGCACAGAAGGCTGCCCCTCAGAAGAAGCCAAGGCATGCACACAATTGAAATGTCTGGTTGTCTGGATGGTAGAAAAGGGTCTGCAAATTTCAGGGTGTCTCAGTGACAAGATAAAACTATGCAATGATGGTGGAAAGAGCAGGCAATGTGTTTGTGAGCAAGGGGAGGTTGCTGCTGTGTGACATCCAGCCCTCCTGGCCATACTGAGAAAGAGGGGAGCAAACTGGTGGGAATCCAGAGGACAACAGCAAAAAAAAGCAGGAACTTAACAAATGTGTCCTTCAATGAAAGGATGCAATAATTTGCTTTCTTTAGTATTAAAAGGAGGAGAATGAGGTGCCTCATGTTTGTTTTGGGATGGAGAGGTAATAACAAAGAAAACACCATCCACCATTGTTTAATTCTCTGTAACTCTTGTTCAAAATTGGCTGATATTTACCGGAAGGTAAGATTAGCTTGGATAGTGGGAAACAATTTTTAGCTGCTGGGGTAGTGAAACATGGAACAGATTGCCAGGGTATGTGTAGAAATCTCCTTGATGGAAATTTGAAAAACCGAGTCAGACCTCTGCTGTTTGGAGACAGGTCTATCCAACTCTGGGGCTGGACTGGTCTGGTGCTCCGCTCCTCAGCACTCTGCTCACGTGGCTCTGTCCTAGGGCAAGGTCAGGCAAACAGGTATGCAATACAGCAGAGAGACTTTTCTGTGGAATAGTGGGAGTGCATCTGATCCTCAGTATGCAAGACATATTTCTGGCTGGGAGTTAAGACATGGATGGAGAATGACGTCTGTCTGCCCTGCTCTACAGAGCTAATACCTCTTCTGCTGAAGCTACTTTTAACAGAATTTTGTATTATAATTTTACCCTGCCATGTTTATCTTTTCTTAAAATAAACAAACCAAAAATCTAGCATGGCTTTGGCACTACCTTCCTCAATCCCAAATGTTTTAATCTAAAACACCACTGTGGTGCCTCAGAGGGCTCAGTGTCTCACATCACTGCCCTTTGCACGATCAGTGCATCCCTCACAGAGCTCTGCAGCCAGAAACTCCCTCTTCTGTCTTCTGATAGTGGCCATAGTGGGAAAAGTAGAAATTGAAAAGAAAATGTGAATGGGAAATAAAGTTCCCAGAGAATATGGCATTGCCTCTTCTTAGTCTCATTATTTTGATTTCAGTTGAAATACACGTTACTCAAATTAAAAAAAAGTTATATAGAAGCATTCATGTGGCTATTAAAATCCATGTTCTGATATGCCTGCAGATCCACAGAGAACTTTTTTGTGTACATTTGAGTGGAAGCTCAAGAAGAGGCTATCAAAAAAGAAATGAAATTTCAACTGAAGAAATATGATTTCCTTATGAAATAGATTATGACTTACTCTGCTGTTGTGTGCTGGTGACTTAAAGAACATTGTGGAAGATAAGGTCTGATTATGAATTCTGTGTTGGTGAAGATTAAACATCCCCTTTAATTCCAGTTGAATTATTCTAAAAGCAAAATATCATGTCTCAGCAGTAGATGCTGGATATCTGCTTGCTCTTTGGCAGGGGAAGACGGAGACAGGGACTCCAGCCTCAGGCTGTCTGTATTCTGAGGAGGGTGCACTGACAGTTCATCGGACAAGCTCACCCCTTTGACTCGCTGGCCAAAGGAGGGAGATATTTTAATGTACAAAATGCCCTTTAGCCCTAAGCCTCTCCTGAAGCATCTAAATTTCAATTAGAAACCTAACCTCAGGCACTATTAATGCATTTTTTTTTTTCAAATCCACCTTTGTTGCGTTAAAGTAAGATGTGATACGTGCACTTACACTGCAAGGAGAACATGATGAAGAGGGGGGAATCAGCCTTTAATAATATTAGCTTATCATCAGTAATAAACTTAATAGCATTCACATTTCAGTGATAAAAATCCAAGTGATCTCAGTGCAGGATAGTCCTTGATGAGTCAACAGAAGCCAACTCGGCACGTGCTGCAGGTGGTCAGTTCTGCCCTGCCTTCCTTGCAAATAGGCTTGTTCTTCATTTTCTCCAGAAAGTGTTCTTAACATTGAAGTGTTCTTTAAATTCCCTTCCTAAGGAAGTGTCTTATCTGCCACACTCACTAACTGCTGCCTGACTTGGGCTCCCTTTTGGGCTCATTTTTACTTTCTAGCAGTTGTTCATATTGTTTTTTAACTGATGGCACATCTTTGTAAAAAGGATGGAGAACACAGTTCAGCAGGGTCTGTAGGGAGGGTGTTCGTGTGTGCTTTGCTTGCCAGGCTTCCAACTCAACATCCCTTGGTGGGCTGGATTTGAACCTGCTCTTTTTGGCTTTCCTTCCGAGTGTCTTCTAGCATGCTACCTCCTAGGAACCCCAAATAGGTCCTTTCTTTAGCTGTGTGTTGAAATCAACCTGCTGCAGCCACTGAATGTTGGGGAGGGCTCAAGTCTGGTTAACCTGTGCTTTGCAAACACCAGTCCTCCTCACAGGGAAAGGTTGATGAAATGACTGGTTTCAGTATCTCCACTGGACTTAAGGATGGGAGTGGTGCCAAGCTGCTTGTCATTAGATGAAAACACAAGGAATTATATGCATGTTCAGACAGAAATTTTCCAAGTAATTTATTACTTTTTTTTTTTGTTAAAGGTAAGGAAAAAAAGGGTGCAAGCTGGAACATTTTATAGCAGCTCTGCGGAGAGCTTTTAGACTCTTGAGTTGTTTAAGACTCATTTTAGGTGATTTATGTTCTGTTTGGATCTGGGCCTAAGGTATCAGTAAGAAGCTTATCAATTTGCAGTGACCCACGGCTCTCTAGAGACTTAGCTTTCTACCAGAACATTAGCTTTGATGGAAAACTAGGTGTTTTCCACACTTTAGACACTAGATCATAAAGTTATAGGACTGGAGAAGACCTCAAGGGGGTGAGCCAGTCAATCCTCCTTTCCCAACTATAGCTAAACCCATGTTTTAGTGTTGATGTTGGGATGTATATAGGAGACATCTTGGGAATAGGGAAAGAAATCTGGAAAATAAATAGCATCAATTGATTTCCTAGTTTAGGATCCAGGAAGGGAGAGTGATCAGGATATGAAAACTGTAGCTTAAAATGACACTCTAATACACATTTGTGTCTCTAAGGAAGCATGCTCTCAGGAGCCTCAGCATAATGCCAGTTTTAAATGATATCTCTAAAAGCACCACTGCTCCTACAACTTCACCCATCTAAGTTTTGAAGAACACCCTTCTCATGTTGTTGTGGTTGCTGCTCAGCAGTACTGATGACAGAAAGTCTCTGTGTTATCACTTTCTAGGACTTCACATAGTGTTCTTTGGGCTCTGTTTCATTCTAAGACCATTTTGCCAAAGGTTCAAATTTAAATAATTTTAGTCATTGCCTGGTGAAAGCCCCTCACCTTGATTGGGACCTTCAACCCTATTTATAACTCAGCTGGTAGAACATAGTGTTTGAAGTTACCTTGGACGACGAGCTATTAAACAATGACTGACTTCTCCTCTCAGGTGTGAAGTGCTGCATGAGCAGGGCTTCATGAACTCTGTATATGGGAAGCGGGATAAATATGGATCTGTACCCATTCTTTAGGCAGGCATGGATGGGATCCCTTTCTCTTCAAGGAGGTGGAGAACAGGTTTTAAAAGATGAGAAGGTAGACCAAGAAAAGTCTTCATTTAAGACTTCCTTGTATGCATAACAGGGGCTTTTGTTTTCTTTTGCAAATGGTTTTGGTGTCACTGTGTGGGTGGCTTTCATGGTACGGAGCTGGAAAAGCATTCAAAAGGAACAGGGGAGAACTAAAAAAGTCTCAGAAGGGAGTTGCTGTTATTCAGAAAAGTAATCAAGACTACTCTTGCAGGAAAGCCAGTTTCTGCCTAATAACATTACTTCCTTTGCTTTAAAGAAGTATTGGTGGTGTTCCTTGTTAACAGAAAAAATATTTATATTTCTGAAAAGAACTGTTTTCCCATAAATTCGGGATAATAGAGTTCTGAAGAACTCCAGGTATGCAGGAGACCCAGATGTTCTCCTCTTGGAATGTCTTTGTGAACTGGAAATTTTTCTCTATTTTAACTCTGTTTTTTTGCTTTGAGTCTAAGACACTGAGAGCTTGATAAAAACTGCTTTGTCTGGAATTTTAGCAACATCGTCTGAGTTTCCCATCTTTGCTGAACAACTCAACAAAGCTTTAATCAAAAGCATTACATTCTAAAATCTGTATTTTAGATATCTCTGGCATACAAAAGTAACCCGTTAAAGTTCTTCTCCAATGTCTTAGTTTACAATAATAATAAAAAGATCTTTTTAATTCATTTGGCTTGGCACCTACATACCTGAAAAAGATTGAAACGATGAGACTAGATTAGGGCAAATGACACAGTGTGGGAGACAAAATCTCAGGCAAACCTATGATTTAGTGCACTGCGTCCCCTTGTATTCCCCAAACGTTGTGCTTGGAGATAGCAGAGGTTGCTACTGAATCTTGTAGTGACTTCAACTTGTACCTCCTCTGAATCAGGAGTAGTCTATAACATAAACATGAAAGCACAGAACTCATCAGAATTGCAGAAATAACCCTTCACAATGAAAAAACATCTTTGAAGATATGAACATTGCTGGCTTTGTTTCTTGGCAAGGAGGTACTCGTTAGGTAACAGATTTTTTTTTTTTTCCATAAAGAGTGCTGTAGTAGCTGAGACTTTTTCTTCATTTCTGCTCGGCAGAGGAAAGATGTCAATTTAGTTTTGCTTTTACAGTCATAATAACTCTTTGCCTACTTCCATTTATGCACTTCTTATTTTGCCATTGTGGCATTAGACCGGTTCAACATGAGGCATTCAGACAGGTTATCCATTTTCTGACCAAGATTGGTTGCTATGAGCAGATGAAGTGTCTCTGTGTTCATCAGGCACCTGTGCTGGAAATGATATTGCTCAGGTGGTGTTTCTTGGCTCCTGAGCTACATCTGAAGAAGTGTTTTCTCCTCAGTGTTGTGTTGAGACTGATGCCTAATGATTTCAGCATAATCTAGTTTTTTTAAATAGCTGTGTCAGCTCCTTTCAACTTCTTGGTTGGCGAATACTTTCTTCATGGTCTAATTCACCTTATGTAATCAGCACAGTGTTATCAACTGCATATCATCTGTATGTCTGGAACGTTCTTTTAAAAATTGATTTTCATACAATGGCACTTTTAGAGAAGACAAATGCATATAAAATCACCAAGCATCAAAATACCTTAACCTTTATTCACTGTCTTATGATAACATCCAAGAATGGAAGAGCTCAAGTGATGTCACATAACAAAATCACCCAAAGTAAATTCTTTTCTACACAGTATGTAGCTAAGTTCTGAAACTTTTTGCCACAGGATAGTAAGATATCATAAGAGTTGAAGAGCTGTTTGGACAATTTGATAGAAGAAAACACTATTGAGAGCTAGAAACACTGGTTTCAGTGTTCAGGAAATGGTTCAGGAAGTCTCTGTGCAACAAACGGCTGGAATTGAGACTATTGCCATTCATCTCCTTGAGTGTTTGGCCTCCCTCTACGGGCACCCACATTAAGCCACTGTTGGAATAGGATACTCCAACAGATAAACCTTGATTTTATCTACAACAGCTATTCTTGTCCGAAAGTTGGTTAATTAGGCAATCGGCCGAGAGATAAAGTACATATTTGTTTATGTAGATATACTTGCCGCTTTATTTTTAAAAAAAGCGCATCCTAGCTTGGAACTAATCCAAAACCCTCTGAAGTGATTAGCTCAACAAGCTGACTTCCATTAGAAGTTAGTTTGAAAACTGGAAATTTTAACAGCAAAAGTGTAAAACCAGAAAATTATTTCTCTACTACTGTATTAACTGATTATGCTTTAGACAAAGTGTTGGTTAAAGAGTAGGATGGACAGACCATGACTTTCAATTTCTTTTAGAATGTTATAGTTCTCAAGTATATTTTTGTACTGACATCTGGATATTTCAATATCTGAAGCAGATAGGAGCAAAACAGAAACCACCTGGATTTCCAAACTCCATATGTAGAAGATGTAAATGCTCACAGTTTTGCCTTGCTTCCTGTTTTCTTTGATTTTTTTTTTTCTTTTCCTGCTCTTCTTCTTTGCTCTAGGAAAGCTTCCTAATTGCTCTATTTTGATTTTTGAGTTCCTTTAAATAAACATAATGCTGTTATTCTGCAGATGTGTAGGGAAACCCTGACCTCTGCTGAAGCCTAAGGCAGACCTATTGTTGATATGACTCCACTCCAGGACTTCACAGTGGTAATCACTGGGTCTAGGAGTAGAATTTTTATAGTTACAATATCAGGACCAACCTAACCAAACCTAAACTTCTGTACAGGTCATGGTATGTGTTTCACTCAGTTTTCAGTGTTGAGTATTTTTCTTTTTTTCATCCCTATAATGGACAACATTGAAATATTGCTTTGAGTCTGGATGTGAAATTCAGCTGTCACACAATATTTGGCTCACTAGACTTCAGTAGTTAGATGAAGAATTAATTTAGACTGTTGAATTGAAATAAATTCAGTTAATTGAAGTCAGTCAATAGGAGCTCTTTGTACATATTTGAAAGAAGAATGTAGACCTTTTTAAGCCTAATCAACTGCAGAACATTATTAAGTTCCCATAAGAAATGGTTTAAGTGCAATGTGATAATGAAAAATGAGAGTGAAAAAATTTTGTTCATTTTGAGTAGCTCTACAATCTAGAATCTGAAAAGAAACCACTTTACATAATGGAAGGAGATACTTACAAAGCAGTCAGACTGAAAAATACCTAGAATTATAGGGGGTGGCAAATTAGAAAAGAGCTTGTAAAGTGATACAGTGGCAAAAGTAATTTTAGGAGAGATATCTTTTTAGAGACCAAGGAGGTGCTAATGCCTTTATTATGTGAAATGATGCCTGCAACACCACACTGAGATCTGTGAGCCTCTGACAGCAGAAAAACATCAACAGTGAAAACAAAACGCAGCAAACCTGAAACGCGCTTTGGAGGCTGGGGCAGAAGTAAGTACTGTATAGCCAAATGCTGATGCTTTCACTCTGCTTTAGAATTGCTAATTTAGGAGTCTCCTTAGCGATTTAAAAGTAAGACAAATGTTACAAAACAATATCAATAACCCAACGTTTACCACCTTTCTTTTTGCCTTCAGGTGGGTTTTAACCAGGTAGAAGACTTTGAACTCCATCTTTAGGTTGACTGTCTGGTTCCGTCACTATATATTAATATTGCCTTTGAGAAGCCCAGGGCCAAATATCTCTGTGCACATCAGTATTCCATTTCTTGAATTTGTCTCATTCTCAGAGTGGTCTGCATCTCTTGCCTTGTTGGAGACACTGAAATGAGTCAGATAGCTGTACAGCTTTCTTCAAACTGCAGAAGTGTCTGCACTGGGCCAGGCTAAAGGTCAATCTAAGACCAATACCCTGCACTTTACTGTTGCCATGAGCAGATGCCTAGGGAAGAATGCAAGAACAACTGTGCAGTGATACTTAGAACTGCACTCCAAGCTTCTTGTGGGATTTTCTCCTGTAGAAATGCCATGTTTCTGTTTACTAGTCCTGTTGAGTTTCTTTTCTGTTAATATCTCCAGATGCTTTTCAAATCCTTATAAATTTTTTGGCAGTCAAGGTGTCTTCCAATGAAGAGACTTCCTTACCCTAACTATGCACTGTATATCAAGAATGCCCTGTTTTCCTTCTGAACTTGACATTTACAAGTTTCATGTGATGGCCACTCAACTCTCCTAGAGAGTGATTGCTCCTTCCTCATACATCCTGTCCACATCATTCTTGATATTACGGAGTTTTACCATGTCTGTTAGTCACGTCAGCATTCTTTTTCCAGTTCCAAGAGGTTTAGCATGTTTAACCTGCCTGTGCCTGGAGGCTGTAACTGAGTGTTGTTCATACCTGTCATCCTCTTCAACCCTTTTCCATTCTACTGTAGCTATCTGACCAGCTACATCAGCGTAACTGGAACTGCTCTCCTTTTGATAATTTACAAATTTGGCTTCTAATCTTGCAGTGAGAGTCAAAGGGATTGCACCTTGCTCAGCTGAACTGAGCTCAGTTTGGACCCCCTGCAAACATCTGACAAGGAAACTGGGACACTAGAGAGGAGCAGAACCACATGTTCTCCTTCCTGGTGTGTGTGAGCAGTTTGGACTGAACTGTTTTCCCTGGTTTCCTCAAAAGGACTTTGCTCTTCAGTGGTGATTATTTCTTTGTAAATGTCCAGCTTAACCTCAGTTTTGGAAAAAAAACCCCTTTCTGTTCTTCTGAGTAACCGGACAAAAAACACTACCCTAAAATGTAAATAATAATTTTTAGTTAAATAACTTCACCCCCCCACACCAAGGTTCACTTTTGTCAAAAGCAATCTTAAAAAAAAAAATTCTAGTTAAAGGGAAAGATTAGATCTAATGTCCTGAAGTTTTGGAAAACCATAAGATAAAAAATAATCAGCTGAAAATAGCCACCCAAAAGAGTGATTAACAGGAAAGGCAGAAATTTAAACAATGCTGGAGGAGCGCACTGTGGATGCTCAAAATTTTCAGCAGAATGGCTTAAAGCAAGGGAAGTTCAGCATGCTCATGAGCTCATGCAGGACTTAGACTACATGGAGGATGTGTTTTCTCTCTCCCCAGAGCTATATAAATTATACATCTTGGATAAAATTCATCCCCGATGTACAAGTTAAAAATAGAGACTAGAAACAATTCTTTTTAGATCTAAACATTTGCACGGGATAAGGACTATTGAATATTAAAAATCTGTGAAGTAACATAAAACAGAGCTGGACAGACATTCTCAGAGAGCTCTGTAAAAACTTACAGAAACCTGAGGTAATGATCAGGCTAGGAATGTTTTTTTAAAAATAACTTTCCCCAGCTTTCTCAGAGTCTGCTAAATTTTATGTATTGAAAAAATATTCTCTGAATGGGGTCTCAGGCCATCGGAAGCAGACTTTCTCTCCAATTTTTAGTGTGAAAAGGATCTTCTAAAATATCATATTTGCACACAAGGTTTATTTTACATGAGTTTGTTTATTTCTTCTGTTTCCATGCTGCAGAGGGTGAATTCTGCTCCATGCTGATCAGCCTGGATGGTTAATGCCCAATTGGTGTGTTAAGGGTTTAGGTTTATGAGGCTATACAAGTAAAGTGCTAAATACAAATGAAATAAACCCATCATTACTACAGTTTGCATTAGGTTTATAGTGTTGTGTTCTCAAGATGTGCAACCCGTTTGTGTGTAGCAATTGAAGGTTATACACTTTAGATTATAAGAAGTTCAAGCATGTGGTACAGGAAGAAACATCAAAGGTTAGACTGTTATTATTAGGACACTTCAAAGAAAAGAATTTCTGAAGCCTTTAAGTTTTACGGCAGGTGCATGAAGAGGTGCCAGGTCATCTTAGGGTGGTCAAAAGAAGACTACATTGAAACTAGATTGCATAGGACCCCTTTTATCTGTCAAAGACAGTTGGGACCCTGACTTGGAAAGAGTTTTAACAGTGATTTTGAATACTGGACATCAAGCCTCTCTAATTTCAGCTGCTCTCAGCATGGAAGCTTGCAGTCATGGTCTCTCCCAATGGGCACATCTGGGTAACAGAAGAGTGTCCCGGTTGTGTCGCAGGCACAGAGCTCTGGGGCGGCCGTGGCCCGCGCTGGGTCAGGCAGGCTGAGCTCTCCACAAAACACTCAGGGGTTTGAAGCAGATATTTGCTTCGATAATTATGGCAGTGCAGGGGGATGACCTCTGGCTCCTGCTCCATGTCTGTAATCCATTTGGAGACAAAAATGTCGTTCTGGTGTTACTTATTTGGGAGAAGTACAAAAGGAGATTAATTATATTTGTAGTTTAAACAAACTAGCACAATAAATCCAACACCTTCTGATTAGAATGTGATCATATTCCCCTAATGGGATATTACAGGAAGCTATATGGAGAATAATATTTTTACAATCAAATTAAGTGACAGTGATGGTTAATTTTAGCTTATTAGAGCAATATATGTTCAGTGCTTGGAAAGAAAACATTTATTTCTTTAGCTTGTACAGACTTCTCTTTCCTGGAGACTTGTATCTCAGCCCCACCTGCTCTGTGCTATAATCTGTCAATTTAATATGGCTTAACAAGTATATTCTTCTTTGGAACAACATCAGGCAAAATAATGACTTTGTCTTAATAAAATGAAAAAACAAAATGAATTATATATAGCTAACAAAAACATATTCCCTGCAACCAACTGCAAGAGGGTTTCTTTCTGCTAATGAATTAATACATTAAACAATAATAGTTAAAAACCATTTTACATTGCTTTGATCATTCACTTACACGTCATTAAGTAGACTAAGCATTTTAGTGTGAAAAGGCTGTGTTTACAAATTAGTCCAGAGGACATGTTTCACACTGAAGATCAGCACATATATTGTGTTTTATTTCAGCTGTACATGACACAACCTTAATATTAGAGCCAGATGATTAAAAGAACATTACCTGAGCCTTGAGAGTCACTGAATGAGCTATGCTAAATTGGTTGTTTTCTATTTTGTGATTAATTGTGCTTCTAAACCATATTTTAGTGTGCTTTGTTTTTCTGTCCCCAGTCATCCCATATTATTAAAGAGAAATTCTGCATATCTCTCCTGGAGTCCAATTAAGGATTTGCATCATGACTAGATTTTTCACTTTAATTACTGTATATAAAGTAGGTTTTGACTTATTTCCATATTTATCAAACTATGCAGAAGAAGCAAAATTCATCAAATAAACAGATATCTGTGGCTATAATTGCAGCCTGCACTGAGCATGTAGGAAGAAAATATGAGGGTCCAAATTTCATTATGTAGAACATAATAAACATCTGAATAATTAAACTGTGTGTAAATCAAATGCCTGGCAGTAGTAAGAATAGAGACACCTTACTTTGATCCAAAAAAATACCACGTTTCTAAATATATTTAAAAAAATATATTTTAAACATAATTCAGTCAGCACTGAGTAGAAACACATGAACCAAAGCCTTAAATTCGTGGCTTGTTATCAGGTAAGGGAGGACGTCATGTGCATTTAGAAACATTTTTTCATTAATAGTAAAGCAAGCTTAGCTCTTCCTTTTGCATGAGTATTGAAAGCATGCTGCAAACAAACTAGAGGATGCAAACTCTTACATTGAAATGGCAAGTTCAATTAAGACTTGCAGCCAGCTCTGATAAACTGCCTTAAATCAAACGGCATAATTGTTAAAGCAGAAGCTTTGCCAGATTTAACTGTGAGGACTTCATTGTTCACTTGGATATCTTCTCTTAGGTCTCAGTTAAAAGGAATACGGAAACATTTCTTTATTAAACAATTTCTAATTATGAGCTTTAATGAATGCTTTTCCATTTGCTATGAAGTAGTGCTGCCATCTATTTCTATTACGCATATCTTGAACCCTGGTATTTTTAGTTCTATAAAAATTTCAAAGAAATTATATTTCATATAGAACTGTGCAAAATTGTTCCAAGCTAAAAATACTAAAAATAAAGTTTTGTGGACCAGACTTGACTTCAGTATAAAATTTTCCTGATGTTAAAACAACGACAAGAACATAAAGAACATTCATGCTGATTTGCACTTAAAATAAATAAAAACCCAATCCACAATGTCTTGTCAAGCAAACTTATGTCTGCTTACTCCAGAACAAAGCTGGATTTTTGACTGAGTTTTAAAAAATGGAATTTTAATTGCTACTTTGATTAGAATTTTTAGGTACATAAAATCTTTTTAATTTGCTGGAAAACTTCTTGAAAAAGCATTTTGTTATTTAGTTTTTTAAAAATTATTTTTAGTGATATTTATGGGAAGTGAAGAGCTACTCTACTGTAATTGCAGCTTTTTGTAGATACTAGAGTTGTTCCTTGGAAACAAGAACTTGTTTTATTAATTTATTTGGTCTGCCCTACTGAGTACACAAATAATAAGTGAGGAGGAGAAAGCAACTCAGATAAAGGAGAGATACAAAACTTAATAAGAAAATGCTTTAAATGAACACACCAACAAAAAGGATTTAAGCCTGTGCAAGCAGGAGAAAGGAAAGCTAATCAAATACCTGGAGGTAAAGAATAAATAATGAAATCCTTGTCAAATTTTAATCTATACCCATCCGCCAATCCAATTTACGCATGCTGTAAGATACGCAGGAGATGTGCTGATTGAACAAAGCAAATCTATTCTTGAGGAGGGAAGAATGGAAACGTGCCTCAGTGCATTTCCTAGATAGAGACCTACCTAACAACCTCCCACACAACCACCATGCAGCAGAAAAGTCAAAAGCACCTTGGGCAATGCTGAAAGTCTGGATAAAAGCAAATGTAGGGCTCATTCTTAAATAAAGGAGGAATAATCATACAACGAGCATCCATTAGCCCTAACATCACTTTCCAGTAAGGCACTGCAAAACCTCTGACAGATGTAGTGCTATGACGAGCAGCTTAGGTGTGGTTAAGCTTAGCTTACCGTATTAGGGACCATTATCTGCTATTACATCTGCAGCATGTCACTATGTGTGGCACTTAGCAAACAGCTGACATGTCAGGCTCTGGGCCACATGAGAGTGACAAGCAACGCAGGAAAGTGAGAATGACAGGAGAAAAACCCAAAGCATGCTCCTGAAGTAAGGTTGGTGTAACTGTCTGTCAGAGTGGAAATTTTCTACAAGGAAGGAAAGTAGGATGGCAGGAGTGTAAAGGATAAAACTTGGTTTGCCATGTTTTATCACAGCATTAGTTGTTTTTGTTCTCCTAACCCTCCCTGTTTAGTCTTCTCTGGCAGGGTGGAAAACCACTGATTAGAAATACCAATACAGGGTCATATTCTTACTCATAGAGTCTCAACTAGACTCTCAAAACGTGCTCTTTTAAATGCAAAACCAAGAAAAAGGATAGAGGTGAAACTTCTTTTCCTCACTGAGTTTGTCTCTTCTGTTTATGATTAAGAAATATGAGTAGGAATCAAGAGAGAAGTTTGCAACACTTCTTGATGTGTTTAACTCAGTAAACAATGAGAGGAAAAGCAAAGAGAAAGAGGAAGCAAGGCAAAGATGCTAAGGCTGCAATAACCAATAATCACAAACACAGCAAGTTGGTCTTTCAGGAAGCTGACATACCAATCATCCTATTGGTATAAAATTATTAACCAAACATAAATCTTTCATGATAAACAGCATAATAAAGTTGTGTCTTAACACCACTGGGGATCAAGGGCTGATGTCAAGATATGATCTTCCTAAACCTTAAGTTGTTTTTCTCTCTGAGCTACACTGTAAGTATTAAAGTGCTGGTGTTGACCTATAACCAAAGTCGCTGAAAAAAGGACTGTTATGTGGCAGAGGCAAGGCAGGCCAGCTGCTCTCTATTGGTCACAAAATATCTTGTGCTCACAATTTCTGCACTGAGATTGGCAAGCTGAAAATAACATAGAAAGTGTGGTATTTATGCCTGGGAATAAGAAAAGAGTAAAGGAGCAGAGAGAGCAGAAAGGGCTCAGATAATACATCTGCACTTCGGAAAGGAGGCATAAGGGAGAAAGGACAACATCCTCTCTCTTGAAGAGAAACACATTCTATAGAAATGCATTTAGGTTTACTGGCTCTCTTTCATCTGTTTTGAGCCTCTTCTCCCACCACTATCCTCCCCAAGGACTCACTTTTGCATGGAAAGTATTGCGTTGAGCGCTGTGATACAGAGGAAGTGGAGATCCACAGCTCATATTTCTGGGACCTGGTTATAATTTGGTTGCAATGCAAAAAGTGGCCAACTGTGCAGTGGAGTTTATTAGACTATCCAGGTGTTTCCTGTACTTCCAGGGAAGGATCAAAGTTTGTAGCTACAAGAGTGCATAGACTATCAGAGTGCATGAAATATATCACAAATGTATTCATTGAAACTCTGTCAGAGCTACTGTTGGAACTGTATTATTAGCCTTAGAGACTTCGACATCCATATGAACATCAAACCAGATGAGGCAACATCTGTTTTCCTGGTAAGGCTGAGCAACCTAGATTTTACCCAGCCACTTGACAGGCGTTCATAGGGCAGGAAAAAGTATTTGATTTTCATTTGCATATGGTCTAGTTGTCAGAAATACAAAGGGACCTTTTTGTTTCGTTTGAGAATTTTCAACGAAATTTCAATGTGAGACCTATTTTTCATTGCCTAATCTAAGCAGTTTCTTCAAGATCAGCTAAAAGTTATTACTTCTAGGGTTTTTTTACCTTGAGTGAAGTAAAAGCTTTTTCTTCCTGGCTTATTGTTAGCAAAGACAACCAAATTCTCTGGGTTGTGGATAATATGGCAATCAATTTTATACTGATCTTTGTCCTTGCAAATAAGCCTGTTCAGTGGTTGAAGTTCACAATCTCTGGTTTAGGAGAGTTAGCTGGCATCTTTTTGACCTTCATATATAATACATATGGCTACATATTATTGACTATTATTGGGAATCTCTTTTCCAGTTCCAATGCAATTTATTTTCAATCATTGCTTCTCTAGAAGTATTCCTTAAAATGCAATGTTTTTAAGATTTAGGTGTTTAGGCACTGCAGTATTTCAAACAGAATCCCCTCTGCTCCCTTTCAGTAGATACCTATTTGTTTTTTTGGTAATAAGAACATGTTATTTACATTTTCTTACTGTAATGCTGAATTCTTACTGTATTTGAGGGTGTATTAAATTCTTTAGTTACTTGATAGGCTCAAAAATATAATTAGAACCATTATTAATTACTATTTCTGCTCAGCTTACCCAAGGTAGTTTATTTCCAGCTATCCAAAAATTTTAGTTGTGCTTCATACTACATTTACTTACTACATTTTATTAAGAACTCATCCCCACAAAAAGTTGGTTTTCATATCCATGATACTTATTCTCCCCAGCAGTGGATTCTTTGGATTTTTAATTTGAAAATCACTTCAGAAGTCAGGTAAACACTCATGGGTCAATACCTGGCTTTTGCTGTCTTTGCTGTACAGTTCCTGTTCTACTGACTTTGAACTTGATGGGTTTGAAACCTACTGAACTGTAGCACATAATAACAAAGCACTCACAGAATATAAAGCCAATATCAGTAGTGATGGAGGCTTAATAAAGAGCGCTTTTGATGGCAAAAAGTGCATACATTCATAAAAATATTTTTGCACAAAAATGAGAGCCATTGACTATCACTGTCATTCATTATTCTGCTTAAGGTTAATGAGACATGAAGCAAAATAAAGTGAACTGCACACTACTGAAAAGCTTCTCTTGCTTTGCACAGGGTGATGCAAAGGACATTTAATGTAGTTTTACACCCAGAGCTGGTTTTTTGCCTAGTGTGGATCAATCCCTGAATAGCACAAAGCCAATCAGATTCTTCGGGGACTTTTTGTGTAAGAGCTGCAGCGAGGCAGGAGAAAGCCCAGTGAATGCAGCAGCATGCTGGCAGTGTCAGTGAAGGGCTGCTTGGCCCCTTAGGGCAGGGCCCTGCAGAGCTCTTCTCATCCACAGGGCTTGGTGCCACAAGAACCACGGTACAGAAAGTCGTGCTGGAGCCCTACATGTGCTCAGTCCTATCTGACTCTAAATTTCAGCTGGCTTGCTGGCTTTCCATGTGCTGACTTCTCATTGTGCTCCTCATGTTTGACATGTGAAATAACACTGCCCCCAGTTCCCTTAAATTTACATGACTGCTTGTTGAGAACTTTCTCAGATTTTTGTTGGGTAAGGAGGAATATATGGTTTGATGGCTCTGCTATCAAGGGTGGCAGCCAAAGCTTTACTCCCCTCTGCAGCTTAATCTTTATAGTACAGCACAGTAGGACTTGCTGGAAAGCTGGTGCTGTCATTGTGCTAGCATTTCAGTGGAGAGAGACAAGGAGGCTTCTCCCAGCCAAGGGAACTGTACGGGAAACCTCTGAGTGGTTATTTTGAAGACAATTGTCATGTCTCAATGCTCCATATTTCAAACTTAAATTAGTCTTTTTCTAATGTTTAATAGTGTTAAGCACATCTACATCTCAACGATCCACATCTTGAGTCCCTTTCAGTGCTTTAGTTAAACTGAGATTACAGAAGAACTGAGATTACTGTAAACAAATTTTCTTTAGGCTCAAAACTTTGCCAATTGTTTATTTTGGAATTCAGCTGTCATTTATATGAAATACACAGTTTAATTATATGAAATCCTACAAAAGGTAGTTTCTAAAACACAAGCCACTTGGAAGTTTTTCACTGCAGCTACTTATAGCAAACTTAAACTGCTGGAAATGAAGCAAAGGGAAAGTCTAAATGGAATCTCAGTCCTGCATCTTGTCTGAAAGACAGGCATTACATTATGTTTTACATTAAATAAAGTATTACATTACTTGTTTGAATATA
Organism: Eulacestoma nigropectus; assembly: GCA_013397775.1. Classification (NCBI taxonomy): domain Eukaryota; kingdom Metazoa; phylum Chordata; class Aves; order Passeriformes; genus Eulacestoma; species Eulacestoma nigropectus. The sequence goes on along the minus strand of VZTE01005521.1, from coordinate 3,095,698 downwards.
TGAAATGAAATTTGGGTATCTAAAGGGTCTATAAACATTGCAGTAAAGTTCTCACTACCTCTGTTTATACAGTACCATGGTATGGACAAGCACCGGATGCTCATTGCTCAATGGTATCAACTGTATGGTGCTGGCTAGTAAAAGGATGGCTTAGGAAAAGGAAAGTGGGTGAATATGGTATTGACAAATAGAGTGTGCAGCTTGAGACCAAGTTATAAAGAGGCTGCACAATCCACACAACCATTTTTGGAGCTTGGACTGTTAGCATCCCTACTCTCTGTAATAAAATCTCCTGGTTCCTTTTCTCTGATTGTAAAATTGGCTGAAGATTGTTTTTCATGTCCTACCCACTTTATCAGGGTGAGAAGAAGGTAAGTGTGTTTGGAAACTGTCTGATTCCTTGGTTGTCCTCTCAGTGTTTGATGGCACAGGTGTGGAGCCATAGCAAGACTAAAATGGTGGAGAAGGGATGATAGCATCCCCAATCTTCAAGAGCTGCTCATGTCAGGCAAAAAAGAGGGATGGGAATTTGGGGCTGTGCCTGTGTGAAGGAAGGAGTGAGGTAGCTGTACTCAAAACTCAGAGGGCTGAACTCGGTGGAAAAGTGATCTCGCCTCTGATTCACAAATTCCAAGGAATGGGTAATACGAGTTAAAATTAATATATTGACATTTCAGTACAAAAGGAAAAGGCCCAGGTGTGTGCAATAGCAGAAGCTGGGCAATGCAGAGGACTGTGAGGAGCTGCTCTGTGGAGCCTGTGCTGGAGGCTGTTGTGCCAGTGGTGCTGGTGGCAGGAGGGGGACACAGATGGGAGCATGCCCTAGTGTGTGACTCCCAGCTCCTGCCACAGGCATGAAATACTGCTTTCCTGACTTTCACAGTGGATAAATAGACTATGTAGAAACCTATTAATGTGTCTTTCAAATAATGCCTCTTCATTTTTGTGTTTCTGCCCATAATGCCTCTACTGACAGGCAGTAGGAAAAGTCCTCTGATTTGGTGGAGCATTTCAGATTTATCCACAAGCTAGTGTCTTCCATATTGCTGAAAGTAACCAATGTTAACTGCTTTTAGGAGTAGGTTTTAGATCCCAGTAGGATTTGAGAGTTTGTATTCCTTTCCAGAACAATTTCAGCAGACTCCATACTTGTGAATGGTTTCATGATTGTCTAGGACACAGAAAAACAATCCAAGGAATGGCTATGCTAACGAAGAATATGTCTCCTGAAAAGCTGCTGGCCTTCTTTGATACAAGTTCCTGAAAGCAATGCTCTGAACACATAGGGTTGATAGTTTTTATTTTTTTTTCTGCATTTTTCTCATACTTGCTTGTTGCTTATCCATGCCAGCTTGAATACAAGGACATTGCTATACAGCCAATACTCACCCCCCTGCATTTTTCCTTGCACCAAATACAGTATTTTTAATGCAGAGTTTTATCCTCAGGATATAATACCTTAGTGCTGGTAAACGGTGAATTATTGTTTAGGTATTAAGTGGCTGCTCTGATGTCCATCACTTCACTTGAACTCGAATGACGGCAGACTTGGTATTCTCCAGCAGTTTGCATTGAAGGCCTCTCTCTACCTGCCTTTTCAGTCCATCCTGGATAGCTCTGTTACAGATAATCACTAACTGCATATTTCAGTGATTAAGTTAATCTATTAAAGTTAATCTTGGATTCTGAGCTTTCCACTCTTGTTTGCCATGATAATCCCATGCTCTTTGCACTTCCAAATTGACAGCAGTGTATCTTGACATTTCCGTGTTGTAAAAGCAATGGTTTTATAGCAACAACCTCCAGTGATATAAGCAAAAAGAGGCTTGTCATCATTCTGTGAGTTAGAACTTACTATAAATAGAAAGTGTTCAAAAGGTGTTATTTAGTAGTTTGCATTATGCAGCTGTCTATTTAAATCATTTAATTTTGGCATCTAATCTAACTCCCAGTCTCCATCAGAGACAAATAAGAAACCATATGTGAAAGCATCTGTGAAAATCTTTCTTTTATTTATGACAACATTAAAGAGAGGCTCTGATGTCAGTTACTTAACAATAATAGACGTTCCTTTGCACCTATAGTGCCTGGTTACTTGGGCATATCCCTCTGCGGTATCTTATACCTACTGCTGTTTGCTTCATTATATACAGATGCACAGCAGTGAAGACAGTAATAGTCTTTCTTAATTAAATAAAGCTAAATGTTAATTAGTCAGAAAAATTGATTTATTTTCAGTGCATGAAACTTTTCATTGTGTCTCTCTTCTTTTTAAAGAACAGGTTGGATATTCATTTAGGACTTTACATTTTTTCCTTTATTTCTGCACTGTATTTGGACTCTTGTGGTGGGATCTAATCGTCATAGAAAAATTATAGGTCTACAGATGTTTTCAAGATGTTACTCTGTCAGTAGCAGATTATCCCCTGTAGCAAAATCTCATTAAAGTGCAATTTACAGAGCTCTGCTGATGTTGCCATCAACCAAAATTAAAGGCATTAATTTTTCAAAGTTCACAGAAGTCCTTACATAAATGATGTAGCAGTTTGCAAGAACAATTTACAGAAGTGTTATTTGCAGAATTAACCTACATTAACAGAACAAATGTTGTAAGGGTATAAGAAGGGATTGGACAGTGAAATTGCAGATGTTCATGGTTTGTAGGTAGTGGGTGCAAAGAACTGTTGAAACGAATCAGTTATTTTTCTTTGATGCAAAGCTGGGTAAGTAAGTTGGAATCTGAACTCTGTCTGTGAAGAGTTAAGCTTATAATAGAGTGATCACCAGTTGGGGACACCCATGGAGACCTTAAATCCTACTTTGAAACATCTGTACTTGATATCTCTTAAAATATTCCCATTTAGAGAATGAGTTTATGTAGCTCATGTTGTGAGTATGCCTCTTCAATAGAGTACCAAATGCTTATCCAGGTATTTATTGTCATAGGATGTCTATATTTTAACTGAGCCTAGAACTTCCATGTCAAATACATTGGGAAATTTCAGGCTATTGGTGTTTTATGGACCAGTACCAGAGTAAAGCTCAGTTAAATCAGTGGGAGGAGATGACTCATTTTCAATATTTAGAACCATATGCATACGTAATGACCATGTTTAGTGAACATTCACCTGCCTTTGCAAGCACCCCAAAGTGCTGGCCAGCCTGGTTGTCATGGTGAAGCCTCCACAGCCACAGTTATCTCTTCCACTTTTGCATGTGCTATACTTCATTATCCAGAATTAACATTCAGCTGACGGGTAACCCCCTCCCTCCAACACAAACCAGCTGAGCAACGTGCTCGGAGTTAAAAGTCACCATCTCTCCAGAACTGGGAGCCAACAGAAACGTTTTAACTTCCGTACTTACAAAGGACACACTCCCCACTCACACATTGTTCTGTGTATTCATAGAAGGTTTTATACCACTGTAACAGGTTGATATAATTAAATCAACATTTTTACTTGACTTTTTTTGTCTATGGCAAACAGTTGTTTAGACATGAGCTGGTTAAGCTGGAACTCTATCAGGATGCTTTCCAGGGAAAGGCAATGATGGCCCTAAGCTTCAGTTCTTCTCTTTACTGTTTTGGGAAACATTTGTCTTGAATGTTACTCTGGTTAAAGATTGAACAAAAAAATTGCCCCAAAGATATCTTTTTATCTGTCACTTTTTTCTAGAATTCTCCCATTTTATATTCATGAAAGATTCAGACCTTTCAGAGAAAAAACCCAGTTTTCTTTCAAGCAGTCAGTGCATTCAGGCTTCACCCCACGTGTTACCCACATCCTTGTCACCTCTGAAGTGCCTTGCCCACCCCAATGAGCAGGAGTGAGCAATGCTGTGCACTCCACCACCTTAGGAGTGCCTCTTGGCTGATCTCTTCAGCCTTTTCAGCTATTCAGCTTCCAAGGTGCTTAACACTGCTGTTGGGGTTTTAGGTCTTTGGTGTTCTGTATTCACAGAAGAGATGCTGAGTGCTGCTTGTTTTTCAGTATCTGGTTACCGAATTTTAGAGATTAAAATGGGGCAGGAGTGCTCTAGAACAATCCTCCCGAGCACTGAGATACCAACAGAGAAGGCCCCCACATTGTGCTGGCACCACTGTGTTTGTGGTTCCATTATGCATTGGCTGAAAAGAACAGGGATGGACACGGGAGCTGCGGGGAGAGCATAAGCTCACTGAAATGGCACAATTCCCAAATATAAAACCACAATCCAGCAGATTGCTTGTGAGTCACAGTTAGCCTTGGCAATTAGACAGCCTGGATATTTAAATTGTCTTCAGCTGCCAGAGACAGAAAAGTGAAGACTGGGTGGTCATGTAGGTCATCACCTTGTCCGTGTGTGCAGCAGAGCACAGGGCTGACCTGTGGGGACCAAGACTGGCTTGTGGGGATTGGGTCTGACCCGTGGGGACTGGGGCTGATTCAAGGGGATTAGGGCTAATCCAGGGGTCTGTACACCCAGAGTAAAGAGAGAAGGCTAGATCAATCTAGATATTATCTTGGAACCAGCCATAGTGGGGGAAAATCTAGTGCATTTAGGACTTGTACATTTTAGGACTGGGCTTGCATGGCAGAAATTCCTTGATTTTGCAGCAGCTGCAATATGGACACTTGTCTGATTGGCATCTGCCAGCCTGCTAAGGAGTAAAGAGCATGTCCTGAGAGGGCTTGCAGCCTGGGACCAGATATGGCTTAGACACCCTTTAACAAGTGTCCAATGCATTAACCCAGTGTAGGTGCAACAATATATGTAAGGGAGAAGTTAAATTGAACTGCATTTATTGCCATTTTATAAATGTTGGCTTATTTGTAGAACCTACTAAAGCAATTTATTTTGGAATATGGCTGCTAGCCCTATACCATGATCCACATGCATAAATTACATTAGAGATACAAATGTCTGTTTGCTCTTGTAGTATTCGGTGAGTCTACAATTAGGCAGGACTTGCTTGATAATACAGGCCATAAATTTCTCCCAGAGTTTTGCCTTTAAGTTTTTGATTGGATCAGAGTACGTAATTAAAAAAAAATGCACGTGGAATTGATCACAGTTGTGGGTAACCTGCCCTGGTGTTTGAACACAAAATTAATGGTGTATCATAAGATTTTGAGTATCAGTGACTGCAGCTGAACATACTTAAATAAAACCAAACAAATAACAAGCGATGCTTTGTTTCATATTGCAGTTTTAATGATGTAGTTAGTGAAGAAGAGAATGTGATCCCTGATTGAAAATTTTTGTATGTCTTTTCCCAAGAGCTGCTGTCTTGATTTCTGTTTGTGTCCCTAAATATAGTGTCGTTTTTCAAACAGTAAATGCATCAGCTTTTCTTCGTATTCCAGCTGTCTCTGAGAGATTAGTATAAATCATATTGGCTTTCAATAGGAACATTTTCAGATAATTTGTGAAATTATGCAATGGAAGAATAGTTTGCAAAGGAAGAATATTGTGAAACCACGCCACTTTAGCAATGTATCTGTATTCTGCAATAAGTTTTATTATCTGCCTCTTTTGTGTAGAAAATGTGTGATAAATACTGATCATCATCGTTGTCCTTTTTCTTTCCCATAGATGATAATGTTGAGACTTTAGAGAGCTAAAACGCAACACCATTTTAAGGACTAGCAAACACGTGTTCCTGATTTGCAGGAAATAAGTATTTTCCATTCCTGTAAGCTGTTCCCCAAGAAGCCTTACCTTTCTTTCGCAAAACAGTGTTACTCAGCCGAATTCCTATACGCAAACCACTTTGATTCTTTCCAGAGCAGCGGCCTCGTGGCTCGCCCTGAGCTGCTTCGCCAGCGGCCGGGCTGCACCTCCACCAGCTCCCAGCCTTGTGCGCGGCCCCGACCCGGGGGTGAGGGGGTTCAACGAGGCTGTGCACGCTGCTCCCCCGGCCTGGGGGCTGCCGGCGGCACTCGGCGGCGCTGGCTGAAGTTACGGAACACCCCCGGGAGCGCCGCTGGCCGGGGAGCGCAGGAGCGCGGTGCCCGCAGCTCCCCCGGCCCCGCTCCCACGGCCGCTCGGAGCCTCCTCCCCCGCTCCCCGTGCCGTGGGGACAGCGGCCGTGAGGGCAGCAGGGCTCCCCTTCCCGGCATCGTCCCGCTCTGGGAAACCTCCCCGGGGCCGGGCATCGGCTGGCAGGGCTGCCCTGGGAGCACATGGGAGGAGAGGAGCGCTCGCTCCTTTGGTTTCGCGGTCAGCCGGATCCCTACGAAGCTGAAAGACGGCGTTTAAAAGTAGTTCCAGATAACGTAGCCAGCGCTGTCAAATGCGCAAACCTTATTGTTACGCTCCCCTAGAAAATAAGCAGGAACCAAAATAAAAGTGTTATATTAATATTTAATACACGTCTGGCTATGTAAACGTAGAATGGGTTTTAAAAAAGGTGGCACAGCGAGGAAAATGTGAATGTTTTCAAAGAAAACGGTGTTTCTCACAGCTTTTGTTAAATGCTTAAACTTAACTTGGGCTTCACTTTGCAGAAAATGTGAGAACCATATGAATGCCTGTGCCTTATGGAAAGCCATGAAATCTAAAGGCATGAACCTCTGTTCACTATTAACAAGTAAAATCCTATTCTTTTTCTCTATAAGGTCCTGATTAATGGACAAACATCTTCTTCCTTGTTTTTTCACATTCTTTTTGCAGTTCCTTAAATGTGAGACAGACAATAAATTATTTGCACAGATTCTACTACATACCAGTTCCTATTTGGAGCTTGACTGAGAAGCAGAAACAAATATGGGTATTGTGAAAACCACATTGGGTACAAAGACTGCACACGGATTGCCACTTATAGTCAACAGCTGGGAATAATATGGATCTTTATTAATCTGAATATTAGTGGTTGCCATTTTGTTTCTTTTTTTATGATTTTGACAAGATGGTGGGAGAAAAGACATAAGGGATTTCTTGCTGATAAGGATGCTCTTAATACTCACTCTGTGCCAGTTTGTTCACCCCTTTTAAGTGGAGTGCTCCTTTTATTTTCCTTTTAACAGCCTGCAACTTCTGTAATTAGAAAGAGAGAACTGAATTTAGAGCTGTACCAAAAATGGCAATCCTGATCTGCACTGCATTAGGAAAGGAGACAATGGGATGAAGCAGGCAGGAGAGTGGAGACAGGAAATTTATTACTGGGCATTGCCTAATGAGATGAAAATTCCTTGGGATTTTCAAATAAGCACCACACAAGAGCAGTAATACCAGTGTTCATCTGCACAAACCTTCCCACACTTCAATTTTAAAATAATAACTGTGTCTTGTTATGGAAGGACATGGACAGTGCTGGGAGGAAGGATGTGACTGTGGTTAAAGTTAGTACTGGATGCAGAAAACTTGACCTCTAATTCCACCTTTGGCAGTTTCTGTCAGTGGTAATTCACTCTCAGCGTGCCTCAGTTTCCCCGCTGGTAAAGCAGTGCTGATTGTGTGGCTGGGCACAGGGGACAGCTGAAATGTACATTCCAGTAGATAAAGCCCTACATAATCTAAGTGCATAATGTTATTTCTGGTTGAAATCCTTGCCTAAACAAAATTCTCCGTGACCTCCCTGAGAAGAGCTGCAAAGGTCAAGGCTATTACATTTGGACCATTATTACACTCCAGGTCCAGGAATAAGGAAATAAATCACAGATAATGAGAAAAAGTTTCACAAAGGTTTTTTTAAAAATGGAGAAGAAACTAAAAGGGGAGCAATTTCTTGAAAAAGGACATTTTCATACACTACTGAACTAATGATAATTTTACTTTATGTTTCTAGTGTTTGCAGCTCTTACAGGAAAGATGAGAATGCTGCAGAGCCCTCCAAATCCCCTTCTTTTTTAATGTAGCTGCTTTTTGTGATTATAGGCTTAGACATGATCTGCAAGATTCAAATTCAAACAAAAGATGATGAAAATGAGAGGTGAAAGTGTTTTTTGTTTTCTACCATCTAGCTCTCTACGCTCTGCTTTTTATGTCATTGTTTTAATAATTTAGCTAAATTGCTGGGAAAACAGACAGTGTTTAAATCAATGTAACAGCCTGGTGTGGACACAAGTGTGTTAGTTATAAAGATATTTATTACAGTATAGCTTTAACGAAAGCAAGCAGCAGTGATATAAATAAACTCTGTACCAATAATATTCTCTTTGTGATATGAAGTGGCACCAATTTTAGCCAAAACATTTTTTCCAATTGATTTGATTACTTTGGTGTAGAAACTGTATTGAGGCAAGGCCTGGGGTGGGAGAGGATCTGATGTGAACAAAAAAGGTGTAGGAGGATGTATCTTGACAGTCACACTGGATTGATTCTGAAAGAATTGGGAAGAATCTTAACAAGGGAGATATTTACCTTTTGAGATGAGTAGATTTGTTGCCTTTTTTTTTTTTAAATAGGTAACATTAAGTAGTGTTTTGGGTTTAGTAATGTTTCTACGCTTCAAATTTGTGGTGTGAAAATATATGAAAATCTTTCCACTGTGGAAAGATTACGGGATTTCTTTTCCAAGTAGCTCCTTAAGAACTATCTTATTGTAATTATTCAAAAGTTTATGTTGGAAGAAAAATATCTTTCCAGCTTTTGGGAACTAGGTCTCTTGAGAATAAATTGTTTACTATAAAATGCTAGTATTTGAACTGACTCATTTTCTTCCTGAAGATTGAGAACTTGTGTCATATCTGTAGAATATAGTGCATCTTTCTCCTTTTATGCTTCTGTTCCCTGATTATAAACTGTTTATCATATCAGAAGAGTCTGGGAGTAACTTTGTAAGTGAAGAATAAAAAACATTGCATTTCTTATTACAGGCAAAATCCTGCCCAAGTCATAATAAGGTGAAAGCTTGGAATATACCATGTACACGATAGAATAATTTAAATTTTCTTTTCAAACAACAGATTTGGTATGATTGTCCCACAGTTTCTGCTGCTTAATATTTTTAATTATTTTGCTCATGAAGTAATCACACAATGGCAAACCACGCTTTAATGCAAACACACCGAAGGATAGAATTAAGGTTGAATATTCACCGTTAACGGTGCCTATCCTCATTTTTATATGCTTAACTCTGCAGCTTTAATATTGCATTAACTTGGTTTTTAGAGAGAACGTTTTGCCCTAAGTATAGAAAAATGTTGATCTTTTATGTTGTCAGCCAGGGCAGATGCAAATCCTTCTACTTTTTATTGAAGAATTAACCATCTCCCTCTGGAGCACAAATGCCAGCAGTACTGGTATAATTTTATTTTTAAGGCTATGGCCTGTAGTAAGCTGATTGAACGGTATAATATGTTCTATTCAAATCTGACTGCTTATGCACTTCGTTTCATAATGCCTTTGAAAATATATCGTGTTCCAAGATGAATACAACTTATGCATAAAAAAAGCTGTTTGTTACATAGCTTGGAAAATGTGGAATCAATTACTATTAGATTTAAGAAAAACAGGAGCCTTTACGATGAAAAAAAATTTATTTAGTTTGTAATAATAATATCAAGTTACAGTGCAACAAATTCCTTTCCCTTCGAAAACTAGTTCAGTTTTAGTTCAAAACAATAACTCTTAGGGGATAGTGAGTGCCTCAATTAATATTATGTCAATTTGTTTTACCATCTGCATGTATCCTGACCCAGGATATCTCAGAAGGTCTGCCCTAAAAATCACCGTGTTTACTCAGCTGAAAACAAATCCGAAGATCCCATTTCATTTGCAAGCCACCAGGATATGTTAGAGTAAGTTCCATGTGTTGACAGATCCTTCAGGTTTTATTTATGGAACAGCATTTGCGTGAGAGATAATAGGCTAAGAATAACCATTACCTCACCTAATTGTTGTCTCCTTAAGGCTTCTAAAAATGTATTTGGGGTTGGAGAGCAGGCAGCACAGGCGGTGTAAGGAGTCCACCAACTGGTACCGTCTGTGTTAGTTACTACTAATCCAATCACTTGGGATCAGATGGTCTTGTGGCAGCTTCTTCCCCCATGGACAGACAGTTTTAGAACAGAAAGATATAAGGGCATGTGGTAGATACATAATAGATATATAATAGCTATATTAATAACATAATAGGCAGTTACAGTAATAATAATAAAAAAATAATAGATACATCGATAAAGCATGCCAGGAAAGTATTGTGCAACTTGTTGGCCAACAAAAACACTTTTAAAAAAAGAAGCATTTTAACCATATCCATGCAAAACATTCTTTTTCTTTTTACTCATTGAACATTGCTTCTTTTGAGTAATGTGTGTCTCTGCTTGCCTGGTATTTCCAGCCTAGCCCTGTAGCCCAGCTGGATGCACTTAAGGGAATGATAAGGGGCAGGAGGAGGAGGAGGAGAAGGGAAGTGGTGGGCATTTGGTGAGCAGGGAAAGGGGAATTTGTGTGTCTGTCCAACCATGGCAGCAGCAGATTCCCTTGCAAAACACCTATAGGGCATTTATAAAGACCTTGAAATCCTCCTCTTAGTCACCATCCTACATGTCTCTGTAAAAAAATCACAGTGCTAGAGAAAAAAATGTTTTCGTAACTTAATTCTTGACTTCTTTCCTTATAAACATTGTTTCAAAACACCCAGGTTTTGAGATCCCCTGAAACACAAGAGATCTTAGTAGTACCTTCGGTATGTTTGAAATCTTTAAAAGTTGCTGAAGATTTGGGAAGAAGTTTGACTTTTTCCTGATATATTGTTTTGACTCCAAGACAAAGCCTTCTTAATTTTTAGTTCTTGTGTTTTTCTTAAGAAAATTAAAAATATTTGAAGGGAAGTAAAAACTTCCCTTGAATTTTTGATAGTTGAGCACAATTTATTCTTGGGCAACGTTATGTAACTAATATATAGGGCAAATCTGACTCTTTCTCTAGAGGGCAAGAGACCAAACCACACAGGTTATTTAATAAATAACCAGAGGACTGAGATAGAAATGGGAAGATTTTTTTTCTTTATGGAGCCCTGTGTCACCAGTTACACTGACCAGGTGATAGTGGAAAGCTGTGGAGGGATGCAGTATTTAGGCTTGCTCAAAACATGCCTGCTTCATCTGGGCCTCAAACTTCTGTGCTTCACTATGGGAAGTCTTTCATGTGTGAGAGGGGTAAAGACCAAACTGTGGCAGGCCAAGCTTGGGCATAGGAAGACCATTAAACAGCAAGGATTTCCTTTAGGAAAACATTTCTCCCACTTGAAGGAAAGGTTGGATATTAACAGCATCTCTTACCATTTCCTAGGCAGGCAGAAGGTGATTTCCAGTCATCCTAGACAGATATTGAAGGTAATTTAATACAAATGTGGTGAGGTGTACATGTGTCAGTGTATGGGCATGAACTGGATCTAAAGATTCACTGAAATACACACATTTCCTAGTATGCTCAAGGAATCACTGAGAAGGGAGTAGCAGCCTAAAAACCAGGAGTGATAAAGTGATCTACTAATTAGTGAACACTGTTAATTTAAAGTAACTACAAATTATTATGAGTATATTGGTAATTACTTGTGTGCATTAACTGGAAATGATAGTTGGAGGAAGAACTGAATTTCTGTGTACCTGTACAATTTTCCTTGTTTGTGGTCTCTGCCTGTAATTACACTTCCACAGTTGCCTTTGGGCTTGCTTTGACTTAGTCCACTGACTCCAGCCAAAGCTACACGAGATGTGCAGTATGCCCTTGCCTGGGAATGGCTTCTCATTCAGGGAAACACTTGAGTGAATGAGATTAATGCAAAGGGTTTCCCTGAGCCTATACCAGAGGACTGAAGCCCAGACTCTTTTTGCACAACCACAATGAGCATGTACTGCTTTGAATTTATGAAATATATGAACATAAATCTCTCTGGTGTTTCCATTATCCTCCAGTCTGGGCCTGGACTTACTGAACTGTAAGTTCAATACTTACACAAATTACATGTGCTAGTATAATTGTAAAATTCTTCAGGACTTAGTAGATCTAAATATGACATCCTTCTTTGAACAGCATAGCTGTAAAGCAGCAACAAAACAAATCTGGGCCTTCAGCTGGCCTTGTATTTCTGAGCCAAAAAACCTCTTTCTGATGAAGTCCAAGAGTGAAGTGCAGATTCTACCAAATTCAATTAGACTTTGCTAATGATCTGAATAAATTAGTTATATTTCTTTAAGATAATGTTTTCCCTCCTATTTTTTAAAAGATATTATCATTATTGCAGCTCTTTAGAGAGACTGTGAATAGTTTAAAGGTCTCCTAAAAGAGAGAATAAGCAAGGTGAAATCCTCACTCAGTGCAGCCACCTTAAGCAAGGTGCAACAGAAGAATAGTTCCAAAAAGCATTCTGTTTAAAGGACTTTTTTTGAAGACTGCTGCTCACAGCAGGTGCCTGGAGCCACCTTGCATGCTAAGACCAGGAAAGAAAACAACCCCACTTGGGACCAGCACAGGAAAGCATCCGAAGTTTAGGAGGTGTGTTTGTCTGGGCGCTTGAATTCAGTGAGTGATGACACAAATGATGTGCTCCTGAGTAATTGTCATGAAGCAGGACTGCTGCCTCCCCCAGCGCCCGGGCCAGTCCTGCTCAGGGCATGTGCACACTGTGCCCCATTCAAACCCTCCTCAGAGGCCACTGCTCATTGCTTAATGGCCTTATAAGGAGAACCTCTGGGCAGTTCTGCTGGCTTATAATTGTTTTCTTCTTAAACAGTAAACAATTTCCCTTAATTTACTTTGAAAGCAGCAAGTCAGAACCACAGGAAAAATATGAAGTTAAACCACCAGAACACATGTGCAATGCCAAAGGCAAGGCACAGTGCTTTTATTTGCCTGCTTTTCATTTACCTAACTTTGGGAACTGCTTTTTTGTTGCACCTTTAACACACAGTACATGGATGTGTAAACAAGAACAACTTCCTAAACAAGGGAGCTCATTAAAAGTGAACTGTGTGTGAATCTGCTGCTGCTTCAAAGTAGGAAAACTACCTTACCTCAGGTTTCGAGGGTGGGAGTACCGCAAACCCCTTTCAGGGCATCATTAACATATTCTAAACTGTTATCCAAAACAACATCCCCTACACTGGCTCCTCGGGTCAGGGCCTTAAGGTGTGCCACTCCATGTGAGCACTTCAAGAGCTGCAGTCCCTTAGCTGGAGATCAAACAACATTTTCTCCACACAGAGAATTAAACCAACACATGAGGGTGCCTTTATCAAACTGTGTTTGATAATGAAGGCTTCAAAAAGCTAGATGGGTCAAAATGTCAGTGTCTTTCTTTTGGTCTGTACAGGTTCTGTATTGCTATACAAATTATAGAGGAAAAGTCTCAGAAAGAGAGCTCTCTGTTATTTCCCTTGGGAACTATTTCATTATTGGCAAGAACTTATCTTCTGTAGGTTTCCTTCCCCCCCGCTCCTGATTTCTTGTGATTTTTCCAAGTGGTGTAATCCAAAACAGTTCTTGTCTTTCTATCTCTTTATCTACCAGCATCCTAATTCCCTATCCATAAATTGATATCAACACATCTGTGGGCAATTCATGAAGGAAAGTAATATCTCTGACATTGATTTTTAAATTAATGAATAGAGAAAATTAATACAACTCTTCCAAACATTCTGTCATTATAAGGCTTGCTTTGGTCAAGTCACATGATGAATCAAGTATGCACGCAACAAAAAATGTAATATAAATGCCTGTTGCTTTTTAAAAGTGATTTTATGCAAAAACTGGTGTAAATTATGCAAAAAACTGTTGTCCATTATTCCATGGTAGTGGATAGACCATGAAGCTGCTCTGCAGAACGCAAAAAGCATGTAAACAATCAGAAAAGGGAATTTGAAAATGAAGGGAAGTGAGCAAAGAATACCAGCTGATGAATAAAACATTTCCTAAAGTTCAGAAAAGTCAGCTGGTCTATGTTAAAGTGGTTGCCAGGCAACTCATCCTTTAAAACATGTACTTCTGTGGCAGATAACTCATAAAGACATTGAAATGGCAAAATTAACTGCTCTTGAACAATTTCTTCGATACATTAGGTACAAACAGGCTTTCATTCATCATCAGGCGTGCATATCTTCTTGTTATAACTTTTTTCCTTGAACAAATGCATCTATTTTGTCCAAAGCACTGCATTTTTAACTCTTTCTTTTCATCTTATTACCCATGAGGGAACAGCTAGGAATCTCGGCCTTAAATCTGGGCATTGATATAAATCTAGTTTGGATGAAATAGTTTGGAACTCATTCTCTATTTTGAAAAACAGGCACTCTTGTTTGGTGGGATTAGAGCAGTTGCATGTAAAGGGGAGCTTGGTAGCAGTCCACCAAGTATTTTCCATGAGATGGACTGAGAGTGCAGCCAGAGAGGGAGATGCTCCTGTAATAGATTGTAAAAAAAACTTCAGGAAAAAAGCAGGGAGGTCCTGGTGGTTCTCGCTGTGTAGAGGAGGATAAAGCAGTAACTGGAGGGGAAAACTGATCATATGGAATAATTTATTTGACATTTTCCTTTCCAATTTTTAACTGAATAAAGTAGCGTTGGGTTTTTTTCGTTACTATTGTGTTCATTATTCATGATTGCTCAATGAGCATTTTAGTGAAACACTGAGCACAAGGGATGTTTGCAAGCTGATCATAATGCCTGTGTTTTCAGCACTTTGCTACTTGCTATTTATCATTTGTAAGTGATCACCCTGCATAGTAAGATACTCTTTCTGTCTCCAGATTGTATAACTGAAAGTTCTACAGATGAGAAAGGGAAAACTGAAAAAGTTTCCAAAGACTTCCACAAGATTATGGTTTTCTGTTGAATACGACAAAATAGTATCTTTACTGAAGTAGAAAACAAATAATAAAAAAGCTCTTACTAATTTCAAAGCAAATCTGTAGCATTTCAAAACCTGTTTGGCAATGTTTATAAATTCTTTTTTGAGTGCCAGCTTATCTCTGCCACTTGGAAAATGCCTGGGATAACTCAGCTCTCTAACAGAGAAGCACAGGGTCGTGCTCTTTTCCTGGGTATTTGATTACTGCCAGCAATGCCACCACAAGCAAATGGGAAATCCACAGTCGTTCAATTTGCTCTTGTCCTCCTGAGTTGCCTTCTATTGGTGATTCAGCCATAACCATTATTTCCTCAGCCAAATTCAGTAAAACAAAACAATCAACCCAATGATTGAGCAAAGTACCTTTCCTGTAAAAAGTACAAATGTACCACAAAAATGCTTGTTCAGGTGCAAGTTAATGCAATGTTGAGTCTTTTTGTTGGTAGCTCACAGCCAGTGCTTCGAGGTGCTGCTGTGGGCATGTGGCTGATGTTAGGACAGCAACTTTTCACTTTGCATCCTGTTGCACTGCTGGGACACTGCACTCGGAGCAGGACCTGTGGCACTGATACCAGTCCCTTGGTAGCAAGTCAGCCCCTGGATTTCCATCTGAACATAGCCTGCCTTGGTTTTGGAGTGATTTTACTAAATATATGTTAGAGAAAGAGATCAGGATGAAAGTTGGGTAATGTTTTAATATAGTATACTTTCATGCTGGTGTTAAAAATGTGCAGTAATTTTTAAGGTCTGTTGTCCTCAGCCAGTCATACAATCTCACTGAAATAATTAATAAAGGCACAGTTAAGTTTATCTCCCAGTTAAATGACACTTTTTAAAACAAGATTGGCTATTAGGAAAAATTTATTCACTGAATGGATGGTCTAGCATTGGAACAGACCACCCAGGGCAGTGGTGGAATCACCATCCCCAAAAGTGTTCAAAGCAGCATGTGGATGTGATGTTTTGGGACGTGTTTCAGGGGTGGACCTGGCAGTGTCAGTTTAGTGGCTGGACCTGATCTTAGAAGGCTTTTCCAATCTATGATTCTCCCGATTTTATTGGAATTTTGTTTTCTCTTTACCTGACTCTCTGATCTTTAGCATCTTCTGTGCTCAAAATATCCTCCTGGGCTCTGCAGTCACACGAGGTGAGGGCTGTGACATGTGGCACGGGTGGATTCACGTGTGTGGGGACAGTGATGTGATGTCCTTTGCAATAAAGGCACTGCCACTGTGTCTGCTTCCCAGGCCCCCATCAGTGGGAAAATGATGGGCTGGGGTGCCAGGAGCACCAACTGGAATATACAGCTAATGTACCATCTCCCCCTGCATGTGTATATAAATATATATGTGTGCGTGTATAATTAATGCACATAATTACCTAGATTGCTTGATACAGATACTTATTTTTGTTTGTAGTAAATATGTTGGAAGGCTTCAGAAACACAGTTAATGAGCCTATTTAGCTATTCAAAAGATACAGGATCTGAAACTTTGGGAGTAGGAGGTGTTGCAGGAGCTGTAGCCTATTATTCCATTCCTGGGGTCAGACCAGCAGCAGCTCTAAAAATCAATAAGGCTTACAAGGATGAAATAAACTTAAAAATAGAAGCATTGACAGAGAATATTCCACAAAGCCACTTTTGATGAGGCTGAGCCTGTCCATACCAAAACCGAGAGGAGTTTTACTCTTTACTCTAAGAGCCTTGGGCCAACACCAGGAACTTGCAGGATTCTTCGGACAAAGTTTTCCGAAGTCCAGTCTCCTGATGGACCCAAAATGTGCCTGGATACCACAGTAGCGGAGCACACTGAGGGAGTGTGTCTGACTGCCACTTCTTCCTGCTCTTCATTGATAATTTTGATGAAGCAGACACCAGTTTTGTTTATTTGTTTGTTTTCTTTTTCAGAACCTTTCAGAGTATTAAAAACCCCACCAAACCATGCTGGTCTGGCAAGGAAAATCAAGGTGTGCAGATATTAATAGCACAGACTTGAGAGACCTTCATATAACATGTTAGTGGTATAAACTTTAATAGACATGGAAAACATTCTAAATAGTATTCCAGATACTGGGAATAACCTAAATCTTCTGACACTCTCATAAATATTACCTGCTTTCTCATTCTCCTATACCCTGTCTGATTTGATATCATATCAGACTTAACTGCAAAGACAGCTGCAATCCATGTTTGTAAGGCCAAAGGAACTAGTCACAGTAGAAAGCATCTAGTATTGGAAGATGTCTTCCTATAGAAAAGCAGTCACAGCCAACACGGCAGGAAAAATTTTGGGCCCTGCTTTATGTAATGTACTCATAACAAATCCCGGTTAAACACAGTTATTTTCTTATAGAATAAATAATTTTGTACCAGCGTGATGGCCTTTGATTTTTTTCATGTGTTTCAAATGGTCAGCAGAGTACATTTGCCAAATCCAGGCAGTCATGAATGTGTCAAGCCCCTGAACAAAGATGATCAGAATAAATAAATATAAAAAGAAAGTCTGAGAAAATAATGTTGGGTCTTTTTTTACGTGCTGTCTCCTTTCATCTGCTTTATCATTCATAACTTGCTAGATTTTCTCTGCAGTTGGGAGGGTTAGAAAATGAGAAACTGAGGTTTTGCATAATTGCATGATTCCAGGAAATGCACTTTTAGGGAAAATGACCAAATGTCACAGACAGCTAACAAGCATAACAAGCCATGAGAGGCTGCTGCCAGTTTCTGGGTGTGAACTTCCAGTTTTAGTCAAAGTTACGAACATAAATATACCATTTGTTACTTTGGTGTAGCATTTATTAACTCATTTCATCAAAGAAATAGTCAACTTTGGAAGTGTCTTCAAATCATTTGCTGTCATAAGGTTTGCAACACTTTTTATGGCCTCTGTAATTTATGGTAAAGTGATTTAAAATACATACCTTGACTAGATCTACATTAGTCTTATCTTTTTTATGTCAAATTATGTAAAAATGGAAATAATGATTAATTTTGCTATAGGAAATTGCACCGAGTTATAATAATTTCAGTCTTATCTTTTTGAGCTGCATGTTTCTCCTATTGCTTTAAAACTAATTTAGGCCACATTATATACAAAATTAAATCTTACTTTTATAGCTACACCCTTGGGGTTCAATGAAAAGACTTTATGAGCTAGAAATTAAAAGTACTGGTTGAAAATACTATTACATTACACAGGCTATTATTAAGGCAATTTACAAAGTTGGTATTAAAACTATGCACATTTTTCATTGTTAGCACCCATACATTCAGCAAGCCCATGGGACCATTTTGTATATAATCTGGCAAATAAAATCAACTGAAAGGTAAACAGTAAGTCCATAGCATTTCTTGATAGGGAAAATGGCACTATAATAATTATAAAGCAGATTTAGCCTCCGATTGTTATTCATTTAGGTGATACACACCACATTTTTTAAATGTAAAAATCAGTTTGAAACTCTGTGTTCCACACATACTGGAGAACACACAGAACTATGAGTTCGCTTTCTCATAAAAACTCAGATACCTTATATTCAATGAAATTCAATTTGGCACAAGTCTATTTTGCATCTTAAATGTGTAATCACAGTTGATTTTTGGCTCCTATGTATGTTTCCAGAATTTGGAGGTAATATAATTGCTTGTTTTGCTTGGACTGTAGGTAACACCATGCATGGCTTAATGCTTTTATTTCTGAACAGTGATGTAAAAAACCTTGCAATGTGATTTATGGTCTTTTAATTTCAAGGATGCTTAAAGAACAGAGACCACCAAGAAGCAGGGTGGAATATCAAATATTTGTCCAAGATGACAATACTGAGACAGAACCACACGAACATGCATTTGGTCCTTTAATGTTATATATTTATATGTTCCACACTGGAGCACTCTAGGTGTCATACCAAGATGGGACAACTGTGTTTAAATAGAAGGGGAAAAGATTTCTTTTTCCTCTCTTGGGGGAACCCGCTGCAATAGTAGAGGTGTTTTGTCAAGGAAGCTGCCACCAGGACTGGCTGGCTGCAGTGTGAATGTTGGGAAGAGCTGGATAGATGGAGCACTTTGCTGCAGCAGCCTCACTACTCATTCCCTTGCTGCTCTGTGGCTGCAGGAGTCTTGTTGGGAAGGTCTTGTTGTGGTGACTCAGAGGTTTTTTCCATCTACTTCTACTCTAATTTTACAGCAAAACTGTCACTCTGTTGATGGAGTCAGAGGACAAGAAGTGCACTCTTCCCTCGGTTTCCAGGACTGGGTTCTAGCTGGCATTTGGCAGTAAGCTGAGACGACCAGGGCTTTGGGGATTTAGCTATCCCAAGGTTTAAGCTTGTGATTTATTTGGACCATCAGTTCTTGTAGAGGAGTCTGAGAAAACACTCCCCAGACTTTTTGAAAGGGCTGATCCATGAGGTGCTAGATTTTAACCAGATTAGGAGAGGGCAAGGATACTCAGACTGTTGCTGCAGGTTCAGTGGGGAGTTGGGATATTAATTACAAACCTGTCCAGATTCTGGGTAAAACAGCAAAATTTTTCTTGCTGCTACCCTTTCCAGAAAACTTGTGGCTCAGGAGCTGCCTGGGAAGGAAAAGCTGATGTAAATATGCTGCCCAGTCATGGGCATCCAGCTTTCAGGGGGTGCTCTGGGAGTGCTGAAAGACAGAGATCCTTTCCTTGGATGCTCAGCAGTCAGCCTCCGCAGGAAAAGTATGGATTAGGTGTCAAAGGTGACCAGCTCACTGTATAATCAAGCCAATAAACTCTGTTGTGTTACTGACCAAAAGAAATGTTGACTGTTCCTGTTGTGTTGGGACAGAGGGAATTCCAGGCAGGGATGTTCTACACAGCTGTTGTCACCTGAAGCATGTTGCCAGTCTGCACTGAGGGGTCACAGAGACACTTGAAAGTGTCTGATTTTATTTATGAGGGATCAATAACCCTTTAAATGAAATAAACTAAGAGTGCAAGCTTAGCAGCTTCTTTTTTTCATGTTACAAGAACAATTTGAGAAGAAACATAATTTTATTTGGCTAACAAAACCTCCTCTAACCACCCAACTTCATTCCCATTGCTGACTATTAAGATATGATTTATAGAGATTAAAGAAGACTAATAAAAAAGGAATCGCTGTAATATTGTATTTAATTTAATTTTGACAGTCTCTATTATCTTCTTACTGTCCCTTAAAGAAAAAGATTTTATAACTATTACCATATAATGCAAACATTGCTGTGATTAGATATTCATATTTTATGGTCTTGGAAAATGTTGATATATAATTAATTGGATTATGAATAAATTAATTCAATTTTAGATTGTCTACATTAATTTATTAAATACTGTAAAAGATAATAGATTGAGCGCAAAGGGAAATGGAAGAAATTATGTGTACTCAGAAAACTATCAAGCATGTTTAACATGTTTGTACAGAGAAAGCAAAAAAAAGACATCATGTAATACACCAATCAACCCACAGAGATTACATTTCAAAGCCTTTTTATATTGAACAAATGGAGCTTGATTTTTAGTCTTTTAGAAGTATCTGAATTTACAATAGTATAAATTTATAAATAATGCATTTTACTTTTGTTGCTATTGTTATTATGGCCTGAGGATCAAAGCCTTAAATTAGGTATCTGAATTAAATATAATCACCCCTAAGAATTGATAATCACCACACCAAAGCCTATTTATATAACTTTTCCAATTTAAATAACTGAATTATTTTTTGAAAATACTTAAAATGAAGAAAAAAAGTTTAGGGATGGGACACATCAAACCACAGGACAGTCCTGGAAACCCTTACACACTCATAGCTTCTTCACTGTGGGGCTTTCTTCCCTTGAATGGGGCTTCCTGTTCAAAGAATGTTACCCACACACTGATGTCAGGAAATTGTTCTGCATAAAGATGGTATGATAACAGTCTGATAAATAAAAGGGTACGAAACTGATCAGATTTCTTACTAAATTACATGTTCTCAGCAAAATCAATGAAAGTTCATGTGTCTGCGCGCAGGGATCTCTTCGTGTATGGTTTTGAACCAGAGGGATCTACTCATCTAATTTTTCTCTTATAAAACAGTGTGTCTTTCATATCCTTGTAATGAATTGTATCTCCATCACTTTCCCACTGGTTTTAGCAAAAATATGTCAGGATCTTCTTAATACTTGCAGAATTTTGCAGAAATACAAGAAATTATGTGTGCAAACTAAAGCTTTGTATGGGATTATTTTAGATTTTTATATTGGTGATTTTCTGTCTTCCTCACTGATTTGAATTTATTTTTAAAATTTGATTCTAAGGAAACCATACTTATAACAATCTTTGATCCCAGGTCTACAAACACACCCACCCTTACAAATATGAAGAATCATGATAGTCAGAAGTTACCCATACAATTACACCTACAGGCTGAATTGTTATTCAGAATGTGGACGCTGTACTTATCAAATTTTTTCTATGGTATGTTAGAAAAAATTTTTGACTTACAAAGGTTAAAGGCAAAAAAATTGTTCAACCCTTATCAGGAGTTACTTCCTCATATCTTTCAAAGGTGAATTGAACTTTTAAAGGCTAAGCTTTTCTTATGTGAAAGGATAATAAAATAGAGCAAATATATTTTAAACTAATGTCCTGCAGTATGTGCTACAATGTTCTTGTTAAAACAAGATGTTCCTTGATGGAATATCACTCAGTTCTAAATGAGGATTCATTTCAAAGAGAGCATTTTTGTCAGTATGTTTTATTGCCATAATATAATACATTTGACATACATAAACATCAAATTTTGATATGCTTAGGCCAAGATATGTAACCTTTCTCATTTTTCAAAGTCCTGATTTTAAAATTCTGAATTATGCTGAGCTGATTTGTTACCTTCGAAGCTTGTCTGACACTCACCTATTTTGAATTGATGGGAGTACTATTAGATTGAACCATTTCCTGGGGTGCAGTCATATATTTTTGAAATCTAATCACAATGAGCTCTTTACTACAAGAAACAATACCTAGATATTGCTGACATCTTACAAAGCAGATGAATAGAACATTAAATGCTCAAGTTAATTCCTTACATAAAAGAGAGAATGGTTTAACTTTCTCTTATAATATTTCATAATAGACTTGCATATACAGATGTGATATAAATCTATTACTGAAATAAAAGCACTCCTTTTCTATTAAAAACTTGTAATTAATAATGCATTTGGTAATGATTACTATTACAGTTATTATTTAATGCAAGCAAAAACTGTACATAATTTTCAAATGTGGCCAAGTAGAAACTCCTCGGTCCTTGTTATTTGTGGTTCTGCTTTCTGAAGGTCAGATTATTTTTCATTCTCTTTAATAATTCACTAGGTATACTAAATGTTTACTTCATGTCTGAATGACAACCAATCTTGCTTTAATTAAATATATCTCCTGACATTGTTTTAACATATCGGTGAATTCAAATCAGTTAGTAAAATGTTAAGCAAATCAAATTTGTAGTCACTCTCCACGTTGAATATCCACTTCTCTAGTTTCTTCCCACCTGCTGTCATGTGTTAATTTTTTTAAAGCATCATCTATTTGCAAAAAAAAGAAAGAAATTGGTATTGTCTTGTGTTGTTTCATCCTTAAAGTGAAACCATTTGCAAGAAAATTATGGGTCCCTAGCGCTGAACTTCTTTGCATATTAATTTTGTTAGCCTTACCTCCTGTGGTCTTTAGTTCTGGAAGGCCTATTAGATAATACACAAGATAAATTTTCCCTGGTATCTTACAGCTAGTCAGAGGAAAATAATCCTTTTCTCTTAAAACTTAAAAATTGCAATATTAGCCAAACATCCTTTCCCCTATTTTATTAGTAAAGATTAATTTAATTAAGCAAAATAATCTAGTCAATATTGGTTATCATTGTTTTCAGGTCTTGAGAAATTTATGCTTATGTTAATAAATGTGACTCAAACAATAATGGATAAGAAACAGATTCTGCACAAAGTTCTGTCAAATGGTGGTGTCAGAATGGGCTTTGGTGGAATTTGTGTGTTTTATCTGAAATGCAGAAGCCAAGGGAAGCTGAGTAGTTGGAATAGTTGTGGTCAGACACAAACGTCAGGCACTTCTCATGGTTACAAAAGCAGATTTAGTTGGATAAGGTTGGATGGAGATACTTGGATATTCAGAACTACAGAAAGGTGACTGGTGAGGTTTACAAAAGTGTCCAAGCAGACAAGATACAACTCCCATTTTCAGCCTGTGGCAGTGAGTATTTTGGCATTTTGGTGAATTTCTCTAAGTATCCGAGTACCGGCAAATTCCTTTGGAAATCTGTGTCTGTGTTATGATCACACAGTAGCTGACTTTCAGCATGTTTCTCTGCACCTAGGAGATGAATTTGTGGTTTTTGGAAAGAAAGTGCTGGTGTTATATCTGCCCCTTACAAATAACCAAATTATAGGTTAAATTGCTTCAGCTACTTGAACATATTTGCTGTTTGCACCAAAGTATCATAACAAAAGAAATGTGTGGAAAGGCCTCAGTTCTTGACAGACAACTTGTTTTTGAGTTATGTTTTCCCCCAAAACATCCTCTGCTTTTAGAACAATAGAATTGTTAATGTCTCTCGAAACTTTATAGCTGAGCAGAGACCAGTCAATTTGTTTCAAGATTTCCAGCTCATACTCTGAAAACAAAGTGAGCCCATCTTTAGGCTAAATTACATCATTTACTGGCACTGCCTGTTTAAAATGGAACACCAGGCTACAATCCTAAACAAGCCTATGGTAGTTTTGTAGACTCTAAAAGTATAGGGGAAAAAAGGGCATTTTCATAGTTGCTGACATCTCTAATTTACAATTGCATTGGGAACTCGTTATTACACAGGTTTCTTTGCTGTTACCAGACATTTATAAATATATTTTTTATTTTGTAATGAAAATCCTTAAGACATTCTGAAGGCATTTTTTCTCATATATGTTTCAATTCATTAAAATATTCTTAAATCACAAACCATATATAGACAGTCTCTGCTCCTGAGAACTGCTAAACCATTATCTCTGACCCTTGCATTACCTGGAAGGCTTTCTGGGAAAGAAAATCCACCTTTGTTTCCCCCTTGTGATAACCCACACCTGAATCAGACATGCAGGGAGAGAGAGCACTCGTAACAGTGTGCCAAAAGTGAGAATCCACACCAAAACCACAAAACTTGTTTAGGTGATTTCCTTCAAAGAAAAAACCTATCAAAACTCACAACTTATCCCTTTTGCTGTGAGTTTGTTAGCATTGAGACAAATGGAGGGATTTAGAGAATCTGCCAATGTCAATATAGAATGGATTTTTCTAGTTTACTATGAGATTATCAATATTAACCAATTAATATTTTGTGTATTTAGATGCAAAGATGTTACAAATAATGGTCTGAAAGCATGCAAAAAAGGATTTTTTTCCCCCATTACTACTTGGCCATGGGATAAGTAATGAAAATAAATACACAAGCCATGAATAAGTAATCACAGACAAGATCTACTCTGTTTCCTCGGGCAAATCTTTTGACCTTTGTCCTGTTGTCCCACTCTTTGCATATTTGATCTGTTTAGACTGTGGGGTGTCTGAAGAGAGGACTGGTTTTACCGTGTTTGTGGGGCACCCAAACAGTTGTGAGATCTCGGTTTTCTGCAAAGGCTCAAGGCAACGCCAGGCTCTTGATACAACAACCAATACTTCAGTCTACTGAAGTTCCCGCTTTATTGTTAGAAACAGGATCTATCAATACAAAATGGCTTTCAGCCTCTGTTCTTTCATCAGAGTGCTTGCCTACCATGTGCAGAGACCTGATCTCTGCAGGGGTCGTTTGCCATCTCCCGATTTCTGCTACTGCTTTTGCATATGGTTTGTAGGAAGAAAGGAGGAGGAGATGGATTTTACTGCAGATTCTGTTGGAGAAGAAGTGACATCACCAAGAGATAGAAAGGGGAGAGCAATGAGCTTCCCTGTGGGGCAAGGAAGAGTAAAGAGAATGGCACGGCAGTATATTTGGGGAAGCAGGTTGGAGAGAAGAATGAACAGAAGGAGAGAGAGCAATAGAGACAACAGGAAGAAGAGTAAAGAATGAGCAATGAGACAATATGATGAGAGCTTTTTTTCCACCAGGGAGAAACATTTGCAATGCAAACAATTAAAATCCGTTAGACTTTCCTAATAATGTTTTTCCATGCATGTAATCATGGCGATTGCCAAAAGGATGGGGAGGAAACAGCAGGCAGGATATTTTTGGGTGTAAATGAAGAAGTGGGACTTGAGAGTTGCAAATGGGAGACTGGATGATTTTTATCTTGTGGTTGGACATAGGTTATGGGCATGCAATGGCAGAAGAAGTAGTCTGAATTGATTCTAGGGGATGGAAAGTATTCTGTGTCCTAAATCTAACTGTTCCTATTGAGATTAACAGTTTTCATGGCCGATAAATATACAGACTTGTTTCTATACTGAGAGGAAAGTCTTTTCTACAAGTATTTAATACATAAGGAATGAAAATAATGCTTTTCACTGACTGTAAGCCTATTGTAATTTCTTCTTTACTTAAAAGGAAAAAATACCCTATGAGGAGATTTTGTGAATTTTTGAGTAGAAGACAGTATCTGGTAAATACAGGCATTTAAATCAGATGAAAACTGAATAGAAATTATCTTCAGTGACTTCTGAGAGAAGTTTTGAATGTGCTGTGGCAGTGCTCTTGTCAAAAGTCATTACCTTGTAGTCAGAGTATACGAAGGACCTGATGCCACCTGAGTGTGACAGAACCATGACTAAAACCTGGCAATAACTGGAGCCTTTTACTGTTTCTACCCTGGCCAGTCTGTGCCAAGGAACAAGGAAGTGGCTTCAGTGCTCTTGCTGATGAAATTCCAATGCCAAACGGTCTTCACGTAAAAATAGCTTTGTAATACATTTGTTTGAGTAAGGGCAGGTACAGATGCTGAGGTTCCTGAACACTGCACAGTAACATTAATATTCCATTTTTGTCAAGCCACCCTGGCTCTGCTTAAGAGTATTTGAGTGTTTTATGTTTTTCTTCATCGGAAAAAAATCCTGAACTTGAAGTTCAGTTGTATTCAATTTCTTTTCTTTTTATGTTTGATAGTTTCAAAATTCATGTTAAATAAGTGTTTTTCTGTAACGTTGCCATGATGTTGTTTTCCAGCAATTAATTGCTACAGTTTATTTTCCATTTCATACAAGTTTATTTTATCACTTTACATCTTTATCTGTCAAACTCATTAGCTGTTTCTGTGAAAACTTCAGTAATTTCTTCAGGGATTTTTTTCCAGGTCATAAATAAACAACAAATAATCTTTCAAAATAGATTTTCATGATTCATCCCTCCATTTTCAAATACCTTTTGTCTTAACAGTCAAAGCCAATTCTTTATCCCTTCAGTAGTTTCTGTCACACCATTTGCAAATCATACAATCTAGTGCTGAATATTGTACTGGTATCTCCACAGATCTTAAATCAACTGCTCCTGCTGACCCATTGTTACTTCTTCCAAGATTTCTGTCCTGTTTACTTGTCACGATTTCTATTCTGTGCTTTGGCGTTAATTTTTCTAAGCAATACATCTTATATTCCTCTGATGAAGTTTCCACTATACCGATCTGGAGCTTTCATAGGTTTAAGAGAACAGGTATCAATTTGTTTCCATGTTCAGCACGTGGTGAAGTCACTTGAATGGCATCAGTAAGAATGAAATGCTTTGGTTTCAATCTGATCCCCATCCTCAACTTGTTGAAACAGTCTCACCACAGGTGTTGTGTCAGCTTTCTTCAATCTCCTAGTGCCTCCAAGGTTTGGAAAGGAATGTCTCTCCCTTTT
>VZTE01005521.1:3039290-3068966 GCA_013397775.1 Eulacestoma nigropectus | reverse complement strand
TTTTTTTTTTTTTTTTACTGCTTCCTCCTTCCTCCTGAATAGTTTTGACAGAAGCTTTTTTGTCATGTACAGGCATTTCAGCTTCCTGACCTAATCATTTTGCTGATCCCGATTTTCTTCCATAATTCCTCTTGTTTCCTTAGGAAATGTAAATCTGCTGCAGCATCTGTTAGCTATCCTTGTTTATTAATAATTAGGCATGAATGTAATTATAAATTCTTTAATAATTTACCTTTACCACCTCTGAGAGGCCCATAACTGATCTCTTGTTTAAACATTTCAGATCCTTGTCTTACCTTATTTTCATATATCATTCTCAAAGTGTTGACCACATTGTTGATACAAGCAAAATCTCATCCTCAGCTCTTGCCAGGAATTTATCTCTGAATGTGTTATCTCTTCTAATTGGGCATTTGGGAGAGAACAGATTGCTGGAAGCTCAGCCCTATGGCTCCTTAATTCATAGCTGCTTGGCCCTTGACTAAATTAAAGCTGCATGGAGCTGCCTGATTTAAGAACTCAGAGTATTAAGAGCAGCAAAGGATGAGATACAGCAGAGCAATGTACTTTTATGCTGTTTATACACCCTATTTTGATCAGGCTCCAAGCACTAACATTCACTTTTCTCTTCGTTTACTTTTGCCAAATTAATACTGCTGAAGGAACCAAGCACAGAGGAATCTCCAGCCATTGAGGGGCTATTTTGACTGAATATGTAGCGGAAAATGAGATTAGCAGACCAGAAATCTAGTCCTCTTCAGGAGGTGAACAGATGTGTTCTTCTAGCTTCAGCTGTGCTGGTAGAAGATATTAGTAACCGCAGCCTGTCTCTGGGTGGTTATCAGGAATCCCAAATCCCTGCGACTCTGCTAGTAGCACTGCTCATACAAGCTTCCTCTAACCTATTTTTTTTCAAAGTGAACTAGATTAGCAAAGACTTACTGTTTATCTGAACTAACCTGGCCTCCTTGGAAGTGAAATAAGCCGGGGAGTGCCTGGGTAACCGGCTCTGCCAGCAGATCGGTAGGGGCAGCAAAGAACAGTGGACAGCAATCCCTGTCCCTGGCACGCCTGCTGCAAAGTACATGTCTGGCTAGACCCCAAATGCTGCTAGATACACATTTTGTCTCCTTCCTATCCCCATGGTAATTCCAGATCCATTTACTCTTCTAATTTCTGCACTTTAGACTATTCTGCTTTTGACAGCAGCACTTTGTTTATTTCAAAAGCTTTCTTTCTCCCAGCGGCTGTGCAGAGTGATGATCTGGTGAGCAGGAAAAAAGAGTGGCTTCTAACCACACACGTGTGCTCCCCCTGGTCGTCTCCATTTAATAAAATTTTATTATTTGCTACCTCTAAATTCCTCTGTGATAAATCACCAGAACTGCCATGTCACACTTCTTTGTATTCTGAACCACAGAAAAAAAAAATCAAATACTTACTTGCTTAGAAAAATACGTCAAGAAAGACTTGTCTGCCCCATGGTGCTTCTGGCTCGAATGAGAGAAAACACAGATGTACTGGACACATTGTTGCAAAGACCTTCTGCTGGAACAAAAAGACACCAAAACCCCCAAATTACATTACACAGGCTGGAGATTTGCTGTTTCCATATCAGCAGATAGGTTTTTTCACTTCTACATTGAAGAATAATGACAGCATTCAGCATTTTAGGGTCACATTGGTTTATATGTCTCAAGAAAAATGATTCCCTCCCTTATATTAGAATATTCTGGTTTTTTTACTTTTTCCCTTTGACAAGAAATTAAAAATTGAACATTAACATTTTCTACATTTTGAAGGTGATTTTTTTCAGCCTGAGGATCTCCAAAGGGGGAAAAAAAAAGTGATCAAATCCTTAAACTGCTGTAAAGATTTCAGAAAACATGTAGATTTAATGGTCTGCAGCTTTTCAGAGAGGAATCTGAAAGAGAATGAAAATATTGCAATGGAAGTGGGAGCCAGGTCCAGATGTACACGACAGCCTTAAGGGAGTCAAGGAAATTGAGGGCAGCCGAAGAAAAGGTGCAGTGGGATTTACTGGCACCAAAAAAAGTCACAGGCTTAGAGAATTTTGGTCTGACTACTATTTACTGTGTGTTTAATCACAGAGGCTTTGGAGGGAGCCAAATCTGTCTGGCGAAAGCAGAGCTGAAGAAGTAATGCTTTTCTATTTTTTTAATGGGTTAGAAGCTTAGACGAGGGGACATGAAAATCAAACCAGATTTTGGAGGGGGGAAATGAAGCAGGAGGACCCAAACCGCATTTTTGATCAAGACGCTAGCGCTGAACACTCGAGAGTGACGCATCTCTTTCCCTGGGGATCCCTCCGCTCCGTGTGCGCGCGTTTGCGCGGCACAGGCGGTTTGGGAACGACCAGAAGCTTTAAGATTATGAAACCAAGAAGAGAGAGAATAAAGGTACCGACCCTCTGCGTGCGAGCCCGGGCGGCCCCGGCGGTGGCGGTGGCACCGCGCAGAGCGCTGCGCTCGGGGACGCGGCCGGGCTGCGCCGCGCTGGCACCGCAGAGCGGGGGCTGCGCTCTACAGCTCCTGCTGGCCAGCACAAGCATTTAGCTGGGCAAGGGGCCGGGGAGAAGGCGGAGGGGCGGCTCCCGGCAGTGCAGGAAGCCAACCGGATGGCTCAGGGGTGCCCGAGGAAAGTGGAGCACATAGGTGCCCTCTTATCTCATTCCCACGCTCTGCTGGGGGTTCAGTTCTGGGTGCCGCTCTGTCGTTCCTTTGCCTCCCCTGTAGGTGGGTGAGGTGCGTGTGTGAAAGCTGTGAAACCTCTCCCATGGGTGAGTCACCTTGCAGAAAATGTGGCTGTTGTGGAAAGCTTTCTGGGCCTGTTTTTAGAACAGAATAAAAGTTTATAAAGTCCTCATGCTCGTGGTATTTTGCAAAGTAGATTTAAGTGAACAACAGGCGTGTAGGTGAATCTGATTAGCACATTTCACAGCTTTTCTAGCAGACATCATCCTAGCTGGCCCTTCATTTTCATTGTTTTGATAGTGTTGCAGGAGGCTGATGGGATTTGATGTTCTGTAGATGAACACACACAAAGTTTGCCTGCTTCTGTTTTTATTTTTTTCCTTGGCTTGTTTATGGGCACTGTGGGACTGTGGCAGAGGTGGCTGGGCTCTGAGGAGCATCCTTTGATGTCTCAGTCTCTGGCCACCATGTCTGTTCCATTGGTATGTATTCAGACTTTCTCAAGAGAAAAGAATGTGTTGGTCATGCACTACTTCTATTTTAAATTGCAAGAAAAAAGAAAAAGAGTTACTAGTTTAATATTACCATCAGAAACACTTCTCTAGTGCTTTGAATGATCTGGCCTTTGAATGTTTCCATTCTTTAGAGGATTACTTACATAAAAGAGAACACATCTGTCTATTAACAAAATAGGCCTTTTCCTTTATGAACACTTATGTTTTATCTATCTGCATTTTTAATACACAGGTCTGGCTGTCCTAGGAGCAATGTGGGCAAATAGAGAGGAGAGACATAGTTATCATGGGCAACATTACACCCAGTTACAGATAAGGGACTACAAGTAAAAAAAGCATCAGATTGTCACACTGGGTGAAGAAATGAGAGATTGGCAAAAAGCCCTGGAGAAGACCATGTTCTTATCACAACAAATAGTTGGTTCTGATGTTATTATTGTACTTGGTGATGTCATCAGAAACCCTCAGTTCTTGGAGAGAACACTAAATAATTTTAAATATAAACAGTGATTGAGATACCAGAAACTGCAGGAACAAGCTAGTTCTGACTTTTCAACTGTATTTAAAATGTAGGTACTTCTGTGCAAGTGTTACAAAAAAGAATGAATTACATAAGGTGCTATACATACCTGGTGTTCCCCACCAGTTTTTATGTTTTGGTGGTTTTACAGCTAGATTTTAATTCTTCCTTTCCCTTAGTTTTGAGCAATCCACGGAAGCTGGAGGAAAATAAAATCTTGACGACAGAATTTCTCAAAATGTTCTGAGCTTTTCTGGATGTGTTCATTTCCACTGATTTAAGTGCTTATGGCAGCACAGCTGAACAGACGTTTCCTGAAGTATTGGCAGGACTGAGGTCTTTGGTTTTTCCTTTTTGATGAACTTTGTATGATCAGCTGCAGAATTGCATTAGGGTGATCACAACAATCACACCAGTAAGTTCTTTCAGTATGACTTTCCTTGAGTTAGAGGAGGAGAGCTGTGTCTCTTTTTGACTTAACATTATGCCACACTAAAGAGAGGCATGCTGAGGATTATTTGTGTTTTTAAGCAAAAGACATAAGCATTTCAATTTGCAGATAATAGAACATTCAAGATTGAATTATTTTCCTATAATTTATTTTAAAAGAATAGTTTACCATAACATAATATTAGGACTCTGTTTTAAGGACAGAGGAAGATGTGAGATTAGCTCTGGGAGGAACATGATAGATGTCTTTTTTATAAACATCTTAGTTTTGGAGTGGAGTATTTTGATTGTTTTGCACGTTGTATGAGAGCTTTTATTCATCAAAGCACCTAAGCGTGCACTTGAGGCTACTTTGTAATTTCTCATTTCTAAATGATTTAAATAATTTAAATTATTTCACTGCAATAAAGGTAGCATGTAATAACTCCTCCTTGTGTTTGCTGATCAGGGCAGCACTGGTGGTAAAGGGGATGAAGAGAGACATTTTCCTAGGCAGTTATACCCTTGACTCCCCCAAAAGCATTGCCGTTGTGGACAAACCCTCAGTGATGGGAAGAATTTTCTAGAGCTTGTTGACTTCCTCAGGGAGATTTTTAGCAACAGCAAATTTGGGCATCAGGTTCTTATTGTGCCAACTTGCAATTCTTCTTAGCTGTCTGTATCATCTTTTGACATAAAATCGTAAACTGTTTTACAATTCATATCAAATGTTAAAAGTTAATTTAGAGGCATTAGTTAACTTTAGGCTGAGGGTGAAAATCCTTTTTCTTCAGAAGACTCAAATTTACCAGCTTTCACATCCACAAATCATTTATTTAACATGTTCTGTCCTAGTGCTTGTGTCTTATACAGATTTGATCCTACCAACACTTTAATAAAAGAGGGCTGGAACCCAGGTCCTTTTAAATTCTACTGAAACAGAGTTCTTCACATGAAGAATTTTTTTTTTAATCTAGGGCAGATAGTCTATGAGCTAGAGATGTATGTAAGTGGAGCATGGATCAGACACTCTTTCCCATTGCTTGTGACCCTGTCATCCTGAATCATCCCTTGTACCACTGGTGCATTTGAAGAGCACAGGGTCACTGGTAATTAAGACAGCTTTATAAAAGTGCTAGCAGTTGCAGCTGTAGGATGAAGAGTACCTGGAGTGCAGA
Organism: Eulacestoma nigropectus; assembly: GCA_013397775.1. Classification (NCBI taxonomy): domain Eukaryota; kingdom Metazoa; phylum Chordata; class Aves; order Passeriformes; genus Eulacestoma; species Eulacestoma nigropectus. The sequence continues at coordinate 3,063,610 of VZTE01005521.1, read as the reverse complement.
ATTTGTTAACCACATCGAATTCCCTTCGAAAAGCAAACCCTAGCATTTGCACATACACTGCTATCTCATGGGCTCAAAAGTTATACAGGGTTGCATTAGGTCACTGTTTGAATGGATGATCTCCATCAAAAATGCCAGGTGCTGCAGGAAGCTTTGCTGATGCCATGGTGGCCAGGACTTCCTCTCAGAGGCATTACTAAGCAGTGCTCCACATGCCTCAGGACATTTTGGTTTGATGGCAAGGATGTATTTTAAGCAGGCATCTCTCAGTTGAAGCATTTAACACTGACATATAAGGCACGGATCAAGGGCAACCGCCTGCAAAATCCTTTTTGATCTGTATGAGAATGACAGGCACTGCGTGATAGCTGCAGTCCAGGTGGGAAAGATCAACACTGCTCTCTGAGCTAACCAAAAAGGTGTAAGGGTCTGGAGGGGAGAATTATCTACATGTTACACAAACACTGAATAGGGAAAGAAGCCAGTTTAAAATGGCATCTAAAGCACATAAAATAAATTCTTGGGCTTGTCCTGCATGCCTTCAAATGTGTTCTGACTGTGCTCAGTGTTTATCCTGCCTGCTTCCTTAACCCAGAAATCCTAGAAGAAAAGCATAGGTGGGAGAAGTACACCATCATCTGGCACATGTAGGCTGATATGCCAGTCTTGACACCTGCCATGCATCACAGCTTCTACACAGCACGTTACAGGGACTCACGTACAGAAGGACTAATTTCTCTTGCTAAAACAGGAGAATGACACAATATGGCACAAAATTGTATTTGCACCCACATTTACAATCCAGCGGGTGTCAGGACATCTTCACTTAGAGATGAATATCATGGCACAGGGCAAGGAAAAAGAATGAAAGTAATAAAAAATATTTTTCCCATCAAATGCGTAATTGCAAAACGTGGCTGCATCTCCCACTTGTTTGTCTAAACAGCCTTGGACAGCACATGCCATTTTTAACACTGACAGATGGATGTAGAAACCAGCTGGAGAGTCTCTTTTAGATTGTACTCATGACTGAAGTATGTACTTGGACAAAGTTTTCATGGGGTGAGTGTCATGTTCATTCACTGGCCAGCTTTTAGAGTAGAAGTAGGTGTTAGGTAGCTGGAGTGAAACATTAGGTCCTGCTACCTTTGAGCCATCCAAAGAAAGTTCTGTTTCTGGAATAGCCATCAAGCAAAACCATCAAGCAGTTGACTGGCAGATACACTTGCATCTGGCAACATTCCCTAAATTTTCACGTAGAGCTGCGTGCATCACAGTTTGACAGAGACACCACATCCTCCTGGATTGCACTGTAGAAAGAAGTGCCACAAAGCTGAGTTTCAACAAGACCATTAAAACACTGGTGTGAGAGCAGCAACATTGGAGTATTTGCTGGGCAAATGGAAATCTTATTATCATGAGTATTACTGTGCAATTAAACAAGAGATTAAACATATGTATAGCAGACCAGTGTTCCTAGGTTCACACCCATTGCTCTTGCCACTTGATTATACCGAGTTTACATTATTGTATCAGCCATTAAAATCATGGGAGATTTTCCCCTGATTCTCCTGACCTTTGTATCACACCATTAAAGCATTTAGTCAGCGACTTCTCTCAACTTCATGTCATAGGTACTTTCTTGCTCAGTTACTTTATCCTATGTCATGGAGGATTTATCCTATCCTACTTTATCTCTTTAATGGAGATAGCAATTAAAGAAATAATCTGCATGTGTGACTGCACATCTGACCCTCTCGTTTTGTGTTACACTAGAAGTAAAAGTAATAACAATCAGTTTAATTTCCCTCCTCATTCCTCCCTGTAGGCTGGGGTCCAGCAACCTGCAGAAAGTCTTCCCTGAACCGCATCAGGCAAGCCTGGGGTAAATATTTTTTTTTGTTTTATAAATTACAAATTTGACAGTTTGCAAATACTTCCTTACATCTCTACAAATATTTTGGCCCTGCACATGAATGTACATCTTCAGTGGCTCTGACAAGGCAATGCAGTTGGTATTTGTAGGCTGGTACTCACTGGCATCGCAGCAGTGACATGTAGAGCTCTGCAGACACGGTCGGGTGCTGTAGCCGTGCCCTTGGAGCACAGCCACGGCAGGGCAATCTCCACAGGAAGGCACTGTTTGCCCTCATGTCCCCTTGGCCAGGCTGTTACAGTTTTCCTACCCTCCCCTTCTGGCTTTGTCACCCCAGAAGAATATTGATGGATTCTTTGAGTTGCTATTTGTGCCGGGGAGCCAGAGTCTCTGGGATAATTACTTCACAGCGCAGTTTACCGCAGTGAATGTTGTCAGAACAGCGATACATATTTGTTGTTGTAGCCAACTGGCATCCAGCTTAAGGATCTTTCCCTCTGACTGTTTAAATTAGAGTCTGCATTGTCTTGTGTGATAATGCTCACAGAGCAATAAGACAGCGTGCTTTCTATGAAATGTCTTGTAGCCGGTGATCTTTTAAGCCTTTCTTGGCTTGTCTTCTGGTCTGAACATCTGTGCTCTGTCCCTCTTTCTGTGCTGTGTTCACTGCTATTGGACATTCTGCTTGAGGCAAGATCAAGTCTAGTGTTCTCCATTTCCCATCCTAATAGTGGTATTGTGTTGTTACTGCATATGCTCTTAATCAGCTTTTGCAATCCTTCCTGGAATGTGTATATAAAATTTGTGAAATATTCTGGGATCCTCTGGAATGACAGCAGAAAAAAGATGCTAGAAAGGAAAGGAATTTTTAAATCAGTAAAATACCTTTTCAGTTTTCTTTACGGCATTCTCTACATTATGTATTATTTTAGGTCAATTGTTATCTAGGCAGTTTCTAAATGTGTGGTGTGTGGCACCTGGGAGGGAACCCACAAAACCCAAGCAAACCATCCTCTGCTCTCTCCCTTCACTCCCAAATTCTTCACTTTCCAATAGGGTTTCTTACAGTCAGGGAGAACTCTGAAGTGGTAGGTGAGTAATCTCTGGGGCAATACCTGCCTAGAACGAGTCAAGTGATTTTTAATTTTTGTAATTATTTATTTAACATAATTTTTTTACTTGTTTTCCTTTTACCCTTCTCATTGTCCTGGTGAACTAGCACGCCTAAGACAGCAAAGAAGAATATTGTTTTATATTTGCATGTAGAATTTAGTACATCTTAACATTGCGTTTGATGCAATCAGAAAAATAATAATAAATGTAATTGCTTTGTTTTGTGCCACTAAAGAGCCATCCTGCAACCTGTGTGGCATTCAGCAGCGCTGCGTGCTGCAGGGTGGGCAGCAGTGCAGAGGTGACTGTATTTTTTGCTTCTAACAAAGTCACACTTGACCTTTGACCTCACGTCTCACTCTTGGTCCCGAGTGTGGGGTCATCTCACAGCAACCACCTGCCCTGTAATGTTTCTTCCACAACATATCAATTGCTCTGGCAAAGCAGTTGCATACGTTTAAAAGATTTGCGGGCATATTGTTCCCATATGCGAGTTCTCCTGCAATGAGATTTTCAGTTGTCACTCCTAGGGAACGTGGTGCCCCTTTAACCTCCACCCCAAGGCTTGTAAGGCTGAGTCTGGTGCTGAAAAATTTCCCCTCACACTGCAGGTAGTGCCAAACGCTGTGTCTTACACAGACCTTTTCTGAAGCCTGTGGCTTGTCCCTCCACTCCAGGCTACCTTGCCTACCATGTTTTTGTGGTCACTGCTGATGTTCTTAAAATAAATGCAATTGAAGAATAGTATCCAACCTTTGGCATTTCAGTGAATGAAGGAGAATGATCCCCACACTGCCTTACCGAAGTGAGAAATTCAGCATCAGAGGGAACGAAACGTTGCTGATCTCCTACAAACGTGACCACAACAATCTAGCTGTGTATTCACAGAGAGAAAGTTATTAGTGTTGGAAAGTGAAATGCCGTGTAGGGAGAAAGCTACTGGGGCCTTAACTGTTTTTGCCTCCTGCTTTGGTTGTCACAGATGTTAGTTACGTTGCACAATGCACTACTTGAAGGCACTCAGCTACTACGGTGACGAGGGCAGTATAAGAACCTATATAGAATAGAAAAACTGTAAGCAATGGTGTCCTGTGAGGATGAATTCAGGGAAGAGGATGCCTAAGGGCTATATAAGCTAGTGGGTGGTTTCACTAGCCCAGGAAATGGAAATAAAGCTCCAAGCCTCGGTCCTTTAAAGGCTTTTTTGTCTTTGCCATTCTTTTTTTTATCATCACTGAACAATCAGGAAAGCAGAAAGCAAACCTGTTTGAAAATTTTCTAAGGGCTTTCCACATGAGCTCAGAGAAGGAAGGGGACACAATTTCCCCAGGTGACTTCTGGCATTGCTTCTCCTCTGTTTGTCTTCTGCCTTGAGCAGACCTGTGGAGACTTAGGACATATTAAGCTGCTATAGGCTGTGCTGCCTCTACTTTCCACAAATCAGTTGTCAAAGAAAAAAAAAATATTATATTATTCTACTTATGCAATGATAGCCTGTTGAAAGACTAATTTTCTTCTTCCTCGCTCTCCAGAAGCACTTTTGTTCTCCTCTCCAGTGAATCTTCAGAGCCAAAGAGGTCCAAATAGGTGCTTTATCTCAGCAGGGCAGGGGTGCCACCACGGCGAAGCGCAGCGACAGCGATTGCTCCGTGGTCCGGGTCAGGTTCCAGGTGCCTAATGAGAGCGGTGGCAGGCACTAAGCGCAGAGCTGGCCTCAAAACCTGGCTACTAGCCTTCGGACATTAAGCACATGCAACTCCTCCTGAAATCAATGGGAGGCAAAGGCCTCCCAGCACTGGAAGCAGGAATGTGATTCATCTCTGAAATCTAACTTTACAGGGCAGTCACAGAGATTCTACCTCTGAACTTGAAGCGCTGTGTCTCAGCTGCGTTTAAGGCTGATGGAAAGAAATAAGCACAGCTAATTCTGGTCACCAGGTAATTCTAGGTGGCTGTAGGTAATTGGAGGCAATTAAGTTGGTATGAAATGAATTCTGCTCTTGCTGTCTAAAATCAAGGACTTGCTTATGGGGAGCAACCACAGTAACGGGAAACTTTTGAAGCTAATTAATGTGTCCAGTGAAATATCTCATTAGAATGGCAGGGCAAAGTACAGGATCATAGAGTCTGAATTCCCATTACCTTATGGTCATCAGGCGCACCTGCGATGTAAAGTTTAGACTGAAGATAACTAAAAAAAATGGCTATTTTTAAACAGACAGCTAGTAATTTTGCTCTATGATATATATGTTGTTAAAACTATCCTTTTTTTGGAGGTGGAACCACTAGATTTTTAAAAATCTAATTTTTATAATTTTAATCAAAATATGCAGAAATTAGATACTGAATCTTATTCACTCTATGTAAGATAAACAGAAATCATGGGCAAAATATAAAGGTAGATTATGTTCTCTAATTGTAATTCACAGTATTGCAAGGTTAGTAAAAGAATAGTATCGGTGGTGATTTGTAACTATTTCAACCATCTTTAGGTTGAAAAATACATAGCAAGTGCTTAACTTACTTCTTATCGTGACTGTAGAAGCAGAACGTGATAACATTTGTGATAGTCCTGCACCGTGGAACTTGGGAGATATTTCAAGTTCATAAATATGTTAAATACTTCCTTCTTTGCTATTGTAGTAAGTAATAAGCATGAAAATACACCATGTTGGATCTTCAGTGGCTGACATTCATTCAGCCAAGTCTACTGCTTGTCAATAAATTATGTATGTACATTAAAATATCATTTGTTGAATCCCCACAAAATGTAGCCACTCTGCAGTGCACGTGATACTGAAAAAAAATGCAATTATATTTAAATATATTTCTGTTTTACCTGTATACCTGTCCCAATGGCCTCATCCTCACTAAATGAAATTTGATTTCAACGGATTTGGGAGAACCTGGTCCCCAAGACTTTGTAGTGTAGGGTAGTCAATTGTATTTACTGTTCTGGGCTGGCAGTTGCACCTTTTGAGGATGAATATTAATTCTCCTCTTAGCATAATCATTTTAGAATATTCCCTTTGTTCCATTGCCCAGATGTGTCTCATGTCATCAGCAGATGAGCTGAACAGCAGTGGTTTGACATGCTCGGCGGCTGATTAGGCACACCGGTTGGAGGAGGCTGTGATGAAGGAATTCGTACGGATGCAGTGGAGCTGTTTCTTACTTGTGCCGTGGTGTTAAGCAGTGGTAATGAAGGGCTGGTAAACAGGATGCTTTGGGGAGTGCCTGGGTCTGTAGGGCTGCACTCCCATTGTCAAGGCTGGAATATGCTTTGGGGAGAACCCCAGATGTGTGCAGGATATCACGCTGTCACGAAAAAGGGGCCTTTACCTGTGGAAGTATGCCCTTCAACCATGGAAAATCATTTTGCACTGAGGAGAAAATGGTGGGAAATTTCTCCTAATTATGGTTAAGATGAGTTAGGCACAATTTCCCTGACAGCAGTAGCACTGTACCTACTGTCTGACTATGTGAGAGGAGAAAAAACCTCCAGCTGGTGTTTTCTTGATCAACTTCTTTCAAGTGGAGAGAAGGAAAAAAAGCTGTATGTTCAGTAGATGGTTTAAAATGGCCAGACAGCCTGTGTCTCTGTTACCTGGAATTGAGTCCTCTGACCACTGACACTGTTCTGCCTTAATAAGACAAAAGCCATGAAAGAGAACAAAACTTGTTCATAAAGCTGTGTCTGAAATGGGTGATTAGGCATGAGACAGTTATGATCATTTGTCCTAGGCGCCACGTTGATCAGTTTATAGTCTCAAATTGTCTTAATGTATTTATGTTTTCTGTGTTCCCACCAAGAGGCTTTTCCTTTCATTCCTCCTGCTGTAATGAACCAACACATAGTAGCAACCGGGCAAAGAACCGCTATTTTTAGTTGGTGGCCTGTGTCTTCTGCAGCAACCTCCGACATAAGGGAGCCCAATTTTGTGACCGTAATTACACATGGGCCCAACTGTTTGAACTTGCAATTGCACCCATTTAGAAGCTTTGCAATTGGGCAGTTAGTCTTCTAAATGGGGACAATTGCAAGCTGCAAATAACTACTCCAGCATTTAATTGCTGGTGTAAAATGATTCCTACAACATTGGAGGTCAGGTAGAAGTCCAGCTAAAAACAAAACAAAACAGAGCCTATTTGGGCAGCACAGAGGAGGCATGAACTTTCCTGGTCAATAAATCTGCCAGTGAACTACAAATGGTTGCAAAAATTGAAAGTCACGTGTGTTTGCGAGGAGAGGAAAAGAATGCCGGGGGCATTGTTGTGTAGCAGCAGTGCAGCAAGCTCAGGCTCTCACAACAGACAGGTAGATGAGCTGACTGGAAGCCATCCAAAACACACTTACTGGTATTTCAGTTACTGGAATGATGCTGGAAAAGCAGTTCCAAAAAGGTCACATTCCAGACAACAGCATACTAGCAAAGTTTAAAGACCAAATAGATTTGGCTTATGTTCTACAAAGGAAACTTCTATGTCACAGTCAAATTTGATACATAAACAGTTTTTATGCTTTGAAGGAGAAGTAGCACCACCCCTTTCAAAACTTGGCCTTAAGGTTTTCACCATTTTTCTGAACACAAATGAAGGATATTAATAGATTGATGCCTACTATTTTGTGAGTGTTATGAAAATTCCTGATTACAAACCCAAATAACATCTCTGACCTGCATTTAAATACATGTACATATTTGGGCACAGAGTTACAGTGGTTAACTTTTCCCTTTGACATTTTTATCCCATAACCAGCTCACCAGAAAGCATTAGTCAGGAAGAATGACTGATTTCAGGGGCGTCAGAATTTAAGCGTGAGTTTAGTTTAAAGCATATTCTGCTGCAAATCAAAGGAGGAGCTCCTTCTTTTTAAATTATTTAATTTCAAAATATAAAGCCTTCAATGCAAGCTGGGTAGAAGGAACAACACAACCCCCTCCGATATCTGTTTGCATTTTTTGCTTTGATTGTATTCACACTCTTTAATATTTGCTTCCCCTGAAAATTCTTTTAGGCGGATGAGTTTTCTGGCAGGGACGGTTGTGGAAACAGGGCATTTTAAACACCTTTGAATATATAAGGAATAATTTTTAATTTGCAAATATGGTACTGCAACCTGGTTCAGAGAGCTTTGCAAATTTTATCAAAAAGTAGGAACATACTTGATGGAATTTTAAAAAAATATTCAGCGATTGGCTGTCAGATGAAGGACAGAGCAGTGAGAGGTTGCTGTAATTATTCCCTAAATAGCTCCTAATAACAAATGAATTGCAGGGAACCTAGAGCTACTTCTGTGAACTATTCACATACAGAAAAAATCTGCTTTGTTATATAAATTACTTTATCAATTATGCTAAAAATGATATTGCAACTGCCAAAGAATCCTGCCTGACACACTAAGTTTTTTTTTCTTGCTTTTCAGTGAAATAATTTAAATCTTTATTTAGCAGAAGGCTAGTTAAAACCTGAGGCTAATGTCAATCCTGTACAGAGTGAGGAAAAGGCACACCTTTGTATTATCACTGAGGACAAGAGAATTTGGATAATTTCAAAAAGGATTTTGGTCCACTGCTGTGAAGAACAGGAGAAAGGGGAGAGAGTTACTCTCTCACATAAACTGGAGTTTATCCATGAATTCTCCATCAGCTATTGGGTTTTCTACCTATACAACTGCTGAGGTATTTACGTGTCTTTTGGCTTTATGCACATCAGTTTCCCCATCAAAATCAGTCCTTACAATTAAGCACGTGATCAAATATTTTGTCTGATCAGTCTAGAATATGTCCCTGGGAGGACAAAGCCCCTCTGAGAACTGAATCCCACTGGGATGAGGTTATATCCTTCACATATATTTTCTAGGCTTGGCTGTGTTTGTGATTAGGGCAGTGCTAATTCTGATATAAAAGAATATACACATATTTACATACATGAAAATCCACACAGATGCGTGCACGTTGCATGCATACATATGCATTCGATTTATATGTATTATACCTCTTTGATTTTATATTTTGACATCCGTGGGCTGCAGGAAGTGGAGAGGCACCTCCAGTGAGCCTGACTGTCCCTCCTTGCTCCATAGTGTGTGGGTCTGGGGCACCACTGCGGCAATGGGGAGGCTCTTCTGACTGGAACGTTGTCTTTCTGGTTTGTGAAATTGTTAATATTTACTTTTGGCTGTCGTGCACTTCAGATTTGTCTGCTTGGGAGTACCTAGGGGATACGTGTTTGCTTGCAACGCGTTGCGGTTTAATTAAGCTGATTTCAGTTGGGTTGTTTTGTGTGCTTTATGGCAAGCATGGAATAAGCAACTGCTTTATTTTATTTATTTTTAAAGAAAGAACTAAAAGGAAATGGTACAATGCAGAAGCATTATAGACAAGTATCCTCTGGGGCAATTGTTTATTGACCCACTTTTTAGCAAAACACCATATACATTATCATGCTACATCACAAGTATGCTTCTGCCCTGACAAACTCATGAGGATTTTTACCAGCATCTTAAATGAGAGAAGCATTCGACCCTAAAACAGCATTCCTCACATCCTGATGAGTGTGAGATAGTTACCATTTGTACAGTGCATAGTACAATAGCGAGCTCTTACTCCTTAAATATATTTTATGTGCAGTTTTAAATATAGTTTCCTTTTCCCCTTTTTTTTTTTCAAGCTGTTATGGAAGTTTGCCTAAATAATGTGCAGTCTGCTTTTCTTAGGTAAACATTTTCCAAATAGTATTCATTAATGGCTATAAAGCAAATCCCACTGAAAGCTGATCTTTTATGTTCCCCCTCCCTTATGTCCACATTTCTGAGAACACTGATGCTGGAACCAATACAAACCATCCCAGCTGTCTCCAAAATTAGTACTGAGAAAAATAAACTGTTCTTCAAAGTAACAATTTTATACAACTAAATAAATAAATATTGTCAACACTGGGTCAAAAATACAAGCAAAATTACATCAAATTCACTTCATAAGATGGATTGTATGAATGCATTTCAGTTCCTCTCTCATCATTCTCTTTTATATTTTTAGACAGTCTTTATGTGAATACAATGACTCCAATATCAAACATTTTAAATGATGCTTGAAATATCAGTCACTTGACTTTGATGTCACACACAATTAAATTCAACCCATCTTCTCTCAGTTAATAACAGCAATCTCACCAAGTCTAGTGCCTAATTAATACAAGCTATTTGTCACATAGAGGTGACACATGTATATCAGAAAGCTTGAAATATTGTTTTGTGCTGCAGTAGCGCTACCCAGCCCTGCAATATAGAAACTGTCTTATGTGTGATTGTCTTTAAAGATTTCAAAAGGCCTCAGAGTTTGGTGTGCTCAAGCTGAGACTCGACAGTGCATAGAAGGCACTACTGATGTGCTGGCTCCCTTTAGGCTGCTAAATAGTGAGGTATTTAGAAAGAAACGCTGCTAGAATTGAAAGGTTCATACCTGATCGTTCATTTAGGTGATCGGCAGAATTACGGACATGCAGTGCCAGTGGTAATTTGCTTAACCTGCAGTTTTTAAGCTATGTGATAGAATACACAATCATACATTTCTTATTGTTGCATAAGCATTTCTTCATATTATTTATGCTCAGCACTTTTTAACAGTGTGTTTCAGCCAGGGTTGCTGTTGCCAAATAAATGAGCTTGTCTACCTCGCGTTAATTATCATTGTGTAATAAATAACTGTATAATAAGGTGGGCCTAATCCTGCCTTCTTAACTCAGGCAAGGACTCTGTCTGCCTCACTGAGTGTTTTGCCTGTATTAAGGCATCAGACTTGGGAGCAAAAATTGCCTACATCGTTAGTAGCAGTAAATTAAGGATAATTTGTTATTGAACTCTTCTTGTGAATAAAGCACAACAGAGAAACCCGCAAAGTAAGAGAAAGCAAGAAACCTTAGTTATTTCTGGATTAGTAACCATAGTAATACCTATGGATTTTCAGTGCATTGTATTTTGCAGCAAGTGTGAAAGGTTTTTCCTAGATTTCTGATTATATGTGTTTTTGCTTCTTTTATATATTAGCAGTAGGGTGTTTGTAATGGCAAAAAAGCACCTGTAGCACTTTGGGGCTTACTTCCACCCAGAACTGAGCGTGGGAAGGTCTACCCCAGCAGCTCTTCTCTAGGCTGTGAGAAGGAGCACCACCACAAGTCAGGAGACAGCTGATGCAAAATTCAAACGAACGCAGTATCTGGAGTCCTCTCTCTGTTCACCAGTGTTTCTGGTGGGCACAGTGGTGTACTAACTTCATGTGCACTTTTCTCTCTGAACTGCCAGCTGAGTGGTGTTTCCTAAATATAAGCCACGAAATATTCTGGCAGGGATAGATACCGGTCCAGAGATGGACTGAAGATTTTTCTCCTCTCCAATCTACCCCTTGCTAGCCCTCTGTTAAATACCCTCAAGAGTATGAAGCACAGGGAGACCTAATTTCAAGGTCTTGGCCATTGCAACACTGAGATAAACTCTCTACCTTTCTACATGGTATTTTAGGAGAAATAATCATGCGCATTCATGGTCAGTGAGGAACAGGAATGAGGGAGGCCTTTATAGCAGAAACAAATGGATTTTTCCTTTGCTGCTTAAGAAAATGTGAAAGGCTAATTTCACATCTTGTCAGACATCTGCATGTTCACTTTTAAGCCCATCAAAATGTGAGTCTGGATCAAGGTGGAAATGAATAATAAGCCAGACCTATATGCAGATGAGTGGAGAGTGTCCAAATCTCTGTAACATTTGAGGAGAAAGGGGCTGTTTGCGCTCAGCGACAGTCCAACAAGTTAGTCTGTAACAGATTTGTGGTAAGAGCTTTTTTTCTCAGCTGTGGTGTCTGCAAACACATAAAAATCACAGTTACTGGAAGGAAAAATTTAATTGAAAAGAATTACTATGAGAAGAATTTAAGGGTTATGGTGGATAAATACCTGAATGTGAGCTCTGAAGGGATGTGCTGGTTAGAAAGATTAATGTGGTAGTAGAGGGTGGTAGTAGTAGTAGCAAGTTGGTCTCGTTATGCCAGATACATCATAAAGAGCCATGAGGAGTTTACAACCAATACTGAAACTGAGCAGCAAGTAGGGCATAGAAGCACAGTGTGTTCTGTGAGATGGAGTGGTTGGACACTGAAATCCGACAGTTTAAGATTAGAAATCAGGTGCTTCTCTTTGACAGTGAAATTATTCACCACTTAAACAGAGTATTCAGAGTTACAGTGAATGCTTTACCACTTGGCATTTCTACATCAAGTCTAGAAGAATTTCCAGAGAGTAGGTTTTGGTACCCTTAGAGATGCAGCCTTTGTGTAGTAATTGCTAAATGAAAATTTATTCCAATATCTTGGAGGTTGGCTTAAAAGATCATAACAAGACTCTCCAGCCTTAAGATCTTTGAAGGGTTAGTTGCTGAAAGGCAAAGATCTCCTTTGTACCTCTTGTTTTTCTAGTACCAAATCTATAGACCGTCTTCCTCCCCTAGACACACCTGTTAAATTAGGTGTTCTTTACTACTGGTAACAGTCCAGTCTGAATTAGAAGTCTCTCAAAGATGAAAGGAAAGGTGAAAACCTATCGAATAATTTAATGATATACTATTACAAGTAGAAATGGTTTGGGGATATTGAAAATACTCTTTTACATGGTGTAGGATGTGGGAAAGTTGCAAAGCACATTAGCTCTGGAAATGAAATGGCAGGCTGCACAGAGCAAAACTGGTATGTGATGTAGTGGCAATGTCACTAATATGTCATGTATCTCACAGTGCTACAATTTTCACCTAAAACCATAGAGGTAGTTACCATGGCACTTGTCTCCTTGTGAACTTTAGCAAGGCTTGTCTTTTTATGTATTTCTTTTGGGGTTTTTTTGTGTGTTAACTTTCATCAAATTATGCCTCAGTTACCTAACAGACAAAATGCATCCTCCCTGATGGTCTGTCAGCTACTTCCTGCTACAAAGCTTCCAGGGGCTGAAGTGCTGGAGGCGAGCCACCCTGGCAGGTGTCCAGCCGCCTGGCCGGCCAGCTGGCTGCTGCTGCCCCTGCCGCTGCTGCTCCTCTCCGCGTGCAGGAGTGCAGTCCTTGCACAAAGGCTCCAAAGACTCTTGGAGTGACCATTTGGATTGCCAAAGCAGTGCAATAAGGCGCTAACTGAGAGAAAAAGCAAGCGCTGCTTCATACCATGTGCATTTATGGAGAGCTGTGTGCTGTCTGTCCCAGCGACTGGGTGACTTGGGAGCGATTAATGAAGCTGTGTTTTATTTGTACAGGGTGCTGAGTGTGCCCAGTGCTGTGCAGATGATCATGCTGGATGTTGTTCTTTTGCCATACTGTTTTAGAGCTACTGCCTACTTTTTTCCCTATCAAGCCGAACAAAAGAGAGGATGTGTGTTCTTGTCTCTTCAGACGTGGCAGCTGTGAGGATCTAGCCTGGCACACACTCTAGCGTGGTGGAAGGAGCAAGCACAGATCAGGCCTCCCTTTCTCACAGTGCATTCATGACTAGGTGAGGGAAGCTGAGAGTCAGCTCCCCCCTGCTCTCCCCAGCCCCTGCTGCAGCCTGGAACCCTGCTGGGGGCTGTGGGCATGTGCCCAAATGCTGCAGTGCAGGTGTCCAGCCTTGCCAGGCTCCTCTTGTCCTTCTAAATTGGCATGCAATTTTCCGGCATCAGTCAGGGAAAAAATCCCTGTGAACGGGTCAGAATCCAGCTACCTGAGGCTTTGCTGTTTGTTCTCTGTACAGTCACTGTGTGTCATTCCTGTGCCTCGGGATGATGGAACACTGTGCTGTTGCTGTTGGGGTGAGTTTGATTTTGACTGGAAGTGTTGATGAGGTGTTTCATGTGGTGCTCAGGACTGCAGCTCTTCAAGGGGACGTGGCGTGACCTGCTTACAGTGTACTGGCCTGCATTTATAAAGCATGTGAGAACTTCTACCCAGATCTCCCCAAACAGGTCTTGTTTTGATCTCTTCAAAGGTATAAATGTGCTTTATTAACTAGAGTGTTAACAAGCCATGCATCCCCAGAGCAAATGCAGTGAGACTGAGAAAAGTGTGTGGGGTTGCCTCTTTCCACAATCTCACCTTGTAAATTAATCTCTGGTATTTATCTGCTCAGACCTCTGTGCAGTACATTTGGATAGCACTCAGGCTAATGACGTATACCTAAAAATCGCTAGACTCAGAGCTAGCGGGGTAATGAAATACCTTGAAAATAGGCTGGCGATGCAAACTGGCTGTGAGCAAAAACAACGAGTCCTGCAGAGGTGATTCCAAAGGCTCAGTATTTGCCAATTATTACTACAAATGTAACACAGCTATCCCCTTCACTCCCCAAAGTGAGACGAATGTGGTGAACTCAGGTGCTGTTGTAGGCTATCAGACATGTTTTGATTCTGTCTGGATGTGTCTGGTCTGGGGGCAGAAGGGGAAGCCTTTGGGTTCAGGAGCCCGTCCCACTTACAAGAATTATCGCACTGTTCGGAAACCAAACACATCCCTGTGCTCTGTAAGAGAGGACCATCCCCCAGGCAGCTCTTGCTGAAATTTCAAAGATGTTCCTGGCTGGCTTGTGAGGGATCTTCCATAGCTTTGTTCCCCACCCCGGTGCTGTGTCGGTGTCCTCTGGCTGGTGTTGGTGCTGAGGTCCATTCCAGAGCTCCTCCTGCACTTTGGCTGACACATAACAGCCTGTGGAGGGCCCTCAGCTCTGGAGGGATGGTGCTGGCTATTGGCCGCATGCAAACGTGCTCAGCCTCGGATTTGTTGCTCCACAAACTGAAAGTAAGCACCAGTTTAATTTCTATGCCTTTATGAGCTATTTTAAAGGTGAAGGATAGTTTCTTTCCAATGTTTCCATACATTAGATTAGGCAAGTTGTCAAAATTAAGCACTCCACAGTGGGTAGATGGTTTTTTTCTAGCAAAATGGGTTTCCATGAAGTGATGAATTCATGAAATGAAGTATTGAGGATCATTGCATTGTATTGCCAGAACAATGGGAGATCCATAAAATGATCTGCTCATAAATAATTTGTGATATCTGCTATGTACAGCACTACTAAGTCTTATTTTCTATAATAAACACTATTTTCTTTTAGAGAAAAAAGTAGAGAGTCGGACTGTCAAAATATTAAATTACAGAAGACCTTATAATTTTATTTCTTGTCATTTCTTTATCACAGTTTTATCATGTTTATGTAAAATACCAAGGTATCTTTTGTTTTAAAATTACATATCTTGGTACATCAATAGCATTTTTGTATTATTTGACTGGTTTACATTATGATGAATGCAGAATGGTTGCACAAACTTTAAAATGTGTAATATTTCATGTAAATATTTTACAGGAAAAACCTCAGTGTGCTGTATGTTATTTTTGAGGTGTGCTGTCGACACCACAGAAAAGACATATAAAAATATAACTAAATAATTCAGTGATTTTAGATTTCTTATACTACAGTACTGGAAATAATTTTGTTAAAAAAACAATGAGATTCTTTTTGAAATGCTAAGGTAAATGAGGCATCTTTGAAATAATATTACAGAGTTTGGTTGATACATTTTTCTATCTAAACTATGTTTTCTTGAAATAAATCCTTTTTTAAAGAGTACTGATTTGAATGAAAATGTTTTGGTTAAAGGAATTTATAGTGAGGACAGATAAATGTTGCAAAAATGGTACAGGAAGTATAATCCCAGTATATCTTACTATTTAGAGGAATTGTTTGTTGCATTTGTGGCGATCAGTAGAATAAAATTACCTTTGTAGGTGAATACATCATCTGATGATGACCCACTTTGGAGCTATGCTGATGTCTCTGTTAGAAAAGAAAAACAAATTAAAAAATCTCTCATTCTGTGCTCTTTAGTTATTCTTACTCTTAAATTAATAACATCAATGAAATGAAAATAACCCACTTCTAGAAACACCCTGTTCCTGCTGAATTCAGAGGGTGCAGAATAGATGCTTTTTAGGGGGTCTTAAACTATAATGAACTGACAGCGTAAAAGATGGTTTTCTCTCCTGTTGAAGTCGAGGGGAAATAGAGAAACCTGGCCAGAAGTGGAGTTTCCTGCAAGTGGAGTCAGTGTGACTCCAGCAGTGTGGCTGTGTGTGAGCCTACCCACAGCTCATTAAAGGATCAGGGCCTGGCTTAGGAAACTAAATCCTTATCTTAGCAGTGTTATGTGCAGTACTTTAAATCAGGAGAACTTTTGTTTCTTGGCCGATAAAACAAAGCTTGGATCCAGCTACCTAGGGTTTGCTTCTGCATTTCTTGCACATCAAGGAATTTGGCTTTACAGGGAATTTTAAGCTTTGAAAGAAATCCTGGATTAAGCTCCTGAATGATTAAAATTTAACTGCTGTCAGATTTCTACATATAAAGTAAAAATAAAATAAAAATTAACATTTAAAAAAAAAAATACCCACAGTCTCCAGGGCCTGAGGCAGGCTTGGAGCATTGTAATGGAAATTTCAGTCCCATGTGCCACAGTAACTGCAGCGCAGCAACTTTTAAAAATAGCCATAATGACGCTGTTGCTGATGGTGAAGGGAAAATATCACAATCCCTTTCTTTCCCTAACATGTCTAGTAAAACTCAAGAATATGTAGCCAAGTCTTATTTTGTTAATTTTATATGTGTTTGAAGATTGCTGATGGCTACTTGAAAAGAGAGAAAAAAGTGCTTTCTTTGGCATCTGATGCATTCTTATGGCAGACACAAATTTTGGCCAAACAAAAGAAATGACAACCCTTGCAGAATGGAATTGACACTCCACTTTCCAACAGATTTTATTCATACAGTAAAATGTCTGTTTCTGGATCTTTAATTTTTAATTCTGGGTAGCATGTTAGTGTTTTAAATGTAAGAGAATAATGTCTTCATTACCCAAATAATCTGAGGATTTTGTCTCATTCTCTACATAGTAAGAACTGGTTTTGTGTGATTATTTTTCTTCCCTCAAAAAAGCAGTATTATTTACTGGACAATTTTTTTTTTAACTTAATACATGAGAAAGTTTAAAGGTCAAACAGTGAGTGCTTTTTTGAGAGGCTGAGATAACTTTGGGCAATGATCCTTAGCGCAGATGCATTTAAGATAAAATAATTTTTAACATAAATTTTCATTTGTAACATACTTAATAGCTTACATTTAAACAATCTAAATCAAAGTAAACATTTTAATTTGATGTCAATTGCAATTTTGTGTTAAAACCACATATAAAAAAAGCAGCAAACTTTTGCAAGGGCATAAAACATATACAGTGGTGACATATGCATGATACCTTTTTATTTAGTCTTTTTAATTTGGTGGTATAAAAATTACCTGCATCAGTGCATTAAGTCAATCCAAACTCGAACTCAGAGAAAACAGTAAAATTGTGTCAGGTTCACAGTAGAATAATAATGAAAGACTTGCAGTATTTATGGTGTTGAGAAGTCCTTATTGTAGGTTACAGAACAAACAAAGTCTTAAGTTACCTCTTCTGATTTTGATGGTAACAAAAGCAACCATTTCAGAAATATAGTGGTGTTAGAGCAATCAAAGAGACTGCTTTCTTACCATAATGTTAGCATCATCTCAGCATGTGGTGCCAGAAAGGTTCTCTTTCTGCAGCATACCACTAATCCTGCATTGTCTTTATTACCTTTATTTTCTGATGCTTGCCCATGCTGATCATTCACAAACTGAAGAGATGGAACACTGAGGTCTCCAAATACTGATAAATTATATTAATATTAGGATAGCCTCTAAACTCTTTAGTATCCTATGAGTTCTGGGTTGCAGTCAACCCGCAGTATATATAGATATAGATGTATACTAACATGAAATAAATATTTTACACTCATATTGCATAGGAAGAGGCAATGATTTATAGCCCTGCAGTAACAAGAAAATGTCATCTCTGGAATACATGTTTATGGATATCTTTTTATAAAAGCTGATTTTACATGTGCCCATCCTGCTTTTTGGATGTAAGAAAAATATGTGCCTGAAATACGTGTGTCTGTATTTCTTGGAGCCTATAAAAATGAATTGCAGATATAAACTGGAATGGTTGATTGGTACAAGATCTTACTGGCATGCAGACTTGGGATTTGTGTTTTAAATTAATTTTAGACAAGTGAGGACGTAAACTCTGACCACAGCACATCTTTGTCACTGCAAAAGCTCCTGAACATTGAGTATTTTTGTTGTTTGCAATAGCTCACCCTGTAGACTTAGCTGTGAAAAATATCTGTTATGAAATGCAGGATATAACCTGTAAGTAATAGCAACTAAGTCACTGGTGGTGAGTGGCTTCACAGAAATTGAGTATGAAAACGCTGTGAGTCCAATTACGTCATCTTTTCATTGAGTGCTTTCTCACAGAAGTATTTCTGTTGAAGTCATTTCACATACCTCCCAAAATGACTCTTTCAAAATAATTACAAAATCATTTTCAACAGTGAATAAATGTGTAAAGGCTCACCAGTGATTTTAAGGTTGAAAAAAGGGGCCCTTTGTGTTAGATAATTTCATTGCTCTGTGTTCACAAGTGATTAACTCCCCAATGAGATCTGATTACTTTTTGTATTCAGACTGAAAAAAGACATGTAAAATGAGCAAAATGTTGTATTTTGAGCGCTGACTATGGGGCAAGTTTAACATATGCTTTTTGGGACATCACAGTGATTTGTTACTAGCCATGTTTGCTGCACATGTGCAACATGGTAGCCTGCCAAAATGCACACAATAGTTACATGATGGGTCACTGAAAAAATAGATTTCAAACAGAGTATCTAAACACTTAATTCGTATACAGATATGGGACCTCTTCTAAGACACTGTGATGTATTAAGGAAATAATAATATACATTTTATTAGAAACACATGCTGCCTAGAAACCTCGTTCCTTCTTCCCTTCATGTAAGGGGAAGCCTTGGACCTTAAGATGCTGGGCTAGAATGCAGTCCAAGTACATGGAAGGTAGAAAGACGTTTAAAGAGAGAGAAAAGATGTCTTCTCAGGTGGAAAGAAGATGTAGATTTATCCTACAGTGCGATGAGTGAACATGAATATAATGACCATCCTCTTGCCTTTTCCCAGTGTCTCTCATTTGTTGCTTTCAGGATGCAAACAGAGGGGAACGTTTGATATCAGGCTGGGCCTGCCCTCCATGTGTGACCCCATTCACATCCCATCACTGCCCTTGTGAGTGGAACAAGACTGTTCTGTTGCTTCAGGACCTCGCATGGAAACAGGGCAGGATTGCTGTCTAACTGTGGATGTTCTGGAGCTGTGTGGTCACAGCTGAAGGAAGTTACCAGTGAATCCACTGTAATAATAACATGGAAAATTACTCAGACGTTGTGCCAAGGTTGTCGGTAAATAACTGTTTCCCAAGTCAGCCACTCAATTAACATGGCATCAGAGGGTACAGCAGGTACCACATTAGCTACCAAGTCACTCCTTCCTGGATGGACACCTCAAATGAAGCAATGACCCCATCCTCCCCTCAGCAGGGCCAAGTGCAGCTCTTTTCAAGGGAGATGGTTAGGGCACGGCACTGCTAATTCCCATGGAAATCACAGTTTTTGTGGAACTGTGGGATGGTTGTGGACAGCTTTGGAAATACACAGGGAAGCACTGGGCTGTCATGGAGACTTACTGGTCTTCTGCACCTGGCATGGTGGGAATTGCAGCTGAAGTGTCAAATGCAAGTGTGTGCCTGGACAGCTCAGCCTGGTGTCAGTGGCAGTCAACAGACAGAGGGATTCATGTGTTCCTTTGGCCATGTCCCAGCTACAAGGCTGCCCTAACTTTTTCAGGGTTGGGCAGTGACCATTATCAGCTGAGCAAATGTTGACTCTGGGCTACAATGCCTTAGCTCTGCCACAGTTCATTTTTAAATGAAGGTGTGGGGGTAGCTGGCTGCTGCCACGTGTTCCTGCTGCATGTTTGCTGGCACGTGCTGTTAAACTCTCACACCCAAGCGTGCTCTAAATGGAGAAGTCTCCAAATGACTTCACTTGGTACCACATTGACCACTGGCTTTATGCCAGGGCTGGACCTGTTACTCCTCTCTGCATTTCTGCTGCAGGTTCTCCCCATCCAGGGCTATGACCTCGGCCCTTCTGCTCCATTTTTTCTCCTCTGGGAGCACCAGTTCCACATCTCCAGTGATGACCATGCAGCATCTCTGGTATCATGGTTCCCTGAACTCTCACACAGTCCATGCTAAAACCTGGGCTAGGACATGAAATGCTCTGTGTTCTCTCCATGTACAGCAATTGCTGCTGGAGATACTGGGTGTGACATGAAATCACCCAGGCACAATGAATCCCACTGTTACAGCCTGACATGATATCTCTGTATGTGGTGGGTTTAAGAGCTGGACTTCTTTCTGGATTGAAATTTCTAAATTTTACATTTTTAAAGATGATGCAGGTAATCCAACAGAGTTGGAGGGTTTTTTTCTTTGAGTTTTTAAATTTGTTTGGTTTTTTGAGAAGAAAAAGAAAAGTACTTTATCTGAATTTATGAAACAGTACATAATGTTCCTGCCTATTAATTCTTAACTGAATATGTCAGAAATGAATACAATTATGGTAAGGTTGCTAACCCCTTTGAATGTCAGGTATTTGTAATTGTTCTACAGGCCATCAGTAAAAAGCAGAAAAGAATATCTGCATTTAACATAATAAATTATAAATACAAAATCCAGTTTGAAGTTAAAAAAAACTATTTAAAATGTGATTAGATGTGAAAAAGTAAGGCTATTATGTTTGTCATAATAACTATGTCTTTGATATATATGTTAATAGCAAGAGTGTTGACACTGGAGAGATTGAAATTAATACTTGTCTATTAGTCCAAGGGCAGAAGTTGTTGCCTCAAACCATAATAATTGATTCACTAGTGCATTTGTCTAATGGCCCTGCATTATTCTGTGGTGTGCTGGAATGGATGGAGCACTCACAGCCTACCTGTCTTTTGGTGTACTTTGTAATCCTGATTGTATTTACAACAATGTAAAATAGGAACAACCATGAAAGTCAGTTGGTGGCATTTGAATAAAATGGGTGAAGATCAGAATCAGCTCTGTGGGGCTCCATGGGATTTAGAAGAGAGACTGTCAGCCATGAGAGAAGCTTTTCCTCACCCTTGAAATGCCTCTTTGAATATTTTTAATATCTCATATTTCAGAAATACTGATTTTGGCAGTGAAGAAGAGTTAGCAGGGTGAATCTCCAGGAAATTCCAAGTGTTTTGGTAGGGAAAGTTTCATTAGGACTACTCAATCTTTAATATCTAGGGATATTAAAGATAATTGTATTTAACATGGATATTTTTATCTGCTGCACTAGCATATTGAATTCATTGATAACCAGACACTAGTAGTGGGCATAAAAAGAAATGTTTTGGCTAGTGAGGAGAATAAGTCTAAGTTTGAATAGACTTTATAGATAATAATTAACTACATCAGAGTTACAAATATATGTGTGGTTCACTTTGGAGGGAAAGAAATGCTTTTGGAGTAATATGGCTATTTCAATGTTGACAGTGACTTTTACTATTTAGGAGATAAACAGTAAATTTAATTTGCATAATTAAGTTAATCTTTTTAGATTTTAATGTAGTGTATCACGAGTTCCTAGGCTTGTAAATGAGGTTTTACTAGTGAAACTCTTATTACTAGGACATATACCATTTCCCCCTAGCATCAGCACAGAGTGCAGATCTCATAGGTTCCTTTGTCTCGGTCACCAGAATTTTACTGTTTTTTCTTCTCTCGAGGGTTGCTTTAAAAATTGTAATAGAAAATACAACTTCTGTGTAACGGTTGAAAGTCTATCGCTTTGCAGGAAAAAAACTGTACTTCTAGGGGCCTTCTGCCATAAGGACTCTCTTGTAAAGATGCCTGCCTTTAAAATGCAACTTTTTTGTTGGATGAACAGCCTAATGTTCCATGCATTGTACTAGTAGTAGCATTTTATGCAACATTGAAAGACTCAATTAATTTGCATAATTCCATGAGTATTACCATGACTTTAAGGTAGGTTAGCTTGCTCAGGAGTCTTGCCTGCCCAATATATATGTTTGCCATTTTGACAAATTAATCATTTCTGAAAACAATTAATTATACTTATGACAAACTGAACCTTATACCCACGGGTCTTAAATTTTTATAGCAGAAATCTAATATTAATGTGTATAAGATCAGTGATTTAGTGAGTACCTTAACAGTCAACAATGCCTAAGGCTGAACAAAATTAATATTTTGTTTCCCATCTGGAGACTTCAGTAAAATTAATGAGGAAGGGTGCCTTTTGTAATACATAATAGAAATAAATTTACAATATTTAACCCGGGGATTCTACTGACATCAGCATTTAGATATTTGGTCTGTTTCCCAGTCTGGTGGAGGAGCCATGCAAATATCAAAACAAGTAATCCTGGCTGTATAGGAGACTTATATTTGTGCTTTTACTGGCAAAGGTAGACAACCAGATTAATTTTCCTGTATGATGAAGTTCCTAATCTTAGAACAAAACATTTCTTTCTGCTAAGGTACTATTTGGATACAAAGCACATTCAACCTTTCTAAAAATAAGAAAAAAGGGCAATACCTACAACTTAAGTGCTGGATACAAAATAAAACCTGGTGGTGAAAAATGAACAAGTCATCAATGTGCAGAATTATATATATATATATTTGTAAAAAGTGGCTGTGATCACTAAACTACAAGACAAAATTCTTGTCTATAAAATGCTCTGGAAAATGACTCACTAGTCTGCAAAGGAAACAATCAAACTTGAAGCGTAAAACGTGACTATTTAGAAGCATCTAAATGCAGCAGTAGTGCTTCAATAGTTGCAATTTTTTTGTCTACCAGTAAACTCTGCACTTCTCACCATTCTGACCTTGGTGCACCCATCGTCACCAAAATGAACCAGAACAGCAAGAACACTTCCATTCATCCCTTCCTGTGCTGTTTATTTTGGGATTATTAGTTATATTTTTTAATGACTTCATGTTTTTCAAAAGCAGTTTTTACTAAAGGCAGTGGCAAACATCCAGTTGAGTTCCCAGGTACAAGCTCATACCCCTGTATCTGAACATCTGTTTAAGGTCTGAACAGAATGGTTTTCCTCCCCCTCAAATATTTCTTATCTAAAATATCATCCACCAAATCCTGTGAATTTTTGGTAATACACTCCATCTGAAACACATTGCAAACCAGGTTGTAGTTGCTAAAAATACATGTGTAACAAATAGTTGATCTTCAAAAATAAAAGGGAGATAAGATACTACCCGTGTGGTATGTATATATACTCTTTGACTAGATTTTCTTTTTAGGAGGAATGGCAGATGAAATGTAAAAATAGCATAAAACAGCTACACAGGGCAAGTCAGTTGTTACTTAGATGGGAACAAACAACCAAATGTTGTGATGTGAGTTTTCCTGCAATTAATTTTAACACTTTAAATATCTCCTGTCTCTAATAAAAGAGAAGTTCTGGTAAAAGAAGAGATAGCGTGTGCCATCTACTGAACTTTAGGATAAACCCCAGTGTTTTTCAGTGCTAACAACTCAACAATGGTGGTATTAGAAATAAGACTTAATAAAAAGGATTATGTGCCTAAATAATCTTACTTAATTGTGTAATAGGTCTGATATAATGTGTGGATATAGCAATACACTAATCTATGCGCATGTGGGACTGAGAGAGAGACAGTATAATATGGTATACTTTAGAGTTTAGAATTACAAGTTAATACAAACTTGTAATTTTCCCAGTAATTAGCGGGTTTTTGGACCAAAAGAAAAGCATTGACAAAAAATACCAGTCAGATAAATAAATCTAATGTTTTGTGATGGGGAAAAAGTGGTTTTGAAGTCCCTATAAAAACAAAGCACTCAGTGCATCACATTTTGTATAAATCTGCATTATTAATTCGCAGTAAAATAGATCCAGTTGGAGTACTTGTTTTTTTGCATTAAATTGTTCCTTTGATGTTCTTCAATGCTTCAATTTAGCCTCTAATTTTTCAGAGCACAAATGCACCAGCAGCTGTTGAAAATATCAGTTTTGCAGTAGCGTTGCTGGCCAATAAAATCCCAACAAGCCATCTTCCTATCTGGCTGAACAAAATAGCACTGAAAAAGTAGTCATCTCTTTGAAGTATCACTCCAATTATAGGTTTTAACCCCACAGGTCACAGTTTGATTATTTACACAATGCTAGTGTAATTCTGTCTCAATTCTAGGCTTTCTGTACTTCCAAAGCATTCGGCAGCTCCAGTGGAGGAAATTTCAGAC
>VZTE01005521.1:2856790-3034290 GCA_013397775.1 Eulacestoma nigropectus | reverse complement strand
AGAAGGTTGAGCTTTTCTTTGCTGGTGGAGGATCACGTTACAGTATCTGCTCCTGCCTCACTCAGGGTCTGTTGCCTTCCTCTCTCTCCATGCTACAGGGGCATCTAAATCGTGGCTTATGCTGTTCCTGCCGTCTTAACCCCTGTGGATTACTCAAAGATAGAAAAATCACTTCATGGATGTTTACGATGTATATCTGCGTATTTTGCTCTGAGGAATGTTGGTCACTCACCTGTGGTTCTGTCTGGCTATTGCTGTCCTGAGTTTCACTCCATCAGTGACTCTGCCTGCTTTACAGGAGGATCACTCAATTGACAGAATCCACAGTGATCCCTTCTCCCATGTGCATTTGTTTGGGGATGCAAAACAAACAGAAGGGAACTCAGGCAGTTTCTGCTGTCTGGATAAGCTGGGGACAAACTCAGAGTGAAGGGACAAACAGTCTGGAGGGTTTATGGGCAAGGAGGTGGCTTTGCTTGTGCTGTGCAGTGGAATGAGCTGTTGTGTTGGTTAGAGGTGGCAACGTCCCCAGGATCCAGGACAGCTGCTCATTGCCCATTCCAGAGAGCTGCACTCAGCAGTGCCATTCTTAAACTGGGAATGAATGTCCATAAATCCCCAGATATTCAGCTCTGGGGAGCATTCCTCTCCTTACTGTGGCCCAGCATTAGCTAGCGGTCTTCCTCATGTGTTGCCTCTCACTTTTATTGGAAATTATTTAATTAAACTCTTATTTTTGAGTCTCTTGCTGTCAGCGTGGCCAGTCTCATAGTGACATCTTCTGTGACACTAAACCATGTTAAGGCTCACGTGCATAAAACACATGTTTCAATGCTGCTTCAATACTGTTTTAACAATCAAAAGGACATTGGAATCAAATGGAGAACAGTAGATATTAACAATTTCTAAAAAAAAATCTAGTGATCTAAATCAATTTTTCACCATTTTCGTTAAGCACTAGAAATTAAAGCAGTTTCAATTCCCTTGTAAAAGTTTGTTAGAATTTCTCTTAATTCTGAGAAAAGTAAAGCAGTGCATATGTGAAAATCATTAAAGCAGCAATGACATATTTTGAAAGTTTTTAAAACCGCTTTTGAGGAGACAAAGAGCTACTCTTGTGGTCACTTGTAGGTCTTGATTTTCTGTTCACTGGAGTCAAGAGGAATGTTTCCACTGATTATAATAGTGCTACAGTGGATAAATATGGCTGCTTATGGGAGAAGAGTTGAATTTCAGAGAGGGAGGTTTCAACTGACGTTGTTTCAGGAATTTCCCTTTTAATCAGTGCAACTTTTTTTTTTTCCCCCAGACATCTTTTCACAGCTTATGCATGATGAGAAACACTTCTGTAAATGAGATTAGGAAACAGAGCAGCTTTGAGTGGATTCAAGGCTCACATATGAAAAACAACCTCCCTTTACAATATGAACTATTTTAGACTTGAAACACTGGTGTGTTTCTACATTTAAGTGTAGGTTATGATTTATCTTCCCACTCATCTCCAGTTTGTCACACATACAGTGATCCTAAGAGATGCAAAAATATTTTTATATAAAGGGTGTCTAAAGATTTTACTTTCTTCATCCTTACTGCTATATGCTTCGGTGCAATATATGGATGTCTAAATATTTGGCTTTCGTCATCTTTACTGCTATATGATTCACAGCAATAAATTGTTGCCTAAACACATACTTATGTACATAATTGAATCAGGTCCACTCTGTGGCTTGGCTTTTGAAGTAGTGCCAGTGTTTTCCATGGGACCGTGTGGAAGGCCAGGCATTACGTGATATGAGCAACACCCAGGGAAAGTATTAATGTACATAACTGTATCAAAGGGGTAAATTCACATTTTCAAATAAAGCTGAACACAGTTTAATCTAGAAGGTTATTAAAATTATATTTTACAATTTTGTCTGTAGCTTTTTAAAAATCTGAAATGCTTCAGATGAGTGTTAATGCATTAGTACCATGTAGCTCTTGGAATCTTATGTGAGAGCAGGGCAGTATTTTCCTGCTCTACAAGGCTGCCAGTACTGAACCTGCAAACATTTAGACACCTGCTTTTTCTTGTAGAGCTTTATTGGAAGTGCTCATTCACCTAAAGCATGTTAATAACGTCAGGGTCTTATCTACAAGCTTGGGGCCTTAGTTGTTTATATCGCTCTATTTAGAAGAGTGACATTAAGTATACCCGAGATATAATTTTACCAGAATGTATTGCATACTTGTATTAACTCCTGGGTGAGATTTAGGTTGTGACCTCCCAGCAGGCCTAGGCATGTTACCTGTAATCTTTCACATGCACACGGTCTGTCATAGACAGGACTCCCCTTTTCAGATCAGTCCTATTTTAGGACTCACAATTGATATATCAGTCACAGCATAAAATGCTATCCTTCCAGTAGACCAACTGTTTACCAGAGTATAACACAAACTCTCCTCCTGTGTCTCATTTCATCACACTGTTCCACGTAGCGATGTTTCAATGTGAAATGAAGTTTTTTCATGCTGTGCTTCTGAGTAGAAAAAAGACAGAAGTACATGTATGATAAATGGCAAAGGTTCCAAGAGAAACCTTGCAAAACAATACAATTTGGAAGCGTTACATTTGCTTAAATAATTTAGTACATAAATGGATCTGTTAAAGTTTTATAACCAAATACTGTTTATGTGGCTTTGGGTAGAAAATCGGTTATATTTTGACTGAATCACTTAATCTTTTATCTTATTTAGAAATAAGAAAATATAACTAACCTGAGAGATTTCATTGTAAAGTACAATTGAAATCAGTAGCATTAGAGAAGTATACTTTTCTTTTAATTAACTTAATACACTTAATTTTCCCATTAAAAAATAAATGTTTTAAATTTCTCTGAGCTTGAGTTCATTTTCTGCTGGTTTTACAGCAGAAAAAACCGCACAGTGTAAGCAGATAAGCTATTTGATCCAGTACAATAAGAATGATATTTAGATTTGGTATTTGGATACTAAAATATGAACTGAGTTCTGTGGGATATTTGTGTTTGTACTTTATTCATAAGGTAGTTTTAAAAATTATCGACAATTACTCTTGCTGTCATTAGGACTGGTGCATTCTGAAAATCAGGACTAACACTATTTGATCTCAGAAGAGAGATCATTTGCTGGGATACCCAAAATTAGGCACCATTTAAAAAGATGAGTATGTCTGTTGTTAATTCCCCCTGGAATGCTGAAATAATGGAGAGTTCAACATTTGCTAGCAAACCAAAGCCAAGCCTCTGTCAAGAGTCTTTAATGAAAAATTATGTCCAGGACCAAATATGAGCTGGGAAGCTTAACTCCACTTTCAAAGAACGTGTAAGTGCATTTTGTGTCTTCAGAAATGTCCCCATGTCTATTCTGTATAAGCATTGAGTGCAGGTATATAAATCCTTAAAACAGGCACATACCCAAGCATTCCAAGGTGAAGAACAGACTGATAGAAAAAAACCCCCCTTGATAGTGAAGCTCTGCAGGGATTTTTTTTTTTTTTCTTTTTTTAAATCAGGCTTGCTTTTTCTGTGAGACATTTTTTAGCCTGTTGAAACTTTCATAATAATAAATGCTGGTTCCACCATTGCTGTTTGAGTATGAGAATTGTGGTCTCCTACTCCTCTAACAGAACTCTCTTCCTAGAAATGTATCCTACCCCACTATCCTTCCACTCAGAATTTGGGATTTATGACAGTATTTACCTTGCAGATATTGTCAACAGCTGACCAACAGGCAAAACAATTTTTTTCAGCCATGAAGCTCTGTAGCTGCAAGTTCTTCTGTGAAATATCTCTTTTTTTTGTCTCTGAGTGTGCTATTTTATGGTAGGAAATCTTTTAATAGGAATGTATTTTAAGTCTCTCATGTAACAACTGAGGGGTTCTAAATTCTTAACTGGGAATTTTTTATAGCTCTCAATTAAGTTTTAAAAATAAAAAAACAAAGGATATTGCACTAAATGCTGGAGGAACTCAATGCTGTCATGAATTTTCTTAATTAAAAATCTTTTAATGTTTTCCTTTTTTTAAAAGCAGTAATTCATGGTAGCTAAGTAACAGTAGTGAAATACAATCTTTTGGTGACATCAAAGCTGTGAAATAGTGTGAAATGGAAAAAATCCTTAGTAAAAAATATCTACTTTTATTGGAGAAGGTTTATAGCTTTTCCATGGTAATAGTTCAGCATAGTATTATGGAAAGATCCAATACGTAACTGTTTTCAAAAATTATTCAAACAATACATACTTCTAAAGAGTAAAAAAAATTAAGAGCTGAAATTTCAGTAAGGAAAAAAAGGTTTTTTCACATTGGGGCCCTCATTTCTCATATAATTTTGGTTTAACTTCATGGAAAGGAAACAAGTAGAAAATATTCTGAAGTCTGCAAAAGCTATATGTACAACCCCCGATTTTGGTGATACAAAATCAAAGGAAATTGTCTAATGTCTAATTTCTTGTGACGAAGCATTTATACAGAACTGTGAGTACAGCCCTAAAAATTGCACTGAGATGGAATTTACATCTAAAGCTTCTATTGCAAAGGTTGATTTATTAAATAACCATTTTTTCTGACACCAGGTGATAAACACTGATGTATTAGCAATGTAATTTAATATTTATGGTATTTGCCAAAGATCAGAATTGTTGACATTTTAACTAGGCCTTAATATTAGGTAAATGACCTGTGGACCCCATGTGAGAACATTTGCAGTAGTGCATGATCTGTCACATACAGAAGAAAAAAGGACAATGTAAAGCATGTCTGTTTGGCTCACTAGAAAGCCTGAGAAGCATGAATAGCCATTTATACTCAGAATTCACTTTTTCAAAAATTCTTTGTGTGTAGGAACAGGACAACCATGCTAAAACAGGAGTGGAAGTTAAATGGAATTAAAACATTACACTATTAATCACGCTGTTCAGAGTCCAGGCAGGAAATATCAGCATCTTAAAACTTGAAGTGGATTTTTAAAAGCTATGCATACAACCTGATATAACATATACACACCCCAATAGATGTACACTGGTTTGCACTCCTGTCCTTTTCTTTTTTCCAGATTTTTTGCAGAACTATTGGACTCAAAAAAAAAGTTTCATAATTAGGCTTTCAGATATTGCACTCTTTGCCTAATATTTTTTTAATTCCAGATGTTTTTCCATCTGGCTGATATTTGAAACCCAAAGATGTGCCCACCAGTACATATGTGACTACAAATGAATAATATTTACTTGGCATGATACTTTTATTTATTCATCATCAGCAACTTCCTACATGCCCATCATAAACTGAAAATAAGACTGGATTAGCATGCAGTCTGTTTTCATTTCTTTTATTCTATCAAAGAAAATCCAGATCTAGGCAGAAAACATACTGTGACAGCATCAACTAAAGCTCAAAGATTCTGTTATTTGATTTTGATAGATGCTTTGAGCCATCAGAATTTTGTCTGTTAAAGGTCTCCAAAAATTGTCAGGGTACATTGAATGATGCAGAAACCTAAGCTGAAACACCAGATCACTAATGTTAGTTGGCTAAGATTAGAGACAAAGATGATGTGGCTGAAAAGCAGAGGGAAGCACTGAGTTGAAAGAGCAAAAACTGTATGATGGTCCTCACTTTACTGGAGTGTGTCCTTCTGAGTGTTAGTTAGATTTACAGCCTGGTCTTGGATCCTCATCTGCTTTTATTTACTCTGATAACAGCAAACCCCTAGAACATTATATTAATCTGATCCTGGCAAAAGTTTTCTCTAAACTGCCACTCTTGCCGTGTGTATTTGTGATTTTTGTCACCGAGACTGAAGGTTATTGTGGGCTGTGTGTTTGCAGGTTTTATTTTGAAGACTTCAGTG
This sequence comes from Eulacestoma nigropectus, assembly GCA_013397775.1. Classification (NCBI taxonomy): domain Eukaryota; kingdom Metazoa; phylum Chordata; class Aves; order Passeriformes; genus Eulacestoma; species Eulacestoma nigropectus. The sequence continues at coordinate 3,028,422 of VZTE01005521.1, read as the reverse complement.
GAAAGTGCAGAATGCACTCACCTACTGAGACTGGTCTGTCCTGCGGAGCACAAATTTCATACATGCTTTCTGTGCCTCTCATTCAACTCAGCCTGAAGGAAGCTTTCCCTCCGCTCCATTCTCTCTAGAGTAAACTGACTTGGAATTAGTCACTCACATAGATCAGGTTTTCTTCACATATTAATCCATTGCAACTGGCCATGTATAAACAGGTTCTTCAGTTAACAGAGTGGAGCTAGACTAGCAGTTTTCAGTGGAGTGTCTTCCCAAGAAACAGCACTTCCTAAGGAAGTCTAAATCAGTGGGATAATCCCACTGTAAACTGTGCCGAGGCTCTGGTGAAAACCACTATTGGCACAAAATATCCATTGGAGTCTTTAGCACGCAGTTGCGCTGGCCTGAATTTCTTGTGTACTGTGGAGGAGATAAAGGGGGTTCAGTCATGACTGTCAGTGAGAGGGGAGTTTTTTGCATGGACAGGAAGAGTTATGTGTCTAGATATCCTACACCAAAGGCTGCTTAGGGCAAGTCCTTCTGGTGCTTGAGCATTTCAGGGAAACTTTGATTCTCTTTAGGTTCATGGGAGCTTGCTGTTGCCTTCAGGAGAATCCAGACTTATCCCTAGGCATTAAACACTCCACAGCATTTTAGTCAGTTTAAAAGCAATGCATACATGCCTCTGGTTAAGACATGAAGTAATTTACACTGAATTAAACCACAAACTGGGAATATTCACTAAATATAAGTGGACAAAAGAAGCCTACGTATTGCATTGCAATATTATATGTGTGTAGAAATAAAATTATAGCCCAGACTAACAGAAAGAAATTCTTATCGACAAAATAGACAAGATTATAAATTATTCCCTTTAGCTTGAAATTTCACTAGAAATATGTCACCAGTAACAGCAAAAATGTAATACAGAGATTACAGTCTCTAACAACTTCATAAAACATTGTATTAAATTAGAGAAGAAAACACAATAAAAACATTAAGCAATTAGTTCTAAAATTCTTGAAAGAGTCAACATCAGGCTTAAAATCCCCAGGTCTCTACAAGATCAAAGAAAATGGCAGGGGTCTTACTGAGAGTTGATCTCTTTCTGAGATGGTAGTGGTAGAATGAAACTTTGATGTTTTATATACTTAAAGACATAGATTAAAATATTTTAATGAAGGTAAAGATTAACTATGAAGTGGCCACCCTTACTAAAAATAGTGCAGTGTACATTTCTGTGCTTTACTTGCTTACCAATGCATGCTTATTTTAAACTGGAACTGGGTATCCAAAGATCTGAAGTGAATGAACGCACAATTATCTTCTTTTATTTTAATTTGGTCTTCTTGATCCTTTAGGCTCTTTTAAAATCACAATGACATAGATTAAAAAAAAAAAAAAATCTAAGGTCTTGACCTTTTATGCATCTATGAAATAAATGTAGAGTTCATAGCTGGGAACATGATCATTTTGGTTGATATAAATTGAAGCTGACAAGGAAACAGGCTCTGAGGGAGCAAAACCCACTCTTCTGTGAAAATCAAGACCAATAAGAATATTTCTGTATTAAAAATGACATATATTTATAAATATCAATATCGATTGACCGTGGCCCTCAAACCATACAAACCAAACCTGAGTAAATGGTCTAAAAAATTGTAAGACTAATTAGTTAATTGCCTTTGCAAATTAGGAAAAATATAAGAATTCTTACGCATAAAGTTAAGGACCTCATTTTAGAACCCTAGAGCAGATGCTGACCAGTAGCACTGGTTGTTCACATGAAATAGTACATGGTCATTAAAAACCATAGCCTGAATCTTCAGAAAAGAAAAAAATTAAAAATTACTCAGAGGAAACTGAAGTCGCTAAAGCAATACACAAGGCGAGAAAAAAAGATATACTTCTGCTTTTCAAAGAATCAAACTTCCTTCTCTTAAATTCCTTACTGCAACAAAATGAACAGATCTGCTAGTGGCTGGTCAGGAGGGGCGATGGGGTGCCTTTCCAGTGCAGCATATGAGACCTGTGCTTGCAACTCATTCTGAAGGTCCATTTTCTCTCAGAGGTTGAGGTCAAATTAATTCAGTCTGGGGGTTGCCTTGCTCCAGGCCCTTACTCTGTTCTGGTTGCTCTCGGCCACCCCTGTGTGGAGCCAGACATCTCCCAAGGGTGCTCTCTCCATGGATGAGCGCACGGGTCTGTAAACTCTTTGGGGCAGGAACTCAAGGAGATTTACTTGTGCAGTGGTTTCCATACCCAGCAGTAACAGCCACGTCCTCATAAAATGCAGCACTGGAGATGGTCAAGGAAATAGTCGCAGCATGACAGAGAGAGATTACGACTTCATTTTTGGTCCCATCCAAAATTAACATGAAATGATATTGCCAAGCAAAACAGCCTCAGCACTTAATTTGGGGCATTAGTGATGCCATTATAAAATATGAGCTGCTGATTCTCACCCTGCCTCAGAAGCTTTTTATGCTTCCCAGATCAGCTTGCTTGGTGAATTAATCAGATGAAAAAGGCTCAGTTCGCCTGCACGAGAAACTGAAAGGATTGTCTGATGGCTTATGAAGCTATGTGATTTGTTTCATGGTGTGGAGACACTGAAAGAGAATTTTTATTAAAAAAAGAGGTCTTGGAACACAGTCCTGCATGTGGTCAGCTCAGTGGGATATTATTTGAAGCAGAATGTGAACAAGTAGAATTGAAATGGAGGGATCTTTGAAGAGTAATGAAAAAGGGGATTCAGTTGCCAATAAAACAACTGTTTGGGATACTGAAGGGAGATTCCTCAATCATTTAAAATCATCCTGCTCAAGAAATTTATTGTATTTTTTTTCTTAGCGAACGAGGGAAATAAAAGGTAGATGAACTCTTCAACAACCTAAAGCAAATTTCACAGCTTTCTGGAGAATTTGTATGTGGTCATAATTTTGTCACAGCAACTGTCTTCAGGAGCAATTTCTTCCTTCTTTGTTTATACTTTAGTAGTCCTGGTTTCAAGTCTCCTGCAGGCCTTTACTGTCTTCTCTGGTTTCCAGAGAAGGGATAGGGATGTCATGGCACAATGCCTAAAGTAATGAATGTTGCTCAAAAGATGTGCCTTAAACTACACAAATTACAAAAGATAACCCTTACCCCTCTTGACTTGAGAGCAGAAGAGAAGGCTCTGCAATGTATTAAAACTAAAGGGGATACAACTTTCTCCTCAAAATCTGTGTAGTTTTAGGATTAAGGTCTCAGCACCTTGAGGCACCTCCTATTCCCTCATGTGGGCTCTGTTTGCTTCTCATTATCCCTTTTGTCTCTGTCTTTTGAGAGAGGGAGTTGAACTCCTTCATATCATACCTGGGTTAAGTACTCAAACTAAACTGTCACACTGATTAATGGCAATACTTAGTGGACAGAAAAATTGTTTTGTTACTTGTACAAATATACATGTAAAATATTTCAGTTTCTACACGTGTTTTCTATGAACACATTAATTATATATGTATGTATGAATTTACGTTTAAGTGATATGAATTTAAATTGTGGACATTATTCGGAAATAAATATGGTCATATAAAAAGAAATTATTTTGGTATGTAGGAAAGAGCTTTCTTGACTTCTCAGAATTTTTCTTATACTGGGTTGGTAATAAAGCTGAAATTACAATTCTTATTGAACAATCAAGCAAAACTGTAGAGTACATAAGTTTCTGTAGATGTTTTGGAAATATTTTATTTTGGTTTCGACTTTCGTCAGTTTATTTCTTTCTAGAGTTTTAAAATGCAAAATTGCTTGGACTTTGTTTCTTTTCTCCTCCTGTTTTGCCTAATTTCCTAATTTGAAATACCAAAAAAGAACTTTTTTGGCATCTGTGCTAAAACAGTTTGGGATAAAAGATATATGTGAAACAAGGTGATCTTGTTTCACAAACAGTTTTGGCTACTAAAAATAACAATTCTCTGGAAAAAAACCCCAACCAGATCCCCCTCCAGCTCCAGCAAGGGTATTCTGAGGCATGTCCAATTAACCCACTGGAGATTTTCACAGAATTTCCTCCAAATCACCAAAACCATGGATCACTGAGAAGCTGTGGAATTGTACCTGACCTTCACTTAGAATATGCTCAAAGAAATGGAAGGGCTTGTCAGTCTACACTGATAATTATTTTAAACACATGAAGAGAGAGGAGAATTGAAGTTTGGATGACAGGTTACTATGTCAGTCCTGACCTGTCATCTTTCTTCTAGACACCTTTGAGGGCTTTAGCTTTATTTCTTTTCTAGATTACACTATGGCAATATGATACCTCTGTGAGTCAGGCTTCTCTGGAGATGCGTGGTCAGTAATTAACAATGCATAACAATGCACAGTAATTTACTGTGAGACAAAGTTAAGAAGAGCACCTCATTCAATTAAAACTTGGCAAGGCAATGCAATTATCCACTCTGGAATTTTGCCAGGATGCCGTAGTCTGTACCTTATCACCTGAAAAAAAAGTGATGTGGAATGTATAATCAGTATAAGCCTCTCTAAACTCTTGGGTTTTAATTCATTTTTTAAAGCCAAATTTGGAAGGTAGTGAAACCACATAGCTCACAGGGCTCTAATTAAAACCAATTTCTTTTTCTTGACCTCACCAATATTTCAGAGAATGTTGCCCTTAGATAAAACTAATTCAAACCCACTGTCCAAAAGTTAATCCAAATCCACTGTCTGCTTGTCTAATTGTACACCTATTGGCTCAGGTGTAACACCCAATATGCCTTGATATGAGGCTATTTCCATGAACAGTACAGGTTTTGCCAGGACATCATATTGCTTCATTTTTTACTCATGTGCTCCTCTGTCCGATCAGGAAAAATCCCATTGCAACAAGCAGGAATTCACCTGAGTAAAGACATTAGTCTTTCTGGGACCCCTGATGAAACTCATTGCTCAAGTGATACACTCAGTCTGTATTTGCAAATGATTTCTGTCTCCCTCCCCACTTTTGGGAAATTCATTTGGGAACATTGATTGTCAAAAATTTTAACTTTTCTACCTTCTGCTGCTGCTGCCTGTGAATTACCCTTCAACTTTGTCTAGTGTTGAAAGAGCGACAACTTTATCTCCTGGATGCAGCTTCCTTAGGGATTGAAGTCCACCTATATTCTACCTGAAGCAACAGCTGAGTTTTGCATGTCTACTTTTTCCTTTCCAAAGGTTTTTTGGGTAAAATTTCAAAGCAGGGCTCAATCTGTGCATAACTCTTACGATTTCTTGATGCAACATATGTTCTGCTCTCTGGCTCAGTACTTTGAAACACATGATCACAAAAAAGAGAAAACCTTACTTTAAAGAAATGTTTATTAAAATGGCCTGGTGAAACGTAAATCTACCCAGGGAAGGGAATTATGCATCTAATGCTTGTGATTTGTTTCTGCAGGATGAAAGCTAGAATTCATGGTATCTAGCTATTGTCCAGACTAAAAACTCTTTAGCAAAAGTGTGCAAAACTAAATAACTATGAAATATAAATTTTAAGCTAACAAACAGAAGTTCCAATGTAAGATCAAAAGTGGCGTCCTCAGGTGGGCCTGCCTGATATCTCACAAGAGTGTATGTTTGGAGAACGGGGTTAGAGGGTGAAGAAGCAATTAGGGGAGCAGAGACAGAAGAGGAGGCTGAAATACGTTCAACAGAGATTTTAGTGTAAGTGCAACCATGAGAAAACTGAACTCAAAGGTTGGTCAGATAGCTGCTGAGTTTATGTGGGTCTAACACAAAATTTGCTTTATCTGTCTGAATATGGGCTTTAATCCTTCCCTCTGTAGGATCCAAACTGGGGAGTGAGCAGATTTTTGAGGACAGGATATGATCTCTAATATTTCTTACTGGCAGCAGTGAGAGTCAGAACCTGCGCAGAACATCCCAGAAAAACCTGTTATTTCAATGCTATTACAGCCTTTAGCTAGCAGCCAAAAGAGAAATGAGTGCCACCTCCAGAAATTAGTAACTTCCTTTTGTATGGTTCTTCCAATGGTCAGTGGGTGCTCTCAGGGTCTAGAAGCACCAACAGTGAGTTGCCCATTTCTCATCTGTAAAGGATAAGATCTACAGTGGCAGAAGACCTTTATTGCCTTCTCTGGTTCAGTATAGACAGAAAAGGAGTATCTAGGTTATAGATGACAGAATTATGTGGAAATCAATGGAATTGTAATAGCTATGGCAAATTGTATACTGCAATCTTAAACTTCTTGTGGGACCTATGTTGTCATAAGAGAGGAAATGACAGTTATTAATAATAATGCAAGGGAATAGCAACCCCAAATTCTTGGAAAGTATAAATTAATAGTTAATTTATATTGCTTTATACTGGCTAAATATACCAGCTCTGTATAACAAGCATGGATGAAGGATCTGCATTTTTTTAACTGACTCAAAAAAAGAATAAAAGACCAGAATTTCCCTCTAAGAAACTACAAAGAAAAAATTATCTATGACCTTGCAGAGGATGCTGGGTAACTCAATCAATGAGAGAATAAGAAGAAATGGGTTATGACCTCAGCAAAGGAAACGAGCCCTAGTGGAAGCTTTCTCTAATGCTCACTAATACTCAGGGAGTTTGAGAAACCTGATATCAAAACAGATGAAAGTTTTGATGCTATGGAAAGATACAGTGAACATTTTATGCCACAGAAGAAGCGGAAAACCAGTTTTAGCAGGCAGAGTTAATGATTCCACGCAGTTCTATTTTGCATTTATGTCCAGATCTGCCTTTGAATCAGATCTCAGCTTATCATATCACCCTAAATCCTTGGGGAAAATGTACCTTATGTATCTCAATATTTCCTGGAGACCTTCTATTCTGTGCAGATAGTTGTTTATCAGTAGCCAAATAGGGTGCTGGGAAAAAAAAGGAGCTAGATAATGGAGAATTGTATCAAATAAGTGTATAATACACAAGGTTTCTACCAAAATTTTCTGAAATTTTGAAAAAGTCCTGCACATAATCCATAACAGCTTTGTCTTGTAATCTGGCACTTCCTCTGCAGATGTTAGTTAGTTTCATTAATCTTGGCAGTATTGAGGGCCAATATTTTAAAATAAACTAATGTTCTGGAGCACTTTCTTCCACAAGTTTTACGTAAACAGTCTTTCAGTAGGATTCCTCTTTCAACTCTTTAGTTTCAATAAACTATTTTAAAGAAGGGAGAGGAGGAGAAGCCCAATCTTAACTTTGACATGGCTACTCCAAGCTAAGAAATACCCTCTTCTTTACCATCTTTATTTCAAATAAAGAGGTATGAAAGGCAAGTCATTAAAACCTTTGTCCTTTGTTTTCCTCTGAACTAAGTAAATTAGGAGAGGAATGGTGAGAAATTGAAATAATTATCTTAAAGATTTGAAATTTCATTTGTTTCCTTTCCCAAGAACTTATACACTCCCATTCAAATGCGGTGTCCAGACTATGCCTGCTTTACAGTTTGCAAAAACACATAAAACTGTTTGTTTGACATCTTGATCACTAACGGTGGCTACCTGTGCACAAGGTAGCAATCAGTTAGAAACCCAGTGACAAAGCAGTGCCATCACATTTTGTGGTCAGGGGCATTAAAAAGCCAGCATTTCATTTATTTTCTTCCTATGTGGCTTTTGTTAGATAAAATTACTGATTCAACTAGAACCTGTGTAGTTAAGAGCCAAATAGTGGAGCTAACTCACAGGAGGCGTAGGTCATGCTGAGGGTGAATGGACAAATAGATAATCTGAGCTTCAGGAACAGTAAATTATTCCCTTTTCACACTACCTATGGCGACCCAGGACAGGTCTAGCAGCTGATGATGTAAGTTTCTCCCCAAAGGAAATTTTTCCGTGCACTGTTGAAGTTGAGAGCCTCTGGCCATACTTTAAGCCTGTAAAATGAAATGGAAGAGCTCATCCATAAAGGGGAGGGGGCTGCACAGTTTTGATTCTCTCACTCTTGTAGCAGCAAAGTGGAACCACATTAGCTCTGCTGTCTGGGCTTTCCACTCCTATAAAGACTTGTGTGTCAGGATTTGTTGCACAGTGTGAAAACCAAACATTAAACCAGCATACTTGTTTGTCAGTGAGCTGATATTAATTAAACTTGTTCAATTTACAGTAATAAAATAAAATAAATTTTTCCAAGTGCCAGAGTTTTAAACACAGTCTAGCATCTGAAAAGCATCTTGTTTGTTTTGGACTCACACATCGCCACCACAGAGCTGGAATTTTGCTAACAGCTCCTGATATGTGAGCCAGAAGGGAGTGAAAACTCCCTCTGCCTTCACTACTTTGCCTTTTTCTAGTGCTAGCAAATTATTAAGGACATAAAGGTACATGTGTCAGCAAGTCAAGAGACTTTAAACCCTCACCTGGGGCTGATGAACAAAAAGATGCCGTATTTCGTAGTCTTCTTCCTGACCAGAACCATGGTTTCAGGCGAAGTTTGTATTTTATGTTATATTTAATATCTTGGTAGTTGCCAACTGCAATGGGGTGAAACATTGTATACCAACTGTCAGCCTCATGCGAACATTTAAAAAACAGATGCTAAATCTTTGAAGTCATTGTTAAGTTTAATGGCTTCAGAAAATCATTACTCAAATCCATTCCCTAAGGACTTTTTGTCAAGTTCCAGAGGACCTAAACTTGAAACAAAACTAAACAGCCCTCCAAGAATTTATCTGGCAATTAAGCAGATTTTTGCTGAAGTTTTTCTGTGGAATTAGAATCTGATGATTCCTAGAAACTGAATTGCTAAACCCTATCAGGGTATTCTGAACACTCATGGAATGGTCTCCAGGTTGCCTGCTGGTCACACACACTGCATAAAAATGCCAGCTGCCATGTTTTGCATTTTGTGGGCATTTCCTCTAGACTATAGCAAAAGCACAGTGTGGTAACATGTAGCTAAAAACTATGTTGTGGCCTGAGTCTGGCTAATGCTGAAGCTGCAGTGCCAGCAGAACAAAAAAAAAAAAAAAAAAAAAGGTAGTCTGAAATGATTGATCAGTGGCTACTAATGGCATTTTCATCAATATCCAGCTGATTTTCCTGTAGTTCTTTCTTACATATTTATACTATTCACAGTCTGGCAAAAATTTACAAAAAAGTATCCAAGTGATAGTTTCACAGCAGGTGCTGGATCAAACAGGTCTTGTTCCGTGCCCCCTTGGGAGGCCTACATGGATCACAGGAATCCTGATACTGCCCTTCAGATGACCTGTGGTAAAACTGCGGAAGATATGCTCAGTTTCTTCCAATGGATAAACAAAGTGTACATGAAATATTTGTATAAGTATGAATAGGGGGTTTATTTTTCTATATATACTGCTTGCCCGTGTAGTTGATTGAAAATGGCATGAAGTAAATCTTGACTAATAGATACTTATATAAGAATTTTATTTAAATGTCCAGCAGTGTAAATGTCAACATTTATGCTTTGATCATTCTATGGATATACTGGTTTCAACTGGATAGTGAGGGAAGAAAATTGCAAGAGTATATGTGAGCTTTATGAAGAAAAATATATAGCAGGCTTATAAAACACACTTTGAGAAAGCCTTACTAAGCTTCGAAGGCCAAGACTGAAAAGTATGCTGTAGATTTTGGATCTCATCCACTGCTCTTAGCTTCAAGCTGCAAGTTAGAAACTGAGAGAGGCTTTTTGTAACATATTCATGTCATGTTTAGGCAATGCCAAATTATTTCCCATCAGAGCTGGGATTTATTGCAGCTGGATTATGATCTTTTGATTGTGCAAACAGTGAGATTGAGGTGGCTGTCCTTTCCAGAGTCATTAAAATCTTTGTCATGAATTGCAAGAATCAGAAATCTGGAGGTGGACTGAGAAGAAACACAGATGAATATTCAACATGCCGCAGACTGCAAAGAGCAAACTGGAGTACAGTTCACAGAAAAGAAGTTAACTGTCTGAGCAGAATACGTGAACCTTGCAAGAAACAGTGTTGGAAAATTGTAAAATGCATCATTAATCTATTTTCCTGCCAAAAAAAGGTAAAAAATATTATAAATACTGCTGCAGTGAGCCATTGTTATTAAAATGCTACGTATACTGCCACACATGCACTTCTGCAGTATTTTTTGTTTGCTCCAAATCTAAGTGTAGCCATTCCAGTTTTGAGTAAAGGTGGTGCGAGGTATCATATGAGACCCTGATTTTCCTCCCCCAAAACTGGCACCATTTCTGGCACAGTCTGAGGGGCCCACAGGTACTGTAAAACAACTGCACCATATTGCCAACAGCACAGAACAAGTTTTCGCTCAGAAATGCAACAAAATTAATCAGACTCCCTTAATTTATCCTTATTAAGCTCAGACACCTCATCCAGGTAATTAAATCAGTCACCTTTGCTCTGCAGTTAGACTTGCCCTGTGGGGCTCTGTTCCCCCTTACAGCAGCTATGAAGTGAGGAGCTGCAGGTGTTCTCCTAACTGAGGTGTGGTGAGCCTAAGTCAGGCCCAGCAGAAACATAAGGACTGGACTGATTTACAACCAAAACCAACTGAAGTGTTGCAGACAAACACAAAATTCCTGGTGCTCTTTCTCCTACCCCAAATCCCATTTGCTTTGCAGGGCTCCTGCAGTGCCTGGAAAAGGACAGATAGATATCTGTTAAACCCAATTTGCTTTAATTTCATGTGAAGACGTATATCTGTTTGTTTATATTTTTAAAATGATGATTTAACTAAGCTTTAAAAAAAAAAACAACCAAACCCTCCAAAAATCTTAGTGCCACCTTTTTGAAGCAAAGGCAAGGTAGAGCTGAGCCTGCATGGTGACACTGGAGTTGGCCGAGTTAGCTGCACCATTCCCTGTGTTCCGTGAGTCGTTCATACACAACATATGATGCTGATCTGAAATCAGGCTTGGTGTGCTGGCTGTTAGCTGTATTATTTCCACATGGAAAAGTATAATAATTTTTTTTCCTGCTGTATCCAGCAAATTTCTCTTTCCTTTGAGGCACAATATATTTTCTGCTCCCCTTCCCCCTCAGGTTTTATTTATCAAGAACATTTTTAATAAATGGGAAATAAGGGAAAAGCCAGTCTTTCTCATGGTCCAGTTTACTGTGAGTCTAAAACAGATACACACAAATAAAATAATAAGGAAGAAATAGCTCATTTTTATTTAATGAATTAAATTTCTTTGCCTGACAACTGATTGTGATTGTGATCGGTGTGTTAGTTATTCAGATTTATTAGTTTTACTGAGATTTGGCACTGGATTTTCTTGGCTGTTCTCCACAGAACACATCTGACTTAGTGTCTACATTTGCACTTTTGAGACTCCAGTGTTGCTGTTACAAGGTAAATTGAGACCTTTTAAGGATGCTCAAACTTAAATCCACTCCTAGTATTAAGCAGAGATTAGAAATGTAGCCCAATTGCTGTGACTATTTTAAACAAAATAAGGCAATTCCCAAGACGAACACCTTCACTTTGTCAAAGTTTTCTTGACAGCAAACAACAACTTAAGAAATTATTCCCTGTCTTGTCATGGAGAAAAATAATATTTCTTTTGAGCCTACCATTTTTCTGATAATCTTGTCTGTAGAGAGTGTCCACATCCATATTTCTTGTTTTCTAGGACAAGCGCTCTTAAACCAGCTGCTCTTCCCTTGATGATTTCTGTTTCAGTGGCACTGCCCTCTCTGGGCTACTTCTGTTGATGAAAAGCCAGAGTCTGAGGATGATACACAACAGCACAAAGAATTGTTCTGCAGAATCTGGCTAATAAATCTGGCCAATGCCAAGCCTGAAAGTAAAAGTAGCAAGATTGGGCTTCAAAAAGAGCGATTCTACAGAAACTCTATTCTAAATTCTCTGACTTTACATATGGAGAAAAGTTAATAAATGGTAATAAAAGAAATGAAATGACTTGCTTTAATTTCCTCATGTAACTGAACAATGTTTCCTTTAGGCAGTAGCTATTGTATTGAATCCACAAAGTTATTTTCAGGGCACTGGATGCAAATGCCAACAATGAAATAATAAAACTGAACACTGTGAACACCTTGCTAACCATCTGTAAACCAATTTTCAAAGAGAAAATCACATCACTAGAATATTTGACCCATACAGGATCTTGCAGATGTTTTCCTATAGCCTTTGGGATCTACCTCATTTCAAGGTCTATATAGTAGAAACAAATTGTGCATTTACACAGTGAAAATCTAACTGAATTCCCATAAGAACCTTCAAAGGCTTTTATGTTTGACCAGGCGCTGTGTTCTGCTGCTTTGGCAAAGAGGTATTAACAATGACTTGTTAATAGTAATGGAGCCATACCTTCTCCATATGGGTTCCAACACTTAGAGCTGTATCATCTGTCCATATTTAAAAGCTCCACCTTAAAAAGATGATAAATGAGACCAACTTGACCTGGCCTTAGACCAAGTCATGTATTAAACAATTTCTTTCAGCTTGATTGGGGTTTTATTGAGGAAACCTGCTAAGTAAAAGCTATTCAGTCACAGTGCTTAAATATCAAAAGAGTGCATGGAATTTGAAAAGCACTGCCAATGTGCCAGTCAGACCCTGAGTTACCAAGAGGACAGAGACCAGCTGCACAGGACTCAAGTACCGGTGACCCTTTTCTGGATTCCCTGTTTCCTGCAGTATGTGCATCTCTGAAACATGCAAACTCTTAGAATTGTGTGTTCCTTTTCTAGAGCAAAGATGTCAGAGTCTTTGTGTGTGTGTGTATTTATGTATATGCAAGCAGACAGGGGATTTTATCATTAATTTGTGACTCTGCCCCAAATTAATGCTAAACATCAGCAGCCTTTAAGGAAGAGTAGATAAGTGAAAGACACCAAGTGTAGTTTTTAAGGTGAAAAATCCAACAGACAATGGAAATGAAGTTTCTACCTTTCATTTATTAATTACCGTTCTAGAATTCTCTCTTTTAAGATGCTCTAAGTTAGTTGGGAGATTTCCATTGTAGGCTTATGGTAAACTGTTTTTGGAATGTTCTACACCAATTTGGGTCAGTGCTGCAGAGTCTGCCTGCCTCTGACAATGGGTTGAAAGGAGAGTTTAAAACTCCTAAACACCAGTAATGAATATTAATGTGCTAATGTGACTGCAGAGATGTTTTCATTCCGTTTTTGGCTCTGTCTTGGCATGTGAGGGTATATCACACATAAAACATGTCTTTTTCTTTTTAATTGCCATGAGGTTTTTGTCTCAATGATACCTTCTGCTGTCTAATGAGTCTATTCTTTCACACATGATTATTACACATGTTCAGTGCAAACAATCTGCATTGCTATTTTAATAAAAATAACGACAAAAGAAAGAGCAAAGTCAGGGCTCGGGGAGCACACAGCATGTCACTCTGGTCTAATCTGATGCTCAGCATTGCCATAGCAACAACACCAGAGGAGGGTGAGGGGTGGCTGGAGCCTCCTCCTCCTGTTGATCACAACCAATGGGTTCCTAAAGCAGAACCAGCATTTCCAGGGTGTGTTTTGCACCCCTTTTTCAGAAAAAATAAGACCCCAGACCTTACCCCTCTTTAATGTTTTGAAGTTCTGTGTAAGTGGAGTCAGCATGAAACTGTTCATCAAAACAGAATTGTTTTCGAAAGTTTTTTTTCATTGTTCAGATCTGTACCTTTTAATGATTTATTAGAGAAACTGTAATATTAATGATTTCTGTTAATGATTTCACTAGCAAAAGGTCTATTCTAAACATAAAAACAAACCCAAACAAAAAACTACCGGAAGGGAGCAAGAAAGGTTTTGCCATGGAGAGACTATGATCATTCTCAATCTTCAAAGAGGAAAATACTCCAAAGTTTAAAAATATTTTTCTGATAAACTATAATTAGAAAATAAATTTCCTTTAATAATTTCCTTCAGAATTTGATTTTTTCTTATAAGGCTGTTAATTAAGAGAATTAAAATTTATCCTAGCTTAAATTTCTGCCCTGCCTTTAAAGTTCTGGAGTATTTTCCCACTTCTCATTATTATTTGCATTCTCATTAATGTTCCACGATTAATAAAAGATTTTTTTAAATACATAAAATATTATGAGGAGAACACAATAAAAAAAAGAACTTTGACAAACTGCTGCTGAATGAAAACTATTTCCAAAGATTTAAAGACAAGAAGGTGACTGGGAGAAATTTGAATCGGTTTATAAAGGGGAAAACCTGTTTCAACAACCTGACAGCCTTTTAAGGTGAAATGACTGGTTGGGTGGATGAGGGGAGAAGAGTCAAACCTGTGTGACTGGAACTCAGCTAGGCTTTTGCCACTGCTTCCAGCACTGTCCTCACAGACACGGTGATGCTCTATGGCTAGGAAATGGGTCGGTGAGGTGGATGGAAAACTAAGGAGAACGGCAGCAGCACAATGCCAAGCTGAAGGCCCACGCTAACCCTAACCATAACCCTAACCCCTAACCCTAACCCTAACCCGAACTCAACCCTAACCTTAACCCTAATCCTAATCCTAACCCCAACCCCAACCCTAACCCTAACCCTAACTCCTCTGGTCAGTTCTGAGGTGGACAGTGTTCAACATTAATGACCTGGATGATGGGACAGTGCTCCTTCAGCAGGTTTGAGGATGACACAAAACTTGGGGTGGCTGATAAACCAGATGGCTGTGCTGCTATTTCCCAGGACATCAACAGACTGGAGAAATAGGCTGACAGGAATCTCATGGAGTTCAACAAAGAGAAATCCAAAGTTCTGCCCCTGGGAAGGAATAACTGCAGGCACCAGCACAGTCCAATCAGCTGGAAAGACAAGACTCTAGAGGTCCTGGTGGGTACCAAACTGGACATCAGTCAATAATGCATTAGGAAGGGTGTTGCCAGAGGAGGAAAGGAGGTGATTCTTCCTCTCTAATTAGTACTGGTGAGGCCACATCTTGGGTGCTGTCTCCAGCTGTGGGCTCCCCTATTCAGAGTAGTGTCAGGAAGTGAAAAGCTACTCAATCTTTAAAAGGATGGTATTGTGTCAAAATGACTTAAATTGTTTAATTTTGGGCAATGCAGACAAGGTTAGTTGAAAAGGAAGATGATTAATGGATGCTCATTTGTGCCGGCCATTGAAAATATCTTCCCACAACAGTTTTCATTCCAAAATCCAAAGATTTAGATGTCCACTTCATGCCACTTAAATGTCACCACTTAAAGTAATCACAGCAAAGATTCCATCAAATATCCTCAAACTGTGGAGCATCATTTAGCCCTGCTGTGCTATGAATATTACCTGGCAATGAAAAGATAGAACTTGTGACCTAAAGATTGACTCATCTCTATTTATTTAGCCTTGGAAAAAAAGTAATTCTATATCAGAAAACAAAACAAAAAAAGGAAAGAAAATTGCAGTTTGAAACCATACCACTGATAGCGTGGTTTCATTTTATAAGTATGTTTGGCTTGGTTATGATCAGAGACTCAGCTTCATGTTTGTAAACTAATATTGAAATATAACCGAAGGTGTAAGTAAATTTAGGTTCTTTACTGTTTAGTGAATCCCATCTGTACCTGTGCGAACTGAAAATATGTAAGGCTGATTGTGAATAACAGAAAAAAAGATCTGTAAGATATTAAATTTATGGTGATCACCTTCTGTGTGCATAATGGAATTTTATGACGATGCTTGGCAAGTGAAGGATTTCAGAGCTGTTAAATTCCGCATATATCACCTGGAGTCTATGGTTGACAAGCCGTGTTCCATCCTTACGTAATGGCGTCCAGAAGTGAAACATTCCATGCTGATCTGCATTCTGTTAGGGAAGGTCAACCAAGGCAAAGCCAGTTCCCAGATTCCTGGACAGGAAAAACTGAAGGAAGGTCTCTTTGCCTCTCTATAGCTAAGCCTTCAGAAATTCTATTGTGTTTGGTGTCCTGGCCCAAACCACTTTTGGTCCAACAAACTTGGTCTCCTGCTTGTTTCAATTATGAAAAACACCTTTGAATCTCCTAAAAAGTGAAGTACTACTTTTGAAGGTTTTGGAATTTGTGTGTATAAGGATTTTCAAGGCTTTATCTTTCTTCCCTCTCTTGTAATGGGACACGTAGTCCTTGATACGAAGAAATCCCTAGGACACCCAGCTTTTCATGATAGCTGGCAAACCTCCAAAATATTTCAGCTTCTTTACAAGAAATAAGCTTTCTGATGAAACCCATCTTTTTGGATGTAGAAAGCAGTTTATGTGGCAAAAATCTGCTCTTCCCTCCAAGACAGGAAATACAGAAATATACTCTTCCCTCCACGATAGATTAGTTCCACAGTTATGACTTCCAGTTTTATTATTAATAAGGCATGATGTTGATCATCTTCTTGTCTCTTATTTAAACAAGATGGCCATACAGTTGTTTCTAGTACAGCTTTGTGCTCTTTTTATCACGTAGAATCTGTTTCCTGAATACTTATTTCTTTAAATACCCAAGCACTGCATTAGATTTCAAGCTGCCATCTAATATCATTCCTTGGGAGAATTCTTGCAATGGTTCTATCCCATTATATAACTTGAAAGAAATAACAGAAAGAGCCAGGACTGAAAAAAACCATCCCTCCAAATGACCACATATCTGGGAACACAAACATCTTTAAATGATATTTGGAAATTGAATTAATTTAATTTTTCTCTAGAATTAGAAGGGATCCATTTCGCCTGTAAGGCACAACCCGGTGAAACTTGAAGTTCAAAATACAATGCCATAGTGGGAACAAATGACAGCATGTCTAGATTTGGAGGAGTGCAGATGAAAGCTATCATTTCGACCATTTGAGCAACGATGTGGAGTCTGTAGAGCTTTGGACTCTTAACGATCCAAGTGATTGTCTGGATTCTGTTTCAACACAGTCTGGAAACGCAGAGAAAAAGGTCTTAAACTGCAAACTCCCAGTGTTGGATATTACTGCAGAACTGATACTTCCCTGGGTTTGTGATGTGTGTGAGATGACAGTGAAGAATATAGAGATCTATTCTTCCTTGTCACCTATACTTATCTATATTAGATCAATTTCACTGTGCTCCCATTTTATCTCAATGGTTATAATTGTAAGTAGTTACAGACTTCGTTAAGCAACTTCAAGTAGCATGAGGTTTTCTATTCAAATTTAGTGTACTAGAACTATTCTAATAATTTATTTTCTGGTGTAATCAAAGTGCTTCTCCTCTCCTTGTAAATTCTGACACATTACATTTAGCATGTCAGCATCTCTGAGCCTCAGGTGACATGTATGTGGATAAACTACACGGGTTGGTTACTCTTGTACTTGACACAGTGCACAGATTAGAGTCTACTCTTGAGTTGCCACTTACACAGGATTATCATTCAGTTTGGACTCATAGTATCCTAAGCCTCTTTCTGAAGGTCAAATCTGTTTTTTCTTTATGATATGTCAGAAAGATTTAAGAGCATCTGTGTCCAAAGGGGAGCTTCTTGCAAAAACAGACCTGAATTTACTTCTAATCGTTTCTGTCTGAGATTCAAATAATTTCTCAACTTCTCTTAGGAAGCATACGGTTCCAGTGTGGGGTAATTGTTTTCCATCTGGACACTGTCTGGTGGTGGTATTTGCTGTAGCTATAAGTAAATAAATGAAAGAGTCAAAGAAATGAAGACATCTGTAAATAATTTATTTGCTGATTGATGGCTGGTAAATAAACTTTAGCTTCTTTCTTTGGTTCGATTCACAACTAAAATTGTGGAGTGAGATATATACCAGCTTACTGGAAGTTTGAAGTTCAAAGGTAGGCTATGAGAAAACCTCTAGAGATACCCAGAAACACCAAAGAAGTGGCAGACAAATTCCAGTTAATGCTGCCTCTGACCTCAGCAAGCCCCTCGCTGAAACACTATAAAGCCTGCTAAAGCCTTTCTTGAAATCCTGCCCTGGTTGTCTACCTGCCCTCTGTTTTGATCAGCTCTCTGTAACCAGTCTTTCAAGGAGAAGAGTGATATGGCGACCCAGAAGAAGTTCACTTTAAAAACTGACAATTCTGTCAAAGACAGACAGGAGTAAATAAAGCAGAGAAGGAAGAGGGCACGAAAATTTAATGTTGTTCTGGCTCTGTGGAGACTTGCCAGACTCGACTCAGTGTTTGCACTTTTTCAAGGTGATATTTTTCCTTTCCCTCCTTTGTCCATGTGAATTCTCAGTTATGCAAAAATTATCACATGAACATTCTTATTAGTCTTATTGATATATGCTTTCATACTAAGTGGAATGTTTCTGCTCATAAATATGTCGATCTATTTATTGCTAAGGTTCATTAGAAGAAGGGGGCACTGTCAGAACTGTGTGAATGGGCAGCCTTGTATCTGAATACTTCAAACCCACCTTTGGAACACTTGCACTGAAGTAGCAAAAATGCCTGTGAAATATGACTTTTTAGCTTGAGCATTTGTACACCTACTGGACTGAATTTCAAACAGGACTCATTCAGATGTCAGACTCTTGCAATTAAAAACTCTGCTTGGCTAGCTAGCTAGTTCGTTATTACACACTTTATGGTGTGAGCTGCAAATTAGCTACTCAAAGTCCGCAGTTCAAAGGATTTGCAGGCCTAGAATTATTCACTGAACAAGATTGTGAATAATTTCAAATAATGAATAAATTCAATATACTTTTTGTTCTGTCCGTGCATAGCCTCTGAAGAGGGAGAGAATAAAAAGGGGAAATCAATCAGATAAATTATTCATTGAGAATTATTTGTTCAGCTCTAATGCTTATGTACTTAGACAATATTTTCATTGGAACAGACTCTGAAGAGCTCTTCAGCCTGCATATATCTCAGCTACAATTCATCTGTAAAAGGTATTGAGGTTCTTGTTAAATGCAGATGCCTAGACCTAGCTGTAGACAGTAGGATTTATCTGATTTTACCTCCAAGTTCTTGACTAAGTTTAGGTACTTCAAGAATTATTTAACAGGAATCATTTTTGTCAAAGTAGTCCTTTGTCATTGTCTGTGTCTGCATTTGGAAATAGTTTTAAGTGATCCTCCCAGTTCTGCTTGCTGCTGTTCATGTCTGACTTGGCTATTTCCAGGACAGTGTGGCAACTTAGATGTTTTCTTCCAGGAATTAAACCTTTTCGTTCTGTAGTTAAAGAAGAACAACAGAAAATCTACTCCTATTGTGAAGAACTACCTTTCTGTACTAATTATTATTTTAAAGGAAGCTAAGATCAAGGAATTAATTGAGAGGTACAGCTCAGTTAATATGCTAAGCACCAAATACAGTTCCCCTAAGCTATGTATGGTTAAAATAGCTTCTCATGATAGTAACAGATTCAGCTATTTGTTTGCTATTTAGTTGATGCTGTATCTCTTAAAAAACAGAGGGTAAGTATGGAAGGCGATATTTTTTTCCTGCTTATGGTAACCTCACCTCTTTTAATGTAAATATCTTTGTTGCTCACTTGTCAAGGAGACCAAAGAGTTTGGTTCCATGTTGTCTAAAATGAAGTGAGAGAATAGAGAAAAACCAGTGGATCTTGGATACTGAAAAGGGAAGAATATTAGATACTGTAGAAAAAATACTTGCTCTCATATTAATGACTTTTTAACTAATATAAAGAAGTTTTCATTTTCTTCTTCCTGCTAATAAGCATTCACTTTATTTCTGTAAGGCAGAAATGCCAATCCAAAGGGACAATTCAGGTAGCTGTAAAAAAAGTAATGAAATGAATTATTGCTAAAAAACCTCTCATGCAATTTTTGCCATCACTTTTCACATCCTTGCTGACTGGGAGCAGGGGCTGGAGCTGAAAAGTTATGCTGATTTTGGCTCTGCCACTGACTTACCATCATCCATTGACAAAATTCAGTTTTTTACACTATCTCAAGATATTATGCTGACATCTTTCACTTATAATGATGTAAGAATTTGGGAGAAGGATTATCTTTTATTTTATAATGTACAGAGTTTAACACAGTAGGGGCATAATCTTGATTAGGGCCTCAATGTGGTACTATAATAGAGTTAATAAATAATACTTGACAGCAGTCTAAGGATGGAGGTATGGAAGGAAATGAGGCATAACTTTTGAATAACCCTTAATTCAAATATCATAAATGCAAAGGAAACCACAAGGTAAAGTCAAACTTTATTTCACAGGACAGTTCCAAAATTTGTATGACAAGAAGAAATGCAGCAAAGCTCGTCTCTGTGGTTCTACAGACCAAAATATCTGATCTAAAGATATTTTTCCATGAAGGCAATACTCAAAGTATAAGGCTCTCTTATTGCCACTTGATGCTCCTTTTCCTAATGATTGTATATATTGCTTAGTTTACCTATTGGCTCCGTATGAATCTTCATTTAATGAAAGACATGCTGGTGATCCAGAAAGAATATCTGGATAATATATTATGAATTCAATTCTTCCCTTATTTGCTTAATATTTAGAAAAAAAGGTTTAATATTTTCTTTTCCTATAGTTTCTTTCTTCCTATTTTTTTTTGCAGTTCACAGTATCATGTTGGTTTCTTTCATTCCATTAAATAATTTCATAAGATTTGCAAAAGTTAAAATCTGAAAAATAGAGAAAAAGTACTTTTAAAGTATATGAATTCCTGCAAAATGTAAAGTGGGTGTTTCCTGTTAAATATGCAGTAAAATGTTGGGTTTTTGCATAAATGCACACCTGGTAGTACTCAGGTCGTGCTACCATTAGAGTGAGGTTACTGTGGGAACTCGTTGCTGTTTCAGTGCAGTTGGCAAAACTGCAGTCATGCCCATTTAACGAGCACTAGGTCATGTTAATCAGTAATAAACTGCACTTAGTTATACAAGAATTTTGAATGAAATCAGATCTAAAGTTCTCCAACTGTTCATCAGGCATTTAACAAACACTTTCTCCTTCCTTGCTCTTGCCAAAATGTTTTAATCTTTTTTTTTTTTTTTCATTACTAGCTTTTTCCAAATGATGAATTAGAAGTGCAGGCTGTTCCATGTGTAGACTGATACATGGAAATCATCTGGTTTAGGCTGCACACATTGTGCATGACTGTTTTACTCTGAGTTTTTCTTCACCAAGGCAATCCCACAGTGGGAAATCTAGAAAAAAACCCCAAACAAGGAAAAGATAACACAAGACACTTTAAACTAGAACAGGCCAATTAAAAAACATATTAAGAAGCAGTTAAGGCTCTGTAGTTGCTGCACACAGTATTCAGCAGGGAGTTGGTATGCTGGGTCTTTCTTCTCTTTCCCTTGGTATCAGTTCCTGTAAGTGCCTGAGGAACATCAGGAGCAGCAGAGGCACCTTCAAAAATACTTGAACAAATCCGAGTAATTTTCCTGCATAGCAAAAGCCTGAATTTGTCAATTAGTCCCCTGTAACTGTGCTATCTGTGAGCAGATGGAGTGAACAAATTGGTTTTAGCTCAGTGCTGGTCTGCAGGGTGAGAGAACAGGCCATTTGTGGGGCAAGCAGTGCTGGAAGCTGAGATGAGCTCAGAGCTGGTGGAGTCAGTCCCAGGCCATGCAGGGCTGCCCGGGTACATCCCATGGGACACTGCTCATGGGAAGTTCATAATAATGTAAAAGACACCGAGGAACCCAAAACTGGATTGTTCTCCAAAGACCTCTTTCTGGTCTTTCTGAAGTGCCTGGGAGACAAGTCACCGGCTTTAACAAGGGCAGGATCAGATGTTAAAACCAGACTTCCCAGTCTCCCAGTGAAGGTTACGCTAAGGGCCAACAGCACAACACTTGTACACAGATGGGCACCACCACATTTCTGCGTGATCCACCTTGGAGAAGCAAGTGCAAAACATTTGCATTTTTGCCGGCCTTGTAGCTACCCTTGATCCAGCTGGCTGGCCAACAGACTGCTACTTCTTCTGTTGTCAAGGCTGTCAAGGGGTGTTTGTGGCTGCAGAAGAGATTCCAAGGTTTTTCTGAGAGAGTGACTGCAAAGCACCCTGTTCCACAGCATACACTTGGCCAATGTCAGACACAACTGCTGTTGGACCTGGGCCCACAAATGCAAGTTTTTTGTGTCTTTGGTTGTTGTTGGTAACTGGGATGGAATCAATTTTTTGCCTGAATCAGACACTTTGGTTTATGATACAAAATTAAAATTTCTAGGGCCATTCCAAATCTAGTCATGCATTCAAAGTATTGTTATGGAAGTTTACAAAACAGCTCAGCATTGTTCCACATAATTATTTTGTTTTTAAATTATATTCCAGCTGCTGGGATACCACTGAAACTTTGAAAAATGTCCTTTGTGTGTGGCCCTGACATATAGGTCCTGCAATAGCACTTTCATACTAGAATTTGATGTTAGCTGTATAAAGATTATGAAGGTGTTTGGGAGCTGAATGAAAAAGAAGACTATTTGTATTTCAATATTTGGCAGCTTGGTCAGTGTAGGAAAAGGGTGTTTTTCATCCACAGAATGAAAAGGTCCAATAATACCCAATACAAATGACTCAGGAACAGAACTCAAGAGACAAAAAAATTCTTACTTTAAATCAAAAATGCAAAAAAGGTCAAGATTTGTTTGTCAGAGACCCAAGAAAAAGACAACAAAAATTATTTCAAAACCTACCATGGGAAATTAATACTGAGGTGATTTTCAGGCAAAGGCTGGGAACATAGCATTGTCATTTTAGAATAAACACCAAAAACAGATGCCACAATTTCATAAAATAAACATGCAGTGAAAGGGTAACACAGACATTAGCAGCAAACTGAGCCAGTAGCCAATACAGGATGATGAGAAGGAGTACTCAGTATGGTGTGATGTGCTGTAGAAGCCATTAGCCATATGGTACAGTGTGAAGAGGGCCTCTGTGACTAAGTAACAGTTGTATGGTTATGTGGTTTATAAAATAATTATGCAATGGCAAGCAACTCTTTTATAATTATTGGCTGTTTCAAAATATTTCTGCTAATCTGGAGGCATTTACTCAGTTGATGGATGCAGGCAGTCTGCTTCCTCTGTCTGCATGTTTGTAGATTGTGTGGAGCATCATCCTACTAAAGGCAGTGACCATTTTAAACTTGGCCACTAGAGACTGTATTTGTTTTTCTTTTTCTGAAAAGTCAGGGAATATCCACATAAATACATCATAACTTGGTGGGACACCTGCCAAGAAAGGGCCCAGTAGCTACCCTTCTGTTATTCACTGGCACTTCTTTGCTACCCTTCCTTTATCCTTTGACATCTCTGAAAACTGAGTGTATCACCAGAAAACCCTATTGCTCTGTCACTGTGGATGGCATAAGATGATGACAATTTCAGCAGATTCTGGTTTTTTTATACTCTGCTGTGTCTTTCATGCTTATATTAGAGGCAACAAAACTATGAAGAACATCAAACAAATGTCTTTGGTTTAACCAACAAGAAGATGGCACTAATTTCCTTTTCCTTTTCTACTGCTCCTCGAGCAAGCATATGGAAGATAAGTGCCTGTTAGACATTTGTACATTGCAGCACTTTTACTTTGAAATGGGAATAAAGTAATAAAGAAATAAGGTTTTGGGGAAACTCTTCAGCTGCAAAATTTGCTGGCAAGTGAGACTTGGGACTCAGAGGAACTAGAGGCACCCAGCTGCTGTCTGTCCAGCTGTGATAGTGGAAGGTGAGAGGGTCCTGTGACCCTGCAGTACCTGGATCAGCTGGCTGGGATTAAGGTAGCGATGTGAGTCTGAACAGCTGGGACATCAAACATAATCCCCAGAAGTCAAGAAAGGCGCACAGCTTGGAGAGATCCACAAAACAATTCTTCCCTTTGGCACACGATGCAGGCCACAAAACACCTCCCATCTTCCCCCAGTAAACTTTAGATGCAGCGTAAAATACCAATTGTAAAATACGACAGGAAGAGCACAGGAGAGATCAAGGGCTGCCAGTATAAAGGTCTTTGAACATCCTCTGTCTGTCCCCCCAACATGGGTCAGCTCTAGCTTGGTCCTGGAGACATTACAGATCAAACATGATTTTTATTACATGCATGTGGTGTATTGCTGTGAGTGCTCTAGAATAGCACTGGCATAATCTCCCTGTAGTAGGTCCAGCTGCCATGTAGGTTTTCAGCTTTGGAGTGCTTGGTCAATGATGTTTTGATAGTGTAGGTAACTGATATGAACTGTAATTATTGCACTAGTCTCATAATATGGACACATCATTACAAATGCTGGAAACTGAATCTGCTATGAGGCTTCTGACAAGACTTCAGTAGATTAAAATGAAATTCTGGTCTATATGCAAGCAGTGCAGGTACAATGAAATTTTTTGCTATGACTAAAAACATTTTGCAAAGCGGCAATCCAATGGCATGGTTTATACCACATTTCAAATACTGAAAAGGAATGTGTTGCTAAGTATAATACAAGAATATGCATTAGAAAATTTCACTGTACAGAATAATACATGCACACATACATTCATATGCGTTTATACATTTTTCTTACAAGAAAAAGGACATTGTTCATCAATGATAGCAGCTGGCATGACTGCCGAACCAGTTATTTTATTTTATCTGGTATTACTAGGGAAGATACCACTTTCATTTTTGCCAGCATTTGTAGTGTAAATGAGGAGCAACCTATCGTAAAATGTTGCTACTGAGATCAAAGGAAGCAGTCCTTACTACCAAGCTAAAATCATTCTGGGGAAATGTTTTTGATTATGGTTAATGATGTAATCAAGCCACTAAACTGCCTAGAAGTTGGAGTTGCAGCAGGCGTACAGCCTGCCCATTACAGAGCACCCAATCGACAATAATACCGAGGGGAAAAGGTGTGATGGAGCAAACAAGACGCCAGTTAAATGTTTACTCTAATGGCACACAAAACTGGACAGATTTGATTAGAATACTTATGCCTGTCTTCTTAGGAGAAGAACACTGAATGGCTGAAGGCTTAGCACAGAAAAAAAAAGCCATAAAGCCAAAGGTGGAGAGGAAAGGACCAAAAAAGGTAATTTTTTAACATCTTTGATTTCTTTCTTTAAAGACCAATTACTTTCCTGTCCCCTGTGGGAGAAAAACATTCTTCTTCTTAATAGCAGAATCATTCTAAGACTTCTCTGATTCATTTTATATTTAGCAGATTACAGTTTTGGAGTCATCAGTAGGAGAGAACCCAGCAAACTGACAGACCTGAAATCATGTCCTTTGATTGTAATTGACAGGGAAAGCGTTTAAGGTAAAGAAAAAAAATATTTTATTCATCTTTGATTACACTGTGATGTGATTTGGTGACATAATACAGCTGTGAACTGTGGCAAGAAAGGCAATAATTCCTACTTGAGGCTTTGACATGATGTAGCCCTTTAGTCTTCTTCAAACCAATGCCTCCAGCTACAATAGTGCCCTTGATGGAGTCTAGACAAATAGACGTACAGGCTGTTGCAATTAAGGAGGCAAACACCTTTAAAATAACATTTCTCTAGGCCATGTATTTTTGTATTAAATGGCTAAGCTGACACATATTTTTCTTTACCAAAATTAAATCTAGATTATCTATTAAATAATCAATCATTGGATAAAAATTATTCACTTCAGAAGGGTTTGAAGAGTAACATGAATAGAAATTTTTTCAAATCTACAAAACTATTGAATGAGAAGCACCTACTAGAAGTGAAAGGTACATTTAGTGAAATTCACATGAAGAGGCTGTAAGGATTATATATGTCTTGTGGATATCTTAACTTTCAAACTTTTTTTCTTTGTATTTAATTCTCAAAATATCACTTTAATATTCCTAACAATTTACTGTGTCAGGATCTTCAAAAGTACTTCGCAGCCCCTGGTTTACAAAATCCTTGGATATGTCTCAGAGATTTCTGTAAGGAATAATATCAAGAAAAGTAAAAAGAAATTCAGGACAATAAAAATTTGTATTACAAAACTTTAGCTATCATAGGAAAGCAATTTCATGTGGTGTCTCTGTGTGCTCTTGGAGTCTGGCTTACATCAATCACCTAACTAGGATTGACCTAGACAGGAGCCTGCTTTGATGGGGTTAAACTGGGTGTCCAAAAGGAAGTATGAGAAGTCACATGTTGTGCTGCAGTTTTTCACAATGCTCTTTCAGGAGATTTAAAATGCCTTGCTCATTATAGAAATGTTTCCTTACAACTACAAAGTGTGGACAATAATTCAGAGATCACCTACTTCATCATGACAATGTGTTGATCACTTCCAAAAATGAAAGTGCAATTTCATGCTCATGATCATGGTAATTCTTGCAAATGATTGGATTCCTGCTAGCACTCTGGGCTTTTAGACAAAAGCAGTTTACCTAGGACAATAAAGGAAATGTTAGAAAATTCTGTCACATCCTCAAAATGTGTTACAGACATTTGAAAAACAAGGGATTTGGTCATCCTCACCAATATTTTCTGATGAAACTGCAAATTCAGTAACAGTCGCAGAATATAAAACTTATTTTTCATGCCACTTCACATTTGTCTTTAAAAAGTTCTTTCTAAAATACTTTGCAAACGCATTTGTGTTTTCTGATTTGATCTGCTAAATGTGGTTATGCAAATAAGGCAGCATAAAGAATATGTTCAACCGGATAGTGTTATTTCATAAGAAGAAGCCCCAAAGTTCGTCACCAAATGAAGTCAATCACCATATTAATGTATTCTGAACGTGTAAAGGACTGTTCTGTATCACTGCTCTTAGACAGCAATAGCAGTTGCATAGACTGGGTTTCCTATTACATGAAAGGCTCCACCACGCAGCAGCACGAGCTGAGCTTCTTTAATCTCTTCCTTTCATAATTGTCACTATGTCTAAACTCCAGTGACCAATTCTAGGAATAAAATCATTCAAGCTCCCTGCCCTATATACAGACATTGCCAAAATTTTTTTAGTTCAGATAGTGATGATAAAACTAAATAAAGACCACTAACTTGCACTAACCCATGAAAAAGCAGCTGGATACTGTTAGGAATTGTACCTAGATATTCTTGGTTTTGTGCCTGATAACACAGTTATACAAGACACTGACATCTTTCCAGGTGTATTCTTCTATGACTTGGGATGTTCAGAACTTCAGGTATATGAAGGCACCTAAAAAACAAAAAACAACAAACCCCATTAGAAGGCTTCAGGTGAGCTGAAAACAGTCATCATAATTACAAACTTCCGATGATCGACACAATTTAATCACAGCATTTCAGAATCATTAAAAGCAGGGTAGTATCTGCACTCTGCGTTAGCCTTTCAATGCTTCCAGGTCTAAAAAAGCTAAAATAGTACACAGGCTTGAATCTCTAACTCTTTTTTCTTTTTTCTGTTCGGTCATTGATATTACAGTTTCCAAATTCTCAACCAAACCTCTGTGACAGTGGGCTTCAGCCTGAACACAAATACCAGGACAAGAGAAAAATTCAGTATCTAAGAAAAACATTTAATGACCCCTACAAGTTTTGTATTCACACAGACGTGGACGCTAATATTTTTATAGTGCTGTACTCTACCTATTGCTATGAATAGGCTTGGAGACTCCAGTTAGCACTCGTGAAGGAAATTCCACTCAAAAGGAGGTGTCTCACTGTACTAATAATGTTGCAAAATTTGGCAATTATATATTAAAGTAAGACATACTGATTAAACTACATTACCATATTTATTATCTGTTGCATTTTTCACAGTCAGTTTTCTGTTTTCCTTGCAGTACCAAGTAAAGAAAAAAAACACCTCTAAAAATAAATTTCAAATGAAATTTATAAAGTTATAGTTAAAGAAACATTATCCCTAAAATTACCATTTGAATGATAAGCAATTTTGGGAGTAATTATAGTGCACACTCTACATTCAATGCATTCTGATATATGGATAATTACTCCTGGTAATATGTGTTAGTTAGATTTTATAACAACAATAACAATTTATTGCAAAATTAATTCCTTGGCACAATTTAACATTTATTGATGTGAAGTCAAAGTGAATTGATTTTATTGCAGACCACTTGTGATACGTTTTCCCTATGCTCCTGCCCTAATTGGTTATTATAGGTCATTTTGGTATTTAGTTTTAAAAATAAATTAATTTGGTACCAAGGTGCATTTAGTAAAATGGCAAGATATTTACAGCTCATGTGGTTTTATTTAAATAAAAAATGGTAAGGTAATGCAATCATCTTTGGTTATAAAGTGATGGATGAATTGAAAACATTTCTGAATCAGGTCAATGGTAGTGATGATTAGTGCATTGTTAATCAAGTTGCTGAGATTGCTATCAAAAGCTTTATCTCTTTCACTCAGACTGGTGAGAGGATCATGAATATTAAACAGATTCAAATAGATCTGCACTCATGTAATATGGAGCACTACAAATGAAAAGGCTAAATGAACCCAGACTGTGACTTTATGCACTGATATATCTCTTAACCAAAGAGGAATGTCTAATCCATTTCTATACTTGTATGAGGCTACATACATTGCAAGAATACAAAGGCGAAGTATTTCATGTACCATATTCATTTTATGGGGTAAATACTTATTTACAGCCCTATCCATGTGAAGAAAGAAAAGCTGTGGAAAGGTTTTTCAGAATTGAAACAATACTACTATAGGCCAGATTTTAATTTCTACACCACCAGTAAAAATCCAAATAGTGCACTTGAAATCAGCAGCCTCATCTCAATTACATTGCCCCTATTTTATTATTGCTGACTTACTTGAATTCAAGATTTAGTCCAGTGTATAGTTTAATTATATTATAATTAATCCTTTAAATCACTTTAAATCTTAAGGAGATATAACAATTAATGTATATAATCACAAATGTATGGTGCAAATATGTGGATGGTGGCGCCCTGAACCTGCACACATGCAGGTATGTGCTTAACTGAGTGCTCCTGAGAAACTCCATGGATGTTCAGCTGGATTAACCAGAGGCACGAGGCTAAACTGGTTTTATTTTGCAGTTATAAGGCCTTCACTAAAACCAGTTCTTTGCAATCAAATATACAGAATGAAAATCCCAGATGAACAAAACAAAATGAAAAATCTAACCTTGTGCTTGTGTCTGTTTGATAAGTAGTATGTTAGAAAGAAGCCAAAATAGATCAGATGTCAGCAGCTGTCTTTCCAGGGAAAGATACTGACTCTAGGCTGAGTTCTTTTAAAGCTAGTTTAAATAAGTTTGGAGGCTACTTAAACTTTTATGAATGTAGAGCCTGTACCTTTGCAGTACAGCAGTCTCTAGTAAAAACAGACCCTCAGTTTGTCTCAGATATGCAGCTTTTCTATAAGCAATGAAGTAGGAATTCAAACCTACTCATGACTGCTAACTATGAGAGGTAAATTCTTACAAAATGACAATTTTACACAAAAAGACTTGGAACTAAGGCTCAGTGAGGTAATAGCAATGCAGTCTGAGATGGTCACCTATCTAAGGAGTAGTTTTCAATTCACTGTGGTCATCGGTAAAAATACTCTTTTTAGTCATATATAGTTTAAGGGATTTATACAGAATTTACAAAATTTTTACTAATGCAAGTAGCAGAAATACCGAAACTTTAAAAGTTCTTGAAGATGATGCTTCTTTTGCACCTGCACCACAAAAACAAAGCCATTTTGAAGAGGAGGAATGTATACAGACAAATTACATAGTAAGTGTGTGACAAACTCATGCAGCACTAGACTAGCAGAGCTTAACAACAGCATAATAAAACCATTACTTGTCTTTGTATTTCACACACCACCATGGTTTCCTCTGTATAGGGCACACAAATTAAAATATATGGCTCAGAAAATATCAGATCACAGCTTCTGAATCTGAAAATTTACCTTTTAATCTGAGAGAGGCAACAAATGAAAAACATCCCTAGTCAAAGCTGATCCTGCTGATTTATGTAGACCACCCTGAGCACAGTGCAAGATGGAGACCACCAAAGTCACTTGTTACGGTTAAACTACAGTGAGTCACAGTCCTGCATCCCTCTGTGTCTCTCTCCTGTTGTCTCTTCCCAGCACAGAGCCTGCCATTAATGACCCCCCTGCCTGCTGCAGCAGTTTTGTTGCACTCCAACATTGTACTGCGTGAGCACATTCCAGACTGGAAAAGCAAACACATTAAAAAGCGCCATAGGTCTCTCATCACCTCCTCGACATCAGGATTTTTTATCTTTTATTCTCAGGGAAGACCATGATGAGGGGTGGATTTTATACTTTGATCTGAAGAAGCTGGGATTCCCAGAAGAGCTCTTTTCTTTGAGGATGGAGACACATTGTGGGTGAGTGGTCAGGAAAGCTCTGTCTTCCATAGTCCCAACTTCAGTTTTTATCTTTGACTCTAGAGAGCGCAGCGGACTGGAGATCTCTTGGGAGGTCATCCATAGTAGCTTAGGCTAATCTGATGAATGGCTTTGAAGTTGAGGAGGAAGACTTTAATATAACCAGATATTCAATGAGGAGTCAGGCAGGCATAATTGTAGCTTGTCTTTTTAAGTCAGATTCTAAATTTTAAGTAGCTGGAACTATTCAGGTAACCTCTTTGCTGGCAAAGCTGCTGTAACTCCAGAGCCTTCAATGAATTTTCCTTTTTTTCACCAGGGCTGGATGTAGCCCAAAGCGTGCCAATTTTTTCTCCTGATATTTGAATTCTAGATCTGAATCAACCAGCGGGGCCTCACTCATCTGCATTCCCTCCCTGTCACCTGGTAGACTCTGTTCTAATTGTGGCAAAATAGTGTCACCATGCACCTGAACCTTGAAAAAAACAAAGACACTTAAAAATGAATCAATAAAATTGTGAAAATAAAATGCAATGTGTTTCCTACATATAAGATGCATTTCAGAGAGTGATACAAATGCATTACAGAATAAAAAGCAGACACAAATTCAGGCTTTAGCACTTTAAACCCCTGTGCTGAAAAGCCCTCTGGCCTTACTGGTGGCTCCTAACCAGCTGTCAGTTGAGTGAAATTAGTCAATCTTATTATTTTGTGTGATCTTTTTTATGGGAAATATGACAACTGTCCCTGTAACTGGACATGAGGAACTACACTTAACATTACTATATACATATTTAACAAAATATGATTGTTATCTTTTTGCCTGATTTATCCTGGTGCCTCACTTATTCAGCAGTTTAAATCAAGGTGAACTCTGCTAAAGTTGGCAGAACTAAAGCAGTGTAAAACAGATGTACATGAATGGGAGGAATTGTGTCCCCAGTCTAGAACATGCTAAATTAACATTTATGTGCTATTCTGCCTGAAGAACACTTCTGGCTCCTAAGTGCTGAGGTATTTGAAGTCTTACTGCAAATCCGCAGAGCAAGATATGGCTCACATTTAATCAAAGAGTGGAAATAGATGTTGAACACAGAAGCAGCACTATGCAAGAGGAAAAGGAACCGAGGGAGCCGGTATGACAGTTCCTCAAGGCAGCCATGACCATCTTGGGTGTTTCTGGTTAGAGCTGTGTTTTAGTGTATCATTATTTGAAATCAGCATATTTTATATATTTGACTAGGAAAAAGCTGAAAAAACTCTCTGTGTCCTGCAGAGAGATCTTAAAAGATGAAGAACAAAATACTCACAAATCTAAGATGAGAAGAAGGATTATTAGGAGATTGAGGAAGTTGATATTGTCTGCAGCCCTGCAGACATTTCAGGATGTCTTTGAAATCACTACAGTCATAGAAAAATGAAAGAGTAGCTAGAGAATGTTGATAGTGCTGGCTCACTTCTGTATCAATGCAACTGAATTAAAAAAAAAAAAATTCTAAAATAAATTCTGTAACTATAGTTGGTCCATAGGTCATTAATTTAAAGATGTCTGCAGGAAAAGTGTTTCCTTTCTTCTATAGAGAAGGGCTTTCAAAAAAAAGTCTAAGTCCACTATCAAGGACATAGAATTAAAACCAACTTATTCTACCATTCTCAAAGCAATGCCAGTGTTGTTAAACAAAGCATTTCACAAGACTTTGCATAATTATTATAGTCTATCATTAAGCATTTTTGCACTAAAGGTGTAAGCTGGCATAAAATAACTCCACGGAAGGATTGAAACTTGAATGACGGATACTGGGAGCTGAAATTATATATTTACTTTCCGAATTGCATATTGCTTAAGTAAATCAGATTTATTCTCAAGGACCAAGTTCCACTCACAGAGAAGAGTTCCACTCACAGAGAAGAGTCTGAATTTTTTATTTTTTCACAAACAAATGACATAACTAAAGAAAAAAAACTAAGAGGAAGACATAACTAAGAAAATTAGTTATGTCTTCTAAATAGAATTCACTAAAAAGAAACTGCTCTTGAATTTCAGAGGGAGCCCTTTCAGAGGAATTGGTTTCATGAAGGTGAAAGACTGGATGTAATGAGTGGCACTAGCAAACTTCAGGAGATCATGCTTTTTTATGACATATTAGTATTTAAAAGATAAAGAACACCTGTGAAACCCCTCAAATACAGTGGCATGTGCTAGTCAATCTTTCTGAAAAGTATATGCCCAGCAGTGCAGCAAGACAAATGATTTTTAATAGTTCCTTTGGATGGAAATGTCAAAAGATTATTCCACATAATGTAGTTCTAAAACTTTGCTTAAAAATAGGCATGGAATAAGTTCAGGGCTTTATGTAGCTTACAATTTTGCCAAGTCATTGTACTCTGAGAAAACGACTGACAGTTTTATTCTAGTTGAATATCAATGCATTTCTAGTTGCATCAAAAGGAAGGAATTCATTTAATTTGAAAGGAATTTTCAAAGAATAATCTTAAGTTTGACACTATGTCAAAGGTGGTTAATTGTTCAGTGTCCAAAAGTTAGTAAAACTGCAAAAGTACTTTCTTTTTATCTGCTGTTCGGGCCCATGGCTTGTGAGCTTCACAGCTGACAGAGTTATGAGGCACAGCCATCTTAACCATTAATGCATCCTCACCCGCTTCAGCACCAAATTCAACCTTTTAGCAATAAAGCAGAATTTGCTGAAGTTCCATAGCTCGACTTGCTATGAGCACCACCATCTTAGTTTTCTCTTTTGAACGTTGTTCATTATTTGTACATCATTATCTATGTTTATAAACATCCCACTGTGCTCTTGTTCTTCTTCCCTATGTACAGCTTTTTTGTTTTCTTTTTCAGTACCTCTATTATGCTCCTCAGAGGGGTTGTGTGAGTACACCTTTGATGGCAGCCTTCTTGCCATGGGAGTCTTGAATCCATTGCTTGTGCCCCTGACTTTGATCTCACTTCCACTTGTACACAGGAAAAGCAGTCATACTATTTCCACTTTTCAATTCTACACTGCCATGACATGCAAGGCCCAAAAGCTGTGTGATGGCTCTGCTTTGCTGGCTGGATTCTCAGCACTGTGTTTGCAATAACTCTGCTGTCGCTGGGCGTTTCTAGAGGCACCGTGGCTGAGTGCTGAGGGCTGTGATGGCCCATAATGGTGGCCTGTGCAGCCTCTCCGGGGTGTTCCCCTGCCCAGCCCATGGCTCAGGTCACTATTTCAGACTCCCCAGGGCCATTCATCCTCTCCCCAGTGACCCTGCAGGGTCGCCAGCCTCCAGCTTCCACAGCCAGTCCCCAGGGCTGCCAGACACAGGGGCTGGGGCTGTCCCGGTGCCCCCCAGCCCACCCTGCTCCCCATTAGCCTGGGGGACACACCCTGGCTGAGGTCTGCCCCTGCCTCCCTGGGGCATTCCCAGCTGCTCCCAGCTCCTGGAGACGCCTGACCTGCACACCCTGAGTCATTTGGATTTCAGGTCTTAAAGGAAAGCACAATTTAATCCTGAACACTCCTTCCCTCTTTCCAAGCTTTGAGGTGTGCCAGGAATGCACAAAGGGCCAAGGAATGTATGTGACTGAACAGCAGAAAATGCCACTGGTGAAGGTGGGTTTGCAGCAAAATCAGTGAGAATTGAAGGAAATAAGAGAAGTGCCTGACAACTTCAAGTCTCGGGTCTGAAGGCAGGGCTGTGGGCACCCCTGCTCTGGCACTGCCTGTCTGCCTGCCACAGCTCCCTGGAGGAGGTCAGAAGATCTTAAAGGGCTTTCTCTCCTTGACTCTAAAGCTATTTTTTCCTGAATGTATTTTATGTATGTGTGTTTTGCATAGTGTGTCCATTGCCTACTCTGTTCTCTTGGCTCCAGGAGAAAAATAACATGCAAAAGTAGACAACAACAGATAGGTGAAAATTCCATCTCCTTCCTCAGGATTCTTTCTGTCCCTCTGTGGATCCCTGGACAGGACAGCTAATGTGACAAGGTATGTGGAAAAGCAACAAACAGCAGTGTTCCTCTCTGACTTCCAGCTGTGCTGCAACCCTGCTATGGAGTAGACTGGAGAGAATCTGCATTCCCAATGGCAGACCAATAATATTTATAGAGCATTTTGTCCCTTGCCAGTCTTGTTTTGCACAGAGAAGCCAGACTGTAGATGTAGACAAGGAAGAACTGGAGGCAGCAGCCAGGAAGCAGCAGCCAAAAGGGAAAGCATAATCTCCCAGTATGGACAATGCAGCATTGCTGACAAATAAAACCCACTATGATACCTGTCCCTAGCAGTAAAACAGCTGATAATGAATGGGCAAAGAAGAAGCAAATTTGAGCACGTGTTGAAATTCTGTGGAATACCACAATGAAGTTATTCTTCCAGGATCCAATTCCACTTGTGAAAGCAGTCAGACCCCATTTTCAAACAAGGACTGTAACGTTTCCTTGATCACAAAAATCCATTCTTATTCTTCTACTATTTTTTAAATCAAAGCTTGAATAGCCCATATATTTTACCCAAAACCAGGGTTAAGCCTTTGAGCAATTATTTTCATTAACAGATGATGTCATCTCATCAGTAGGTATTTGTTGAGCATCAACAAAGTGAGTAGTTTACAAAAGCTGGGCTTCTTAGTTTAAATAAAAGTGTAGAACTGAGGGCTTTTCTTTTTTCTCCCACAGCATTGGCAATACTTTCAAACGTCTGTTTAATCCATTCTGTCAGCAGTCTCATGAGCTGATGCCTCTGCTTTAGGTTTGTGTTGATTCTTTGGCCAAGCCTTAAAGCTTTGTGGTTTTTGATACAGCACTGAAAGAGAAGCTTTGATGCTTGTGAATGTTGACTGCATGAAGTAAATAATGTGAGGCAGGTTTAAATATCCTCATTTTTTATTAAGCCTTCCAATCACATAAAACTGAAGGTAAAGAAAAGTCACATGAAAAGGAAATAATACCCTATAAAGTGAAAATATACTTAGTGTTTCTAATGCTCATCTCTCACATCCAGAGTCTGTTTCCACGCCATGGGTGTAGTTATCCTGATGCTCATACCTCTCTGTTTCTAAAAAGTAAAATAATTCTGTGGCAGTCAATCTGCTGATCTGAGGATACACACTCGTCTTTTATTGCAAAAAGATAGAAGTTGGAAAAGGTGAATATTTAGTTTACCGAGAGGGAATGAAAAACACTCATACTTAATGGATAAATCAAGAAAGAGATGAAAATTAAGTTTGGAGACTCAATATTTTAGGATGTCTCAGGGTTCCTCAGCGTCACAAAAGGTGTATTTTTGACACATGGTTTGCATGTGGAAATCACTGTCAAAAGAACATAACTGAAGAGAGATTCAAAGTGGGATGGAGTATCTGGGGAGGAAGAAGATTATTATGACATACAATGACAAATATGTCTTAAAAAAACCTTCATGAGAAACCTTATGCTTCACAATTTTTTATGTTCTGGCTGCTGGGGTCCAATAAACACCTGGCAGAAACTCTGAACCAAGGACATAATCAACAAACAGCAGAAACCATCATCATGAACAAACCTTGGCTAACTTCTCTGGCAAGTACAAGGCGAACAGAGAAGTCCTAATTTTCCTGATAGGGAGTAAAAGATAGAAACAATTAAAGATTGTCAGCCTTTGTAAAGAAGTGGCTTAGAGGCAGGAAAAGTAGGACATGTTAAAAAAAAAGTGGGCACAGATTTAACCCTAATAATAGGAAAGGAGTCTCTGTATCTCTAGGGGTTTGAGATGATGACAGTGACAACTCTTGTGCCTCCCCAAGTGAAGGGAATAGAAATGATATTTTAAATACCTTTTTTTAAAATTTATGTTCTTTAATTTTTATTTACTTCCCTTTTTTTCAGCTGAAAAGTAAGGGGATATTAGAAGGAGTGAGGTACAAAAAATAACTCCCTCCTACATCACTCTAGCTTTGCTTTGAGGTGCACAGGAGAAAATGATGGTTTTCTTATGATGGACCATTTCTTTTCCTCCACGTCTCTCAGAAAGCTGAAATTTTGTTTAACTAACATTCTCTGCAGCTCATGGTTCTGCTCTGACACATTTTTCTATTTCCACAGGCCTTTTCCAGCAGTCCAAGGGGTTAATAGAAATCTATTAAATGCCTTTAAAATACATGTCACATGTTGTTGTGGCTGTTTCCTGGTGTGAATCTCTTATTATTTTACTGAGCCTTTTAGACATCGGCTGCTCCCCTTGTACTGAGCATTTGTAATCCCCCTGATTTGCCTGTGTCCCTGGCACAGCAGTTAGATTACTGAACCTTGGGGTTTTCTCTTGTTTTATACATGACTTACAAATTCCAGAAGTTAAATATGGCAGCTGGACCAAAATGGGTCTGATCTTGCTTTTGCCGATGGCCAAGACCCATTCCCTGCAGTGCCAGGAGGCTCAAGAAGGAAGAAGACAGTGTGGGTTTGCAGAGCCGGCATCCAGAGCTGGTTGCTCAACAGAGGAGCATCACTAAAAATGTTTTTCTTGTTTTATTTTAATTCCAGTTATTTTTTTCCCTTCGTTTGCTTGAGAATGCGTTTCCTTCCCTACACAACTACTCTTGCTCGCCCTCTGACGGCGCTCGGCTGCGCTGCACAGCAGTGCCTGATTTACAGCCCAAGCGGACTTCGCCTTCGGAGAGCCCACATGTGCTCCGTATTGCTGGTCGTTCCCAGCGAAAATAACCCACGCACCACAGGATTACATTTGCACTTGATACACATCTTAAAACATATTCTGAAATTCTTTTTCTGGCTTACGCCTCCTGGCTCAGATAAAGCCTGGCTTTGCCTGCCCTTTTTATGCGTGGGCTGAAGTTTGTGGAAAACACAAGGATTGTTTCACTTTGGTGGATGCTTAGGAGAAAAAGTCCCAGACCTGTAGGATGCAAGGATGCTTAGGATGTACAGAAGGGACAGGATGTGGCGAATTAAGAGTAAGGAAAACAATATCTATCATGTGGAGTGTTCAAAGGGTTTTTCCACAGCTTCCTGGATGTCTCTATACTGCCCTGTTTCTGCGTTGAAGATATTAGACATGATTTGATCCCCAGCCCACTACAGTTCCCATACCTTCAGTGTACTTGGAAAAATAAGGTTTGAAAGCTTTTAAGTTCTTTGTACTCAAGTTTCAGTTTACATATGAGGTCAAGAAGAAACCTTTGAGAGCAGAATTGAGTGGTTCTGTTTATTTGTTTGTTTTAAATCAGGAAATTACAGTAAAGCAATGATATTGAGAGGGAAGATAGATAAAAGGGAAGACTGCTGAGTAACCACATAGTCAATGCAGTAGTAAAGAGTCCCAGGTTTGTCAGAGCACATCCCACCGTGGAAAAGCCAGGTGACCTTATGGTCTGAGCAGCTGAGATACTCTGCTCCAGATGATCACATGCACAAAATGTTTAACAAGCTGAGTACCTTATTATTACCTATTTCCATTGCTTCATTAATATTTTTTCTAGATAATTAAGACTGCGTCTTGGGCTTCTGTGTTATCATGAGAGAGAGAAAAGAAATACTGATTTCTACAGATTTTTTAATCAAGCCCTTGATCCGAATTAATTATTCTGCATGATTGTAGCTCCAGAAAAGCCTCTACTCACTTCTTTGAGGGCAAGACACAGTGTAGAGATATATAAATACTGTACACTTAGAGACTAAAACTCTACTTACTAAATTTAGTGTTTCATTTGTGCATTGATCCAGACATCTCAGTTATGCTCAGGAAGTCATAACATTTACTTCCCTCAATATAGCAAGGTACTGTTTTTCTTACGGAGTTAGTGTTGCATAAACAAACAGCTCACAAGCAAGGGCAAAAAGCCTCTGTATTTTAATAGATATTATTCATCTTTAAATTATATTGCTAAGCTTTGCAAATGCAAAAGGCAATCTTACAAACAGGACATCCTGAGAAACCATTATGTTAACTTGGTGCCCCCAGAAATCTTCATTACTAGGCACTTTATTTTTAGTTGATATCACTGTGCCCTGTGAAATGAATGTTGTGGCTCATTATCTGGTTTCTGAAGCATCTTTGATATACAGAAAAACACCCATATGTGGCAAATACCTGGGTAATGTAAGTCAGTTTGATCGTAGTGATTTTTCTGTTGTTTCCATCTCTGTTTGCAGAACATCAAGCTCTTGAGGACAAAATGAGAAGGTGTTTTGGCCTTGACTTTAGTGGGGAAAAGATCTCACCTGGAGCCTATCACTCTTAGGGCATCTAAAAGATTCTGTGTGTGAGCCTAAGCTTCTGAGGCCACCGTTAAGGTTGTGTTTTTCTGCTCCTCATGTTTCCTCTGGCTTTTGCAGAGAAAGTTCATGCACTCTTTCCTGCTTTTCTCTATTAGGACAAGATTTTCTTTGCTTGTACTTTGCTCAAGAAAAAATGGTTAATTTTCTACCAGGGCAAAGGTCAATGTTGTCTGTCTTCTCCAATATTCCCAGAAGATTTGTGCTTTCATAAGCTTACTGATCCTGGTTATTCAAAGCATTTTTCTGGTCTCAGTGTACCAGTTTTAACAAGTTTTCCAGGGTGTATTCTGTTGAATAGGCAAGTTGCATATAATGTAACTTTTCCTCTATAGATATCACACCTCTTCATCTGATGCTTCCTACTTCCACTGTCACATTTTCTGACTTTTAAAATATGGATGTAAGAGTTTAAAGCAGTAATTTATTATTCCACTTGCAAGGAGCAGAGCAAAACAAAACATTTCACCAGAGCCATGTTACTTTTAAGTTCTGTCTGAACCCATTAAATGAACCATGTTTGGCATTGAGGATGCACAGGAATTACACGGCAATCCTCTTGTCCTGGCAGCCCTAGAATAAATAGAGTTTTGTAGTGAGGAAGGGAAATGTGTGTTCCTGGATCTGTCATGGAGTGGGAAGGGATTAAAAATGTCAACTCAAGAAACTTTTCAGATGGCCAGGGTATGCCAGGTGGCCCAGTGACCATCACACCTCATTCCTGACTAACAGGGCATTTTGGTCTATATTGATTCTTTGGTTGAAGTGCTGTCTTTGTGTGCAAGTCTGAACAAACTGAACAGGAAACTTGAGTCTCTGTGCATTTCACATACAACCCCAGCCTGTCTGCATCTCTCTGGTGCTACTGTCTTTCCAAAAAACATATGGACTCTCTTGCTCTCCAGGGCAACTCGTGAACAGGGACAAAACAACATGTCAAGGTTGGCTTTCCAAATTTAGCTGAAGGCACTCCCACTCACTTCCACCATTTGCTTTGGTGCTTGTGTCCCTGTGACCAGGGTCACCTCCCAGTAGCTGTCCCCTCCCATTCATGCCTGAGCCATTGCCTAGTCCATGTTCACTCAAAAAAACCCAAAAAAGGAGCAGTACTTGAGCAAGCCAACCTTATTTGGGGCCTCAAGGGAGCACTTACAACTTTGTGGTAATTTGGATAGCCTAGTGTGGGATGACAGTAGCAGAGAGCATGTCATATATAGCCAATTTTAAGTGTTTGTGAGAGCAGAAGGCACATTCTCATTGACTTTATAAATGAAGAATTGATAAAAAAATATTTTGACATGCTTTAGGTGATTCAATTAAAGTCTGACAGGGACATTTTCTATTCTGTGTTCGAGTAAGGAAGACAGGATTTTTATTTGAAATTTCTGATAAAGATGTGAAGGTACTGTTCTGAGGTGTTTTTTTCCCTACAAGTCTTGTTTTAGAAAACAATTACTAGAAAATCAAAGTCTATCTTCTACTTCAAATCCTCTGAGGTTAAAATAGATTAGCATTCACTTAGTTCTCATTGTATACCAAAGAGCTGAACACATTCTCTCTCAAACAGCGGGGGAAAAGTGAAAAAACACAATTTAATTACAGTGTTAGTGTTAAACCCAAACTAGTTAGGAATGAATAAGTATTTCTGTTGAAATTCTCTGGGTTCAGAGATTTATAACTTGGTGATAAGATTCTCCTAGGGCAGAATCCTACTGCACAAACATAGCTTGGAAACAAAAGATAGATATTTTTCAGAAACTGAGATGTAATAACTGCTAAAACAGCAAACAAGAATCATATTAATTTTATTGCAGTTTCATGAATTCAGATCCATTTTGTTATCAGAGCAGGAATTTTAATTTCTCTACAGGCTTTCTGTGGCACTCAGCATTGACTCAGCTGCTGAAAATTGCATTGCTCCACTGAAGTTGGTAGACCAATAGTGTTTAAGCTGCAAATTTAACACAGACTTGCAGAGGTATCCAACTCCCAGATCCTCAAGTGGCTTCTGAAAATCCCAGATGTTGTAATAACCTACTGATGATTTTGTCATACAAGTACTCATTCTTGAAGAATCTGCAGTGTGGAATTTCTCTAAAAGAAACTTCGGTTATTTTCAGATTTTGTTTGTTTTGTGTTTTGTTTGTTTTTCTCTCCGGGCAGGGAGGACAACCTTACCTGGTATGTCCTTGTTGCTGAGGAGATCTACCAGCACAGGAGGGAATGGAACATGTACTACACTACTTCAGGAGAAGCTCTGGCCAGCCAAGCAATGCTTTTTGAGGTAGTGTCTTTCTTTAGAAACCAGATCCTGAAACAGCATTTAGATAGACAAGCACCTAAATTGCATAGACTCTGAAATAGATGTGTCACTATTAAAACTTATGTATACAAACAAATTTAACATAAGAGCAATATATGAGCTATTTTTAAACACTGGGTCTGCTCATTCTTCAAAACTTGCAAATATTGGTGCAGTTTCCAAACTTTCAATTTTGAATTGAAAGCCAATGCTTTCCAAAAGTGGCATGATCCTTTGTTTGAGGCATTATGGTTCTCCTGTACAGGAAAGACGTTTTTCAGCAGTTCCAATGCACTGTTATTCCATGCCATTTTTGCATTCCCTTGCTAAATAAATAAATAAATAACCTGGAATAGGTGGAATACATTTCAGCTCCCTGGACTCATCTAGTTGAGCTGAAGTGAAGAGAAATAAAGATTAGATCAGATTATTATTTTAAGAGTTATTAACGTTTTAAATACTATCATCAGCATGGTTCATCAGGAGCTGAAGAGCTAATTTTGGCTCTGGCAACTGTGGAGTCAGCCTAAAGAAACAAGTCAAAGATTGTTCCCTTCAACATCACAATCCCTTCTTTATCTAGAAGGGCAGAAAGAGAAAGGGTAACCCATCACATCAATGAATTCTACAATCTCCTTCTTCTCCAGGTCATTTTTGTGTAAATCTCTGCAAAAGGGCAGGAGGGTAGGAGACAGCAGTGACCAAAGAAGGCTCGTTCCTTCTGGGGCCCTGGAGGAGACTGGAAACCGTGCAAAGAGCTATTAAGAGATTTGCTTCCTTCCTTGGAGGGCTGAGTGGGAGGGATGACACCCACTCCGCTGTGAGATAGACTACACTTGTCATTCCCTAACAAGTCTATTTAGGCTTGTCAGAAGTTTGATGAGCTAATTATGGCTCATTAGACGTAGAGGAGTCTATATTTAAGCTCATTTGGGCTTGGTATGGGAAAGTTAATAATATAGGTGGAAGTAGAGGGAAACTGCTAAGGCTGCAGAGAATCTCTTTCTAAATGCTGTAAGATTTCCAGATAATTCCTGAAGCAGAGTGGGAAGGCAAAATAAGGCAAATTTTCGGTAGAAAATTGGAAAACAATGGTGTCACTTTCTCAATTCCCCTCTTTCCAGAATTTAAATGAGAAATAGTCTAGAAAAAAAATATAAAAATGATACAGCTAAGGCCATCCTCAGAAAATTATGCCAATTATGTTTAGATAACCTTCAGGCTGCTGGAAAATGAGCAAGTTCTCTCAGAAACACTGTCAGTTTTACAACTTTAACAAACTACATTAAAAACCTTCCCATTCAAAAGATCAATATTCTGTGTCAGAAAAGACACAAATAATGCTTTTAGCATTATTGTATAACTTCAGAAACTTTTCATTTTATTGGTACATACTACTGAACCAGTGTTTTCATGTTTTACTTATGAAAGGGGTTTTGCTGAGTTTAGCCTTTTATGGTCTTCCATTTTCCATAGGAAAAACATTTCTTTGTAATTTCCATACCAGGCAAGTTGTCTATCGAGGCAACCACACAACTATTTGATCTCGTGTTATTCTCTGAATGTTCAACATGTCTGCACCCCAAGCTTCCAATCCTTTCGGAGAGCCATGGTCCTTGGGTTTTTAACATCCATCTTCCTAAATGCTCACTAAACAGTAACATTCAATAAATACTATCAAAGTGAACCAAAACAAACAATGACAAGTGATCTTACTAAGCAGCAGCAAACCACCGTTTCTGAGTTGGGTGTAGCTGCTGAAACAGGTGAATGCACTCGAGTAGTCAGGATGAGTTAATTTAAGAGGATTGTGTTGATTCTGTGCCTTCAGATTCTTTGTGCACCAAACCTATGGTGCCCACTGCCACCTCTCCAGGCTCCCCTGCATGACATCCAGAAGCTGCACATGGTTCGATTTTACCTTATTTTACAGCGTGACTTCATATGATGTTACA
The DNA here is from genome assembly GCA_013397775.1 of Eulacestoma nigropectus. Classification (NCBI taxonomy): domain Eukaryota; kingdom Metazoa; phylum Chordata; class Aves; order Passeriformes; genus Eulacestoma; species Eulacestoma nigropectus. The sequence goes on along the minus strand of VZTE01005521.1, from coordinate 2,985,680 downwards.
TCAACTGCACAAATGACAAAGTCTGGAAAATTTAAAGTAAGAACCTGGCCTTGATTTGCATGATATTCTGTTCCCTTCTCAGGGTGTGTGAGTGTTGGCTTCTGAGTGACTTTTATTTCAAGATGAATCATTTCAACAGATATATTTTATCACTTGATTTTTGAGTGAGGTAACATATCCACGTAAGTACAAAATATGTCCAGACATTTGTGCTTCTGCTTTCTCCTGAGCACTGCATATTTAGGTTTTTTTCTTTTTTTACCCTCTCTGGTTGTTTTGATAAATGCTACACTACTGTATTTGACGTGGATGTCCTCAAACAGACTCATGTAAACTAGTGTCAGCATATAAGCATAAAAGCCACTGTGTCAGGGTTATCAAATCATTTCTGGTGGAATTGTTTTTCTTAATGCACAAGTTGAGAGAGTGCAATGTAGATGATTGTTTTTGCTTGCAACTTTAACCCTTTACAAAAGTGTATTAATTTAAAGCTATAAAAGCAAGATTCAGAGGTTCGTAGAGAATTAGATATATTAAAATCATTTTTTTAATGCTGTTTATTATTTGTGTTTATATTACATACTTTTTCACATTTTATTAAAGAAAAGTGAGGAAGATTTAAGTTTGAATTTGTTCACAAAATCCACCATTGTGTTGCAATAGTGTAGGAATTGTAATAAACATCTCAAGTGAATGACTGAGTTTCCTCTGCCAGCTTGCAGGAAACATAAAAAGAGATCAAATCATAGCCCTACAACTATGAAAATATGCAGTGTTTTACTAAGCATGGTTGGTGTACCTAACAAAGTATCCATACATTCAGGGCTTATTTCCTGTTACTTTCTTATAAATCTGTACATCATCAGTAACATTGTAAATAGTTTCTCTAAAGGTATATATTAAACTAAAATAAAAATGCATACCAAAATATGGATAATTTTCCAAAATCAAGATTTTTTAATGCTAAAGCATTCAGCAATGTATTTCATTTAATCGTGTATTTCTCACTCTTCCCACTTGTATTATTAAATTTAGATGCAAGTAAATTAATAGTGAAAGTGGTGGCTTTCTAATCTATTTCTGAATTTTGAGAGAGAGGTTTTCTTAATTTATTATGTTGTGGATATTCTGTAATCTGGTATATGTGTAAATTATCTAATAAGGAGCTCAGTATTTTGAAGGTGTCTTACGATATTAAAAATGGCCATCTTTCCAAATTATGGGATGTATTATCACAATGCCAGACTCTAATCTGCTACCAATTTGTGTCAGCTTTCTGCATTCAAAAAGGACTCAAATCCTCTCTAAAAGTGGGAATCAGCTGAAGGTTTGTCTTGGCTTCACGAGCCCACTGCAATTAGGCAGCATGTGAATGTGTGCCATATGCATTTATTGCTCTTCTAAGCATGTGTTACTTTGATGTGTTAGGTTAGAAATCTAACTCTTTTTCTTGGGCAGCCTTCCTCCTGGGCCTTTATACTGCTTAGCAGTTGAGTCCAGACTTTGAAACACAGCCTAATTTAGAGGCGGATGCTGCAGCTGCTGCTGTCATTTCAGCTGATTTTTTTCCCCTTTGATGTCAGCTTAGAGTCTCGGTGGCTGCATCGGTCCCGCAGCCGCTGCGCTTCGCCGAACGGAGACCACAGCGTTTTAAAGGTCTCTTTGCCTTTAAATCTAATTTGAGGAGCTCGAGTCTCTCCCAAATGCACTGTTGGTTTAGCAAAATGTTGAGTTCTCACAAAGTGTGTTCTTCCTGATCTGGAGGAGAGAGTTTTGAGTTATGTTTAATGCCTGGTTAAATGTTGATGATACAAGAAGAGGGATTTTTTTTTTTTTTGGCAGAAGGAGGATGGGATGCCTTGCCTGTTCTGCCCTATCCTTTGCATTAGCAGCTGTACACTACAAAATGAACTTTTGCCTCTGAAAGTTGCCCTCTTCCTTTTCAAGACTTTATATTAACTGTATTTGTCGCCTTTTCCATAATTTGCCTGTGCAAAGATAGTATGTGCAGAGACATTCCACCTCAATTCCTCTTGTTCTTGGACATTCTCTGGCTTTCCTTTCTGCTCTCTCTTTCTGTGGCTGACATGAGCTCAAGGAGTGCAGGAGCTTTGATCCTTTCTGAGGCCTTTGCAGAACAATTTCTCTCAGTGAGGTTCCCTTGCTCGGGCCAAACCCAGCCTTCAGATGCGCATGCATTTCCCCATTGATTCCAATGAGCCTCACAGCCTTCTGAGGCCCCTCTTTGGCTTTTAATCTTTACCTTAAAAAATACAGACAGACAGTAGTTGTCTAACCCTTTTTAATAACTGAGGTCCTTGGTTCCTTTACTGTTATGGCTGCTTTTTCTGTATTGAAATGGTGTTCTGCATCATGCCACAAGAGAGCAAAGCCCTATCCAGATACACTCGTTTAGACATTAATTCTATGCGTTTATGTCCTGCTTTTACTTCTTTTGTAGCTCCCTTTCTCGATACAAATTATCTTTTCTCAAAGATGCAATGAAATATGTTAGTCTTTCCTGTACTTTTCCTGCTATTACTATATTTTGTCAATACAACATTTTGAGTAGACTATTTTTTGCAAGTTTTTTATTCTTGCAATAATGGGAGTGGTATTTTTTTCAGGTTTGATACTATTGGCAAATATAAAAGACACAATGGACTAGAATGAAGCAATTTTGAAGGAGATTTAAAATTTAGTGAAATGAAAGAATTGGACGTTTGAATTCTGAAATTTCAAGGATTTTTCATGAGACTACCAAGTGATAGTAAGCAAAGGCAATAAAAATCACAATGATTTTCAAGAAGTATAATTTTTACGGAAGTAAATTTACTCATTTGAGTTTACTCAATTTTTACAGAAGTAAATTTACTCACTATTAGTATTGATAGTACTGGACATTATTTAAAAATATTTAAAAATTCTGATTTGACATCACATAGTTATAGCTATGGAAGATTTTATGCATGCAAATTGTTATGTTAAAGTCTGGAAATGAAACCTTTGTTTAGGAGCTTTTCAGGCACCATCCTTAGATTGCTGACTCTTTCTGTTTTTAATGTGAGTTTGACAGTAGAACAGGGGTTTGGGAACATTTTCTTTGTAGTGACAGAAGCTTCTTGCTGCTCAGTCAGTTAAAGAGAGAGTCATGTGGAAGTCAAGATATCCTCAATCAGAACTTTAGAAAACATGTTTCAAAATTTGAGAAATGAAACAAAAAGTCTTCACTGCAGGTCAAAAGCCAATTTGGTCTGATATAATTAAAAAAGAAATTTTAACTTCACAATCAGAAGGCTGTTTGCACTAACGTTTGAGAAAAGAAGGACTCTGTATAATTCTTCTGGAAGAGTGACTGTATTATTAAATCCAGTACACTAGCACAATGATGAAAAACTGAGCAGCTGATATGTACTGTAGTGATAAATGTGATATTTGAGGTCTGGAGGAATTGTGAGTATGATGGTAGGTAAAACTTTCACTCTATTGCACAGTCTGCTGCAACAAGACAGGTGAGAAATAAAAATGTATGCTGAGATTGCTTAAGTTTCTTTTGTTGCAGTTTGCTTCAAGACAGCTGTTTGTTTCTGAGAAACTCTGTTTTCATAAAAGCTGCCAGAGGAAGGCTCTGGCACAGGGTGAGCACTGTGAATTCTGCAGTATTTCACGTGGTGCTCTCCTTGACAGCCTGACTTGAGGAGGGGGTAAAGTTATATCACACTGCAGCAATACCCAAACCACAGCTGTGCAAGCCAGAAAATTGTGAAAGAGGATTCCTGTGCTGCTGTTGAAGCCTTGGCTCTTTGCAGACCCACGAAACTTTGTAGGCAACAGTGGCCTTTTTTGCAGGGTGTCAGGTGCTGGAGAAGATTTCCAGTGGTGGTTGTGCCACTGAGGAACCAAAAGGCAGAGGGAGTGTTCAGAGCAGAAAAGCATCCTTGCAATAGTGGTGTTAGCTCAAGCAAAACCAATCAATAAACAACCACTGATGCATGACAAGGAAAATTTGTTAGAAAAATGATAATAAGATTGTGTTTCTTGAGAATCTGCTGTTTCATTGACAATGAAATGCCTTAAAATAAATCTGGTTTCAAAATTTTTAGTCTAAGTACTTCTGTTTTAAAAATATGAATGATGATTAAATACACATAATAATGAGTAGCAGTCAAGACAAAATATAATGCTGGGAAAAAATCCAAATGTTCATGTTTTGAAATCCTATATGAAAGGAAATTACTATGTTCTATTCTGCTGCAATCTCAGGCAAAATTGTCTGTATTTCATGAAACTGGAACAGAAAAACCATCAGAAATTGGCTTCAGCAAGGTGTGCAATAATTTCCATTCTTGATGACATCCCAGGAGTTACCCAGAGCCTTGAGAGATCAGCCCTAACGAGAAAGCATATGACCTTACCATATCAGGGCTTCACAACAGTCAAAATCTAGCTTGACCTTCAACAGTAAACCAGCTCCCTCAGGCAAAATCCTAACAAGTCTTGCCTTCAAACCAAGGCAAAAGGCCAAAAATGCTTATCCAGGGAGCAGCAATAGAGTTGGAAAATGAGAGGTTCTTTTTTGTTTGGCAAACATCGTAGTTTGACCTCTGTGTTCTCACTGTGCCAAGCCATCTAATCTCCAGGAGGCAGTCCTTTTTAATCTGCCAAGTGCCAAGCTGGCTCCGTTCCTGTCAAGACCAATATGCACTGCCAGGCGTGTGGATTAAGTTTAGATGTGCAAGATGACAAACCTCTCTCCTAAATCAGGATTTCAGTGAGTCACAACGAATGCTCTGATGCTCCAAGAGCCTCAGGACCCACCGTGAATTGGACTCGCTCGCTGAACACAAAGGCAGCAGGTTTTCCATTTCCCAAGCTGGGTGTATGGAAGGATGCAGGGAAGGTATGGTCTATACAATAAAAACAATGAAAGGAAGTATAGCTAATGCTACATTGGCCAACAGTAAGTAAAAAATAATAAAAAAATTTGTAATAACAGGAAATTCCAATTTTTCTGCATTCTGTTTTTTGTTAGCTTTGATTTTTTTTTTTAAACCAAGTCAGATTTTGAAGAACTGCTTGATAATATAAAAATCATTAAAAAAGTGATTTTAGAAAGGTTGAACTAAGAAGGAAAGATTGTTTTTCAGTCAGAGATTCTTCAATCATAAATTCTGAAAAACTAGTAAATACATTGTAATCAATCAAAAACAATCTTTTCTAGCCACTGATGGCCAGAAAATTACCTGGAACTTATTACAGACAGACACCACTTTTTTCTGAACAATCTGTCTTTTCCTCTGGACTTTTTCCCCCTCCTTGTATTGAGGTATTTAAATTTTCTATTTAATTTTGAGAAGTGGATTTTCCCATGTATTAGCTTAAGAATAAGCTAATGAATAAACCTAACCATTAACCTGTGGAGGAAGAAAACAAATGGCAGCATTTCTTATTGTACGATGCTCTCAGGCGCATTCTGTGACTCTTGGGGATGGTGCTGTGCTGGGCTGGGAATTGGACTCGATGATCCTTACGGGTCCCTTCCAACTCAGAATATTCTGTGATTGCTAACTTAAAGATTTATTTTGAAAAAAATCCTAAATTAAAAGCTGCAGGTATTTTGTAGACAGTTGAGGTATATAGTCTTTTTCTCAATATTATTCTCCCTTGAGAGCTACCGTTAACCTGTTGGTCAAGAATAAGATCATATCTCTTTGTGAAGAATAACAAGGTTTGCTTTGTCTTTACAGTGGTTGGAATGAGCCATCAAGTGTCTATTACTCATTTGCCTTCATTTACTTTTTACTAAGGTCGCCTTGAGTGTGGTTAATAGGCAGCAAGACCATCAGTCACTTCAAAGTGCTTTCACATTCCATAGTTTGTTTTTTCTGCAGTGAGCAAATGGAAAGATGATCTGGTAGAAATCAGTTACATTATGACTCATCTTTTATGTGACCTCCTTGAGAGGCCTTTGGGTAGCACATGGGCTTTCCATACAATTCCATGTAATAGTTGGCTAACAAAATGTCCTTTCCCACACCATTCCCTCAGCAATACTGAAAAGTCATTAAAGGCTTTGTGTAAAGAAGGCTTCAAAGTTAGAGAAGTACAATTTCCTCTGACCAATGTTTTCTTTTTCATTTGAGTAATAGACAGGTTATTTTGCATCTAGACTGGTGTCTTCATGAGGAATAGCTGAAATGGCTTCAGATATGGTCTTGGTATCATGAAGACTTTGCTTTCTACTGTCAACCAAAAAAAGATCTGAACTGCAAAATTAAGACCAGACAACCAAAAAGTATGGAACTTCTCCATCCTTGCTGTTACACATCATATCTGCTTTCACTGACCCCAAAACTACACAGCCATTGTTTTTCACTGGTGGCAATTTGCTGTCTCTTAAGACTTTCCCATTTATGGTTACTAACTATAGAAGCAAGCCCATGGAAAAGAAGCCAAAGTGTCCTGATCCTTGTAGGCAGAATTGCCAACCTATCCCCTGAAAAGTGCAATTTCTTCTTAAAGATAACACTCTTTGGTTTTGGTCAATGAACATAAATTTTTCTGCTTCTTGAAAAGTATAAAAAAGTACACCCTTGCTCTCTCACAAGGAGGACAAAATATTTTTCCTCCTGGACTCGCAAGATGCTGGATTTTCTTGAGAGTACCGACAACATTTCCTTGTTCTGACAAGATGCTATGTCCAACACTGCTTGTATATCCCCTTCTGTTCCCACCTCTTCCCTGAAGCACTAGTGGTGGTCCTGCTGCATGTTTCACAGATGTTTCTTCCACTCAACTCCTCAGTTGTTTTTCAAATGGCTTCTTACAGCAAATGATTCCATGTGTGCATGCTCCTTCCTTTCTGCTGACACCTTTTCTTTCTATAAAAACAATCTGCTGCTGTGTTTCAGATCTAGAGAGACACCATCCCATACCACAGATGCCGTTTTTTTTAGACTCTGGCATTGGTACACATGGTCAGCAGGCAGTACCTCCCTCTTGTCTGTTCCTCATGACTAGCAATGTTGATGTTTTGTTCTTTCAATCTTATTTCCCTCTGTTACCCTTACACACTCTGCATTTTTTTTCCTTTTCCTGTTACTCTCCTTTCTTTGTACTGCTGGCCCATATGGGATCTCTTCATCTCTCACTACAGCTTGAAGGAAGAAAACCTCACACACTGTTTTAGCCCAGTAACTACAAGCAACTTGTATGCCAACTTTTTCTTCTGCTCAGGAGCTGAAAAAAAATCAGCTTTACATTTTCTTTATACACACACACACACAAGCAAAATTAAATTCACTTTCTACAGCTGCTCACAGTACTGGTTACTGACTGATTCTGAAGAGACATGCAGAGATCAGACGCTACCATTGAGCTGATTGCCTTTTTAGTTTGCATGTGATAAAAGTTGAGCTGAGATTGTCTAGTCATTTCCATTCTGAAAGGTGTTCTCATTTGCGTACAATAATATTTGCAATCAAAATTTTTCATATCAAGTCATGCCTGACCAAAAGGGGATTGTGATCCGGCTTGCTTCAGCAATTTCTTGATATAAAGACAAACGAAAAAAAAACCATAAAACATCTTGCTTCCTCCTTGTAACTGCATTGTTTGGGACCAAATTTATTTGAAATTGCTCTAGTATAACTGAAGAAATCGGCACAGTATTTTGCTGAATAAACCCAAGGTTTTGCCAAAAAAATTATTGAAGTAGCACATACTACAGAATACATTGCTGTCCACCCTTATGTATGTACATTACAAACAGATGTATAGAGATATATATATCTCAAAGCTGTGTTATGAATATGGCAGCATTCACCTAGATAGTTCCTTTTCTGTTTTAACGTCCTTTTACCTTTTATATCCAGTAATATTTTAATGTTTCCTCCCAAAAAGTAGTGTAGCATACAGGCAGAACATTTCTAGGATTAGTAGTGGAAAATACTATGCTCTTTCATTCTATAAAAAAATTAAAACAGGTTATCCACTTTGTCTTAATTTTCCTAAAAATGCTAGGTATGTTCTGAGAGAAAATTGAGACAATCTTTACTTTTCCACTTGAAGTGGATTTGGGTTTGGAAGTAGACTAGTCATGGTCCATGACAATCATATCTATAAATGTAGGACAATTTTTGTTCTTTTCATATATATGTATCTCCACAGAGATGCATGTACACTGTCAACAATATGAACAAATTTGCATTTCTCTCATCTCTTATTCTTTCTCCAGGAACGTTTGGTTGAGCATATTCTCAACACAAAATTGTTCTTCGACAATATGAAAGTTATTTTTTTAATGTGAAGAATGGAAAGAATATTATATGATTTTCCGAAGTCACAGAAGGCAAAGAGTCAGCGATAGGTACAGGCTGTGTTCAAATTTGTGTTCTTCACTTCCAGCTCTATGGACCAAACCACGTGACTTGGTAGCAATAACGTAGGATGTCTTCACTTTATGCTGTAGTATTATTTAAGATTCATGTCTATCTTCTCAGCTTCAAGGGTGTGTGATTCTGAGCAGATAAAAGCTACAGCTGATAGCACATTAGGAATGGCACAGAAGATACAGGAATCATTCTGTCTTAGCCTAAATTTAGGGAAGTCTAAATATTGCAGAATGTTTAGATATTTATATGGGCCAACCTTATAAAGAAAAGTGTATTTCTGCTCTTAATGGACGACAGGGAGTGACACATTGTTGACAGCTGAATCAACACTTTCATTGCTCCCTTCCCTCTTTCAAGTGCAGAATGAGAGTTTCTTACACTATGCTGGGAAGATGTCCAGGTGCAGGAGAAATGCAGCCTCAAAGGTTTTCCTTTTCTGGTTCTGTTTTTGTCAATGCCAGGCCACAGCCTTCAGTGAATGGAAGACCAGTGGGTCCTGTGCACTATGCCAGCACCGTTACTAATATGTGCATTATGACACATGTATCACTTCAGGTTAGGCTTAGATCTTCATTTGCCTAGAATCTCTTCGAAGTATTCAAAGCAAAAGCATGAAAATTTGGGATTTGAAGGATGAACATTTCTATTCTAAAACTGCTTAGACTAAAAGTGTGTGATTTTCTCACACTTAGTTTTATTGTGTGTGCGTAAAAACATATAGCACTACATATTTATCCTCACCTTAACCACCATTATCTCCATGATTATGATAGTTTTTAGGAACCTCTTCAAGAAACCACTTATGAAAAGCTCTGTAGAAATGTCGTACAACAAGCAGCCTTATCTGGCAGGAGACCAATAGTAAAACATTGTCCAGCTTAAGGCTAGTTGTAAAACCTTGACCGATTTCTCCAGGCCCAGGATTTCCCTTGAGGTGATGAGCACAATGAGCCAGGTGGGAGATCCAAGGGGGATGTGTGTGCTTCCAGAAGAGACGAAGAACAATAGCAATGAAAATAGACACAGTTTCAGCAAAGCAAAAAAAAAAATAGCAATGAAAAGAAGCAGGGGCTGAGTAAAATGAACAGAACTGACAGCGTATTACTTGCCTAGCCGAAGATATTTGCATCAATATATAAAATATGTAAATGAATATACGAGTCGTAGGCAAACATTTGCAGCTGTGGAGGATGTTAAAATTTGTGTTTTATTTGATGGGATGAGAGAACAATGTGCAGAGAATAAAAACATTGAGTTTCAAGAAGTGCTTTGGCAGCATTCAAACACTGGCAGTCGTCATCATCATAAGAAGATAGAGAAAAAACAGGGTATTTTTTTAAATTTAGTTGGTTCTTTTTACAGTGAGATCTGTTGTTATACAAATGCATATTTTTCTACTAGCATCTTTCAAATCCAAAATGATGTTTCACAACATATGTAGATTTGTATTTTTATGGGTAATATAGTTTCCCTAATAACCTTTCCAAGTGAAAGATTCTGCCTGATTCAGAGAAAGAGACTATTTTTCGCAAATTTGATTAGACACCTAAACTCATCAGTCCGTCTCTGAGCCACGTACCTGATTATGCAAAGGTATATGCAATACATTATGCGAAAGCTGTTTAGCTGGGATTGTATCGTGGCTGTAACCAAAGTGGGTTTAGAGATAATGAGCTTGCATCCCCGAATACTTAGGATCGCAGTCTACTCTCTAAACTGATGATGCAGCAGCTGCATAATGCAACAATGTAATTTATTCATGTAATATGTACAATATTGCTGTAATAAAAAGCCCATTGGCGGTTCCTCTAATTCTCTGTATGAGCACTCTGTTATTAGTAGCTGTGTAAGTCAGTATTTCAGCATCTTCAAATTCTGACTATTTATATATTTCAAGCCACAATATTTTAAAAAGAGAGAAAAACCCCAAACGACCCAAACAGCTTTACATGGTGTGAATTGTGAATCTGTTCACACTGAACCAAAACCTGCAGCTTTTTTGATCAATGCAATCAGTAAACATAGCAGAAAAAAAAAATCCCTAAGCATGTCAAAGTGATCCTAGTTACTGAACTTTTTTTTTTCCACAGGTGCATGTCATGATGGATATGAAAAGAAGTTAAAGATGGGACAAGGGGAGAAAAAACAAGTATTCTGGGTTTTTATGAGAAAAGCCCTAAGTCCCCTGATCTTGCCACCTTTTTCATTCAATGGTGAGTGTTGTTTATCATATGAGTGTTTATACTGAATGTAGATTTCTCTGAAGTAAATTTTAATGGGAATGTATTAAGTTTCTACAAGAGCCTGCATGTAAAGGTAGTCATGAAGAGCATTGCAACAGAATGCTTGGAAATTAATCTGCCAGTTTAACCCAGTAACCAACATGCATACTAAAACACTGATGTGAATTGAAAATAAAATAACCACGCTTGACAGATATAATAGTTTAAGTGATTTCAAATTAACCACATCTCACTGACCGCAAGTGAAAAATGTGTTCATTCTCCCGCAATGAAACATGCTCTAGGGACTCATTATACAGAGTGGAGTAAGTAAAACCAGAGTGGAGTAATTGATGCTGAGGAGGAAGGAAGAGTGACAGCTATTTAATGATTCTCAAACTTATACATAAAGATATCACAAGCACTTAATATATTCTTTTTCTCTTTCCAATCTAGAAATATTATAGAGTTAAATTTGTATTGTGCAGTAATTGCAACACTTGATATAGCTGTTAGGAATAATGAATCATGACAAAGATGCACCAGGCAGTAGATGAAAAGAGCGAATAGCAAACAACCTTGTGCCAACATGTGAGCATGAATCATAGGTGCTCTGTTTCAGGAGAACAGATGAGATGAAGTCAGGGCATATCTCTTGTCCTAACTCTGCCTATACTTACTTTTCAAATGGCAAGAATTCCTTAAACAGTTCGAGCATCGTGAAATCCAAATTTACGTGATTTCCTCCCTTCTTTTCACCTACACTGAGGTCTTTATTTGTAGACAGTCTGCAGAATAGAAGATATACAGGAACTCAGTGATCCCTATTCCTGGCTGCTCCACAGGGAAGAGGAGCCGTCACATGTTCTATATCATCTTTATGCTCTATGGCAATTTTGTTTAACTCTCATCTTCTGTACCTCTGAGTGACATCTAACAGGCAACATGATGCTCACAAACCCCGGGTTATGAACAGCTGAGTAGTAGCTACACAGTTACCTGGCCATTAGTGTTCCTCAATAGCTCTGCTGTGGCTACTTGGCACTAAAGGGTGTAGAATCTTCTGCTACAAAGCCAACAGAAGCAAACATATAAAAATCTCCATCCAGAAGTCCCTCACAACCTGAATTATTCTGTGATTTTAGGGATAGCAGAAAGTCATTTGTACTACATATAATGAGGATGAGGAACCACAACACAGGTTTTAGAAAACTTTTGTCCTATCTTACGTAGTTACCTATGGGGGTCATAGACAAACTATAAAACTTCATCAATGTGCCACTTCCACTCACAACTCTACCCTTTTTACTTATTTTGGCTATGTGCTGTACAAGGCAGTCTCTTCAGCAAACACTGTGTTTACAAAGATGGTGATTGTATGGCGTCTTAGATCTGATCGCAGAAAGAATACAAGTGGTGTGGGAACCGTTAAGAAAGGTTTTAGTGGTGTGCACAGAAATTGTCCTAACTGATCCCTAGAAAAGTAATAAGAAAGCATTTGTACAGTGGGTTTGTGGTGTGCCTGGCTGTGACACCCATGTGCAGCCTGTTGAGGCACCCTGGTGTTGCTGTTGTACCCGGGACGGTGAGAAACGACACAACCAAGATCCGGAGAAAATGGTTTATTTAATTAATTATAAATCGGGTATATAACTTAATTCGCAAGAGTAGCATCGTACTATTGGTCCCTTGGTCAACCACCTCCTAGAATGATTGGTGGAGGCTATACAACACCCATCTCAAAATATTTTCCTCAGTGTACCATAACAACACTAACTGAACGACAGCAGGTGCAAAGATAAAGAATTAGTTTACAAAAACCCATAGCAGTGTTTTGCATCGTTTTCGTGAGAGATACAGAGTTCTCACAGAGTGCTGCAGAAAGCTGAAAAATCCCTCCACTAAAGCTTTTCAGTGTCCACACCCTGGCTTTAGAAAGGTAACATTTGTGATTGGAGCTGGATCAGAATGTGAAGATCTGTCTGTGTAACTGCACTCTCAGGACTGTCTAAAGGCACTCACTCCTAAGGGCTGGGCTTCTGGGTTTTCCTACAACAATTGACTACTGCTGCTACCTCCAAAGTTGAGTGCAGGTTGCCAGCTGAGATCCACTTTTGACAAGAATTCTCTTCCTTTCCTGGCCACTAAATTGAGCAACCCTTGAGGGTTTAATGACCTATCTAAAAAGGACAATAGCCAAAAAAATGTTTACCAAGTGCAGCAGGACACAGATTCCAGCTGATTAAGGCCTTGATTTTTCCATTGTCTGAATATCATACATTGCTTGTTGTTATTTCCTTATCCAAAGATAGCATCACCATAATGATATCCCAACTCTCCATCAAGTTTAGCGTTTATCCCAAGACTGATCCAGTGGGAATACCACCAGTCATTTTAGGCATTATCTATTTTCAGATAGAAGCAAGTGGAATGCATTTTATAATGGGGAGTTTACACTTTCTCTAATTTATGACTTGCCTAGATGGATTAAACTGTCACTGTAAAAGGACCAAATCTCCCGCTGACACTTGGTGTCCCTCCCACGTTCCTAATCAGCAAAGTTAAGACAGGAATGTTCTGTTTGGAAGAATCCCTTGTTGTGGTGTGTGCCTGCAACTTTGAGATCTTTCACGGGAGTGCTTATGAGACCTGGGCATGTGTGTGTTGCCGTGAACTGACAGAGTGCTACCGTGGGGGAGACTGATCTTTCATCAAGGACTTACATCTCTCTTGGCTACCAAAACAAAAGCCCAAACCAAAAGAAGAATAAAAAGAAAGAAAAGTGTGCATGTGAGAATAGTTCCAGTCCCCAGAGTAGACTAAACTTACAGCGAATGATGGTTTCTCTGCTGTCTCCTGGCTGTGATGTTCTGCAAGTTTCTTGGCTTAAATCTCTTTTATGATTTATCAAGAGGTAAAACAAACATGTTTTTAGGCATATGCCCCAATGGTGATGAACTTATTTATGTTAATTTTGTGCCAAAGGAACTTTCCTAAAAGTCACAAAGAGGGAGCGGTTTTCTTTATCATTAGAAGTCACAATTATTTTTTTTTTATTAGAGAAAATTACAGTTATAAACCAGCAAAATAATTAAACAGAATGCAAATAAACCTCCTAAGTATCATTTAATACAAGTTGAAAAATGTGGTACAAGTTGCTGGAAAGATTACACTGAAGGTAAACACAGGCATCACTGCTCAGCAAGGAAAGGTTTCCATAAAGATAATTTCAAAGTAGCCAAACAGAAGCAAAATGAGAAGAAACTGAGTTCTAGTGATTGTCTCTACTTAAAACCTCCATACCAGGGGTCGGGATTTGGTCTCTGTCTCAAGCCTTGCTTAGCAATCTTTTACAGAAGAAATCAGAAATGATAAAATGAAGCCAGAATTGTGTAACCAGATTGTGTAACCCTTACCAGTGTCCCTGTCTGTGAAATGCAGCCCTCTCATGCATATTTTCAGCCCTTTCATAAAGTCTATTCATTCAGCAATTATTATCCAGCCACATGCCTAGCTAGGGAAGGGAGTTCAGAACACAGATGCTGCACCTGCCAGAGGGACTATGGGCAAATTTCTTCATTACACGCCAAGGAAATACTCATCTTCTCTACATTTGACCCAATTCTGAGCAACACTACAGAAGACCCAATGCATTTGGACATGAATTTGGATGTGAATGCAACACTGCAAACAAATCAGTCCATTATAAAAGCATATTATAAAAGCACCATCTGTGCCTGTGTTTGCAGGTAGAACAAATTCAATTTTCAAATTTAAAAAAGTCCCACCACCCAGTAAACCATAACAAAAAACCCCTCCTTAGTTAGGGTTAAGGCTCTGCTCCTGGTCCCTCTCATTATTTGCCCGTTCCACCAGCGTTGCACACCTTTAGGCCAAGCATGAGTTGCGATAGGCTGTCATGCGGTTCGGGTATTATAGATGAAATCCTTCCAGAAGCAGCATCTGGCTCGATTTGTAAGCTCTGCAGTCATTTGTAGTGATGGGGTTACATGTGCCCTAGGCTTTGTCAGATGGTTTGGCTGCTTTGCTCCAGGCTTTTTTTTTTTTTTNAAAAAACAGGGGGGAAAATAACTTCCAGGTTTTTTTTTTTTTTTTTTTTTTCTCTTATTGTTATTATTAGTTGTTGATGGTGAGGAATTCATACTCTGCAGTATAGGCTCAATTCACTGGCAATTTGCATGTTTAAGTAAAAAGACACCTAATTTATAATGAAAGCATTTTGAAACCTGTCCACTAGAATGTTTTGGTTAGATGCGTTAGTATTAGGTATGAAACTATTTGTTTTTCTCCAGTGGTTTACTTCTGGGAAAGGTGTTGCCTGGTTGCCTAAAAGTTAGTGGTGGGAATGACCTTCTTGGCTATCTTATTGGTCTCATTGGCTTCTTGGTCTCTACCTGTAACACAGGGAAATTTCTAGAGGGCTGTAGAGATGATAAACATATCCCTAAGTGGTTTTTTCCGTTGCATTCGTTTTGTCACCACATTCAGTCCTGAAAGTAAATAAGGCAAATTCCCAAATAGGATTTAATGTGTTAGACCAAATGCCTAATTAGTGCAAGTCTGTTCCCTTTTTCCTTTGGAATCTTAGTGTTATAAAGGGACTTGCCTACCTTGTTGAAAGGCTTAATTTAGATAACTTTTATACCTCAGTGTGGTATCAGGTAGCATCCCATGATGTGTTAGTTGTTGAAATAGCTTACAGCCACTTTGACTAAATATAAAAATTAAAATGCAGGGTACAGTATGAAGTTTGTGAAACATGATAAAGAGCAACTCCTAGGAGTTTGTTTAAAATATTATTTTCAAGGTTTACAGGCAATCAGAGGAAAAGGATTCAGGGACTGTGGGACTAATGTATCTGTGTGGAATAGAGGACAGCAAGATTTAAATATTTACTGATACCCAGAGAAATAGTCCCATACTGCACAACTTTGCTTATATACCATTCTTCAGATTCCTGATCTATCTTTACTGCATCTTTCCCCCTCACTTGTGCTAATTTTGGGCTCTAAAAAGATGTCATTCACATATGAATCAAATAAATATTGAATAAACAAGCACGTTGATAATGACATACTTCTTGTTCTACTTTCTTCTGTCATTATGTCAGATGATGAGAAGACTGTAATGAAAATCAGCTGACATATAGCACCAAATAAAGACCATCCACATAAAGTGAAACTTTGATGAATAAACCCTCTACATTACATGATGTTTGTTGACAAAATCTATTTATTTTTCAACACTAGTGAAAGAACAAATTAAAACAATTCACTCTTGATGACTGAACCAAGAAAATGGTTAAAGTCACTCTCTTTACTGCTTAGCACAGAGCCATATCCATTGAAAAATTGTGCTGAATTTTTGTGATGAGTGTGTTACTTACGTACAGTATTTTGCAGGCAATAACTCCAAGAAACATTGGAGGCTGCTTTAAACAACTTGCAAACTGGTTTAGCCATGGGTAATGAATGTATTAAATTTTGTTTCTCATTTGCAGTGTTTAGAACACTACCTGCAAGTGCTCTCAGATGCCACTTGAAGAAGGAAGAAAGGATTGGGTTAAAGTTTGTCATGGAGATTTTTATTTTCACATGATCAATCATCCAACTGAGGCAATGCATGGTACAGAGGTGTGGGAAGCATGGCTTGGGACCTTAAATAAACTGAAATAAGTTTCCATATTTAGTTTGTTCAATTATTACAAATAACACTCAATTTTAAAAATTGTTTGTTTGTGAATAATTTATAATCAGAAATCAGAATTTAGAATCTGACTTAATCTTTTGAAAAACATTATCTTTTTTAACCAGTATGTTTTACTGCAATCTTAATTCATGTCATTCAACTGCTGCAACTTATTTTTCCAGAGTTTTTCTGGCATATGAATTTAAACCAAATGTGTAAGTTTTCACATTCAATCAAGGTCAAATTCATCTTTGAAGTAAAACAATTTTTTAAATGAAATCTTAAAATTTGCTAGATCTTAAATGTGATTAATTATGAAATCTGAGGTTTTGATAACTTTTTCATTAGCAGCACAGATCTAAAAGTAGAAGCTTTCTTTGAAGTCTCCGTCTCTGAATGCTTTGGCCTTACATTTTCTTTTGAAATGTTTCATTTAATGCATACAATGTCCTTGCAGCCTGCTATCTTTTATTCTCTACCTGGCTGAAGAATTTTCAGGTTTGTTGAACTTAAAATCAAACTTGTGCTGTACCACGACACTGATTTCTCTTATTTTCTCTGGCTTGGCATCTCACATCAGTTCTGTCCTTTAGGAAAAGAGAGACATAACAAGATTTAAAGTTTGCTTCAACCAGTTGTATGAATTTCTGTAGTGATGGCTTTGGAGTACTTCTAGTTACTCTGTTTTGATTTCAGTACTTTGATAAATAGAGTCATAACTCTTCTGTTACTTCATCTGAATTTGGGCATCAAAAATGATCTCAAATGATAAGTTCTCTTGAAGAGATAAATCCAGCCCTTCCACTCCAGGAATACAAAACTTTTTTACCATTTAAGGTTTGATTTTTCTAAAATTAAAATGGTCTCAAGTTGTGGTCTGGAGTTGCCTAGATATTTACTGCCCATGTGTATCCATGTAACTTGTTCACACAACCAAAATAGTTATTTGTGCCTTCACAAATAGAACTCATGAAAATATCTGTTTGTGAAGTCAGGCCTTTTCATAAGTGAACTTATGAGTTATTCTCATCAAGTAATAATTTACTGGAGTTAGGCAGATTGGAAGGGAGATAGCTCTGGAGTGGGTAAGGAAATGACAGCAGAAGGCTCTGTTGTGTAGTTTTAACTTTCCAGAAGACTGATCCAAGATGGATGGACAGGAAAATGGGGGAGAAAGAAAGAGAGAACTGAAGGCAGAGAAAAGCTAATGAGAACCAGTATCAAAGAAATGGTAGTACCCTGGTGTTAGTGAGGGAACACTCTGGAGCTCCACTGAGGACAATCACCTGTAAAACTCCCAGCAGGGATAGACCCAGGGCGATGGCTCACTGAGCTGTTATCACTGAGCATAAAAGTCCCACAGGTCATCTCTGCTCTTGCTCATGTCCTTGTGCCCCCTGGGCTTGTTTCAGCTGACTGGTGGTACGTGATTAACAACAGAGAAATAGGACAGAAAGAGACCAGTATTTAAACAGAAATTTTACACTTTATTTTGCTAGAAGTTAGTGATTTATAAATGGATGTCTTAGACTTTTCTGCAACTTGTTCCATGTGGGAAAGAATGGTGGCTGAACAGAATTTTCTTTTTTATACGAAGAAAATGATCAGGAAAGTTGAACATAATGATTTCATGCCGTGACTATAATGCAAACACATACTTAACCATCATTGTCTCCTCTTCATATAATAACTGAAAACATCTGTATTGTGCACTGAAACATTATACGCTGCATTGCAATTAGAAATGTGCTGAAGTGTTGGATTGGGTGTTTATTTATGGGCCATGAAAAGTAAGATTTTCTGCGCTTCTCATGTACAGCTAAATAGCCATAGGTAGAGTACTGAAAATTTTGGAACCCAGCAGTCACTGTGGGAATGACTTCATTATTCACCGAAGGAGGTTTTTCCAGCAGAGCTGAGTTGCTGACAAACAATAATAAACATTACTGAAAGTTGGAAACAAGAACTCAGGCATGTTGATTCTGACTGTAAAAAATGCTCACGGGGCATGGAGGGCAAGATGCTCTCAAAATGACAAGGTACTACAATAGAGGGATCCCATTAGAGCTGTGCACATACATTTTCTCTATTGACACAGAAGTGTTCTGACAGGCTCAGCAAACAAGCAGCTTCTCTAGCTGCCTAGTCTTTACCTGTTGCCACAAGTAGTCTAGAAACAGAAATATATTTTTAATGGGCACACAAATGTTTCAACGATGAAATGCACTCTGGTGGGGACATAGCGAATGTCTCCTTGGTGTAGCTTCTGAGAGCTTTTGTAGCACAAAAGGTATCACTATGTCTTTTTGCTGAAGCACTTGACAGTTCATGACCATAGCACAAAATATTGTTTGAGATTAATTATATAATATTTGCTTTCTCTGTCTGATATTTTACTGGTATTTGAAACAATGTGATTGCTTTAAAGAGCTCACTCTACAGTTAATTAGTTTTCTAAACAGCTACTAATTTTTTTCCAACCTGAGCAGATACAAAGTGCTCAGTAAGCTTTTCTCTGGAGCTTTGTTTTATCTCTCTCCTCTGACTCTGGCTCAAAGTTTAAAACCAAGAAAGTGTAAAGCCCTGGCCCATGCTTGTGATGGTGGTGTTCACAAAGAGGGAGACAAAGAGTTTGTGGAGCCAGTTTCTCACTGAGCAGCAGAATGAGGAAAATCTATGCCAGCTGGGGATTTAGGCTGTGATTGTTACGTGATCCTTGCAAATATATTTACAAGAAAGAATGAATTTTACCAATTGATGACTGAACTAAATGTAATTTAATATTTTCTTTGCCATGGCTGAAGCAATTTGAATGGCTCACGTTTTCTCTGGCCATTGAATATGTCAATTATTTACTGTCTCAGGTTTGAGTGCCTTTGGCTCTGCCAGAAATTGTTGGTTGACTTTCAAAGTGGATCCAGATTTCTCTCAGAGAGGTCAACAGATATGCAGGATTTCTGGAAGTGCCTCAATTAAACATGCATCATTTGCACTGATTTTCCACATGATTATCTC
Source organism: Eulacestoma nigropectus (assembly GCA_013397775.1). Lineage (NCBI taxonomy): Eukaryota > Metazoa > Chordata > Aves > Passeriformes > Eulacestoma > Eulacestoma nigropectus. Next base: position 2,966,341 of record VZTE01005521.1, on the reverse strand, counting down.
AAATAGCCATGGAAAGGCACAGTTATCAATCAGGAGACTGAAGGATTCAGGTCTGTACAACAGAGAAAGCTGAAGACAGGAAGAAAAAGCTCATTTTTCTTTGCTCTCCAAGTGTTTACTGGGATAGGTAGTTATGATGGCAAATCAAGTGTAGCTGTGAAGCTAAGTCTGATTTTATCTATATTTATAGTGGGAAACCAAAAGGTTTTCAGCCTGTAATGCTGGATTTTTTTGAACACAGGGTAGAGGAAATGAACTTTTAAACCAGAGGAATTCAGATCAGATGTGTGAAGTTAAAATCACAGACTGAAAAACAGTTGTTTGCCCTGCCCACAATGTCTTTACAGGTTGGATGATTTTCTCGAACCTAGTTCTCACTCCAAAAATTCTCAGTGGCTTTAGGAGGCAGAATAAACCTAGAGAAAGTGCATCTCCTTTGTGGTCTGCCTGTGTATCAGATTCTTTCCTGAGGCCTCTTGGTGTGGATCTGTATGGGATCCCAGTCTCTCATCTGCCTGTTGGCTCCTACCAGGCTGCCGTGTTCGTCACTAAAGCAGTGAGCACTCGCTACTTTAGTGAGCTCACCTCTCCCTCACTTGCACATGGATCACTCTTTTATTATAATTAATATTTTCCCCCTCTCTTCCTTAAGAGAAAGCTGAAAAGATGTGACGATGCAGAACAGTAAACACAGCTGAAACTGGATGGCCAACATGCGACCATCCTTCACTATTTGTGCTCTGATCTCAGTGTGGACGGCTTTTGAAACCAGAAGAGGTGGCCAGGAGCATTTTTGTTCCAAAAGATACATTGCTCATATTTGTTCTTGCTTACCTATATACAATAAAAAGAGCAAGCCAGAAGCAGAGCCTTAGCAGTAGATGAAGGCCTGGAGGGACCTTCTTTCTCTATTCTGGATAGTCTGGAAAAAAATCCCAGGCTGAAGTGCAGGCTTTCATAATTGTGACATCAATGCCTCACTAACTGCAGCCCTACAGCTTCAGGAGATTCAGTGCTAATAAATCAGTTATAACTGGCTCATATTCCATCCAGACACACCGTGGTGGTACTCTGGAAGCCCACTCTGTAGTAGAGGTAGTGGCGGTGAAAGCTCCTTGTCCTTCCGAGTGGAAACTCCTTGTCGGTGGTGGCTTAAAATATTTGGAGGGGGGGTTTGTGGAAAGGTGAGAAGATGATGCACATGTATTTTCTCAAAGATGATGCTGAATGATGTTTCCATCTGTTGTTCTCCCTGACAGGACTTGAGTGAAGATCCAACAGACTGCTGGGAGCAGCAGTTCCTCCAGAGGTACTTCCTTTCCCTGCAGACGCCTACCTGGATTCCTATTTATAATGGTATGTATATCTGTCAAGCTCAGGTTCTGCTTTCCAGGACTCCTTTTTTGTCCCCTTTCCCAGCAGGGAAGAGGTCCAACTTCCTGGTTGTGCAACAAGAAAGGCATAGGTAAAATTGCTGAGAACTGACCAGAAAATTACTGGTTTACTCCATGTTTAGTGATTTAGTATTTGAGATATTTAATAATATCTTAAACACTTCAACTAGAGCTGAAAAATGGAATTTTCATGTTAATAAAGGATTACACTGATTTAGCTGAGTCTGATTTATGGTGTGTGAGAAGCGCAAAAGTCAGAATTGTTGTCATTGCAGTTTTTGCCACTCCGTAAGAAGCATCCTTTTCTCCATTACTGCCAAGAATCAAGGAGTTATTTGCCTCTCTAGAATATTGTAATACAAAATATAAACGTAGATTCTGACCATGAATATTTAACCCATGCATTCACAGGAATCAGATCATACAAACTCCATACCTGAATTGGTAGTCTTAATTATCTAGTTCACATCAGCCTAATTTATGGGACAAAACCAAGCTGCTTCATAACTCCATGCCAGTATGGGATAGAATAACTCCATCAAACTCAACAGACCTACGTCAGTGTATGCCAGTGGGGAATTTAGGCTTAATATTCCAAGGAGCAATATCGCACATGATTCACTTTGGTTCACATTTTTTCCCAAGGTCTTTTGTAAAATAATTTTATTTTTAGTTCAGAAGAGAAATATTTTTACAGACAGAATTGCATGTTTGTGCAGACATTCCCAGAGATCCAGAAAGTATCTTTCTGTCTTCAACAAATAAAATACAAACCAAACATCCTCAAAAGAGAAAAAAAGGGCAATTGCTGCTCTTGATCCAGCATCATATTGGATGTTTTTGTGTTGATGCAGCTGTTGCAGTGTCTTCAGCCTCTGGTGACGAACCAGAGTGAAGTAGAAGTCAGTGGACAGATTTTGGTTACTCTACAATCCCATTTTAGTGTATAGAAGGAAAATTTTGAACACAACAAACTTAAAGAAGTTGGTTAAGACAGATTTTTATATGAGAATTTTACCACTCTAAAGTTGCTCGGTTTTGTGTTAAATTGAGGAACTTCCTTGGCAGATTTTGAACAAAGCTTTCATTGATTCAATGAATTGAAGATCTACAGAAGCAAACAGTTAGGAAATATTAAAGATCTGGATTATTGCTTGTCACAGTTTTTTGAGGAGACTTTGGAAATTCTGTCAAAGATTATGAGCTATGGATTAGTTCACACAAAATATTCCTGAAACTGCTGTCTCAGCTCTTCAGAAAATGTTCAAGTCCATGATATTTCTTAAGCAATTATAATTGACGCAGCTAATGATCCTGAAATGAAAAAGTGTCAATGGTGGAAGCCAAGTTTGCAAAAGAAATATCCATATAATTCCAAGATCAAACTGTACAAAAACATTTTAAAAATATATACATGGTTTTCTCCCTCTAGCTCGATGTGAAAGTTCAGTTCTGATTCTGTTTTGTTTTTAAAGTTCATTCTTTAAAAATAAGGCATTTTTGGCAAATAAATTTCAAGGGAAATGAAACTTGTAGATTTAAAGGATTTGATATAATTAATTACTATTGTGTTTTGGATAACTAGTTTTATTATTTTTGGAAATACAGGACAGTTTCCAATTTTTTATTATCTTAGAAACATACACAGTCACTGTTTATGAATTTGTTTAGGACAGGTTTTTCGTTTCTATAAATGTATGCAAACTTTTCACTTTTCTTTTTACCCTAACTAATTCTAGAGAAACTGTGTGTTACATTTTGCAAAGAAAAGGAAAGAAAAGAAATTTATACTGTTACCTTTGGTCGGAGTTTCATTATGCTGGTCAGATACCAGTGCTAGGTATCAGGAAAAATAGCAAGGAATACTTCCTTTGATGTCTAGCAAATAGAGAAATAGCATCCAAGGCTTAGAATGCACCAGCTGTAAACACAGCGCATACCCACAGGCAATTACTCCACATTCAGAGTGGCAGTATAGCTTTCTGTACTATTAAATAACTTTCTGAAAACTTAATTTGCAGGGCAGTTTTATGATGAGAAAGGGAGAGGAAGGAGGTTAGGATAAAACCTAGCTACGTTCAACACTGGCGGCTGTGGTTTTCAGTACTCATAAATATCTAGACCAGAGCCTCCCGCCTCTGCACACGTCCGCGGATAATGTGCACAATGTCACGGTGGTCACGATGCTGAACTCCAGCCCATTAGGGCACTAATTTGATCTCTGGCACACCCTTATTATAACCACTGCAATGAGTATTCCTCTGTCAGGTAGCTTCTACATGTGGGAAATATCCCGTCTGATGTGAAGCTCAATAAAAATCCCTGAAAAACATTCATTAATCTATTGCATATAAACCAGTTTGTAATACAGATATAAGCCCCAAAGTAGTAGCTAATTCCATAATGTTTGTTACTGCTAAGACAGCCATGTTAACACTGGTGAGGTGTCAGGAAATAAAATGAATAAGTATATCTGTATTTTTATCTATTGAAGATCACTTAAGTGTTCTCTCCACTTATCATCAAAACGCATAGCACACTTATGGGCACAATAATAGTTCAGAAGAAAGGAAAGAATACCCAGAAAAGCTGATGAAAATGAAATAACTTCAAAATAGAGAGGGAAAAAACACAGTGGAGAAACCTGCTGACTCTCCTTCCCAGCAAAATCCAAATAGTTATGTTCAAGAAATATTATTTCTCTAAGATGACTGTGGAGGAACCAATAGAAAACACATCCCAAGGAAAACTGGATGCAAAATGTGGGAATAAAGACTGCAGGATTCTTTCCATCACAACTTCTTGCTCTGTCAAACATTGTTTTATTCATATTATTAAGTGGTATGATCTGCCAAGTAACAGGAGGTCTGGGAAGCTGGGGAGAGGTGGGAAATGTACCTCCTACTAGTCACTGTTTGCTTTTAAAATGGTATCAGATCTGTGGAAAGAGCAGCTGTAGGAGTACTCTTGGAAAGAACCTAAAAGAAAAGTGAAGAGATATTCTATTCAATGTATTTGAGAACTGAGTGGGGAAAAAGGTAGTTCATAAGAGGAAAAAAAAAAAGAGAAAAAAGGAAAAAACATATGAAAAAGGACTGAAGGAAGCAGAACAAGAAATCATGTTATTTATTATGCTTCTTCAAATATTGTGTGTATGTAGATGACCAGTCCTAGCAAATTCACAATATTGCACCTGCTCAGAATACACACCAGACGTTATTACAAAAGGAAAATTTGGTGGATGTGGCATCATATGGCAGAGAAAGGCAAAAAATTCTCATCGGGCGACAGGAGAAAGCCAAAAATTCTCGAGATGTATTTGCTAGTGTTGCATTTTTGCTCTCCTTACAGCAGTGCAGGTTGACGACAACCCAAATGAACAGCTCTGGCATAATGCCACAATTCAGAGGAAAGCCTGATAGTTGGAGGCACGCTAAAAACACTGGGCTTGCTTCCACACTCTGTCAGAACAGCGCTCGGACGGACGGAGGCGTGGGTTTCCCGAGGCTGGTTGTGGATCCAGGACTCGGTGCTTCATACATGTGGCTTTAATTCACAGAACTGGCACGAGATGCTGCAATGACTTCATGGCTGTCAAATGCCCACCATAACAGAGCTTCCCCCTTCCCAAATTGCCCTGGCAACCTCTTTTTCTCATAACATCAGGGACAAAGAGCAGGGTACTGAGTACCCTGAGTGCCTCTACACAGGAGAAATCCCCAGCTGGGGTTAACCTTTGCTATACAGTGGTCAGAGTCAATCATATGGTGAAAAATGTCCCCAGAAAAGCAGAGGATCTTATCCTTTGTGCTATATAAAGGACTCTTGTCCAATCATATATTTACTTACCTACCTGTTATAAATCTTTTTGCATGTATGAAAAAAATGGCAAGGTTTGTATTCCACACAAATAAACATTAACTGTTTTAGCATCATGACCCTCCCCCTAACCCCCCTAATTCCCCCTCTACCTTTGAGAATAAAGTAATTTTATGCATTCTCTCCTATCCTGGGCATGAAAAAGTAAATGCTGTATTACCCCAACTTAGGTAACCCTTAGGATAATTTTTTAAGCAGCAGGAAACTAGGCTATCTGGCTGGGTAGATAATGATATCAGCTGCTTCCTTCCAAAACAACAGGTGCTTTGGCATAAAACTGTATATCATCATACTGAGATGATGACATCAGTTCATACTTCAGCTTAATTATAAACTACCTCCATTAATCCTCAAATAATTAAACATTTTGTGTATGGTGCAAGGTGAAATATAAAAGCAAAAGGTGCCTAGCTGTTCATCACAGGGTTAAAATGGCAGTTTCTGAATCGTTTGTACTTGTATCTGCCTATTTTAATGTAAACTTCAAGCTGAATTTAAGCATTTGTTTCTATTTTAATGTTCTAGCCATGAGGTAGGTAAAAATAAATACTCCTAAAATTCAATGGAAACTTGATGAAATAACAAAGATATATTGATTGGGGTCACATGGAATATATATGTGCATAAATATCATGCAGAAAAAACAAAGATGTGAGAGATCAGGCTTTGCATGTACAAGAATAATTGGGGGATAAGTCATGGTTCATGGCCCAATAGCAGAATAACCATTGCAGCATTCTGTGTTTGCAGATTTTATGCAAGAAGACCTTAACCTCACATTCAGAAGCTGTACATCTAAATAGAACAAGCTCTGGACAAGCAAGCACCATTTATTGAAACAGATTGATTGAACTTTGTAAAAAAAGAAATATTAATGAAAAGCGATATTAACATAATTCAATTTAATTTCTTTTTTAAATAATTCAGTTCACGCAGTACACAGTCACTTGAAATCTATACATTCTTTCCTTGCACTTTCACAGTGCCTGTGATTATGTCTATCATTGTTTCAAAACTCAACAACAGATTGCTCAATTTTTGATTTGATATGAAAATTAGTAGACAGAGGGAGAGCTGAATTTCTGGGCTAAAAGTGCAGAGGAGCACAGCAGATAAAAGATTATGTTCTTCTGCCTTTAAAATATAGCACTGACCTTCTTTAAAACAGATGCTATCTTCAGGAGCCAGATGTGTCTCAAAGCAAATTAGTTATAAGAAATACATCCAAGGACATAGCCATTTAAGAATCAATAAATTATGCATTTGTCATTTGTTATTGTGTGAGGCTTATGCTGACATCTTTGACATGAATGAAAGAGTCTCTGTCCACAGTAATAGCATTAACAATTTAACAGAGGTGGTTTTATACCAAAAGAGAAGTGGTTTGAAGAAATTACTGTTTATCACCATGTACATATACACACCTTAATTATTCATTGCATGTCCACTTACCAACCTACTTCATGTTATGTAAGTTGTGCTAGATTAAAAAGTTGGAGGTTGGGCACGTGTGCTGCACTGCTGCTATTTCTACCCACTTCACCCTGAAACAAAGAAAATGATGCTAACAATTATTTTCTATTCAGACAACCAAATCAAGAAAGTTTTGTTTATTGGTGGCACGTTATGAAAAATTCCTACAAAGAAGAATTTTATTTTTCTAAAAGCAAATGCCATGGTGGAATTTTTTTTGTGGGTTTAGTTGAAACATTTGGATGACCATATGGAACTCTTAGTGGTGCCATGGGACCATGCAGCTATGAAATCTGATCACTATCTCCCTAGTGACAGCTGGAGCCTTTACACCATCAGAAAATTTTCAGACTTCTAATTTGTCATAACTACCTCCTGTGGAAAGAAAATATGTTATGTAGTTAGATACAAGAATCTGAGTCTACAGTACTACACATATCAGCTTCTCTTCCTTTTAGCTTTCCAGATTCAAATTAATTCCTTGCATCTTATGACTCATTGATGCAAGAAATAAACATACACACAAAAAGAATAAAAAAAAACATATGGGACGTTGTGAAATGAGGGTTAGCTCGGCTGTATAGTTATAGTGGAGAATGACTTATTTTGAAAAACCTACTTATGTAACAAATGTTGATCCATGCACTTCAAAGTTTCATTATATTTAAGCCTTCTCTTCAGTTTTAATCTGTTTAGCAAATTCAAGTGTAGCTTTGTAATGGTTTCCATTATTTTTTAATTTTTAACATGTGCATTCTTTCATCGCCACATCAGGCCTGAAAAGACACGGATTTGAGTCACTTTTATTAGAGGAACTCATGGGAGAAGGAGATGAGAGTTCCTTGCCCGCTGCAATCACACACTGGAGAGAAAAAGGCTCTCAACTGTACTCAGGAAACAAGTATCCTTTTGACATTCAGAAATATAGGGGTCCACCAGGCAGTCACTTTTGAAAATAATGAGGAACGTGCTTATGTATCTCTAAATATCTCTCTATGGGGGCAAATAACCCAGCAGAGCTGAGAATCACATCCCCATATTTGTTTGCTGTATAGCCTTGGCTTGGTTTCTGGTCTCCCAGGGCACTTTCAGAAGTTTGTGAGACATAGCCCAGTGACTGTGAGCAGGATAAAAATGTAAACATATGTTATCATTTGCTTTTCCATGGCCATTCTGACATCCTTGCTAGCCAGGCATCAAAAATGGCTCACTTTGGGTATGGATACTGCTGATTCATACTGTGGGTACCCTTGGTTCATCTTTGTGATGGATGTAGAGAGGAAGTTGGGTGCTGCATATAGAAGAAGCTGAGTGTTGTGTAATCTTCTCGACAAGAAAAAGGTAACTGCTGGGTTAGGATCCTGATCCTAGTGCTGCTTATGACTCTTGAACTTTCAGCTCAAGTCAGTATTTTACAAAGTTAATGGGCAAAATTGACAGTAAGGTTCTAATAAAGGATCCAACAGAATCTTTCTCCCAAGTCTCATGAACATCAGCCTTTTCTATCATATCTAACCATTCTGGACAGTATGCAAGAAATGTGGGAATACTGATCCGAGACAATTGAAGAAATCTACAGATTATTGATGACAATTGATTACATGAGAATGCAAAACTGAGGTAGATCCTAATTAATTCCAGACTAATTTTCTGAAAAGGAGAACTGGAAGAAGAGAGGCTCTGCAGCCCACGTGACAGAAAAGAAAACACTGGATAAAAGGCATTTACTGTTCCAGTATGAATAGTACAAGACAGTGTTAGGAAGATATTTGCTTATGTTACCAGAAATGATAAAAGACTTTCCATTAAAAAACGATGAGGAAAAACTGTGCATACCCTAGGAGAAAGGAAAGAAACGGCAGGGATAGCATCATGCTATGTAGCAACCTGCCACCAGCTTAGAAATGGACAATAATGACAAATGGACACAGGGGATAAAACCCCAAACACACTGTGAAGAGTTATCTTGGGCAGATGCACGATGTGTTGTATCTATTGCTGACAGTTACCCAAGGTTTCTCCTTTTTCTACACTTTGACAGTGTTTGCACTGTATGGCATGCCAATAAAATATTTTGATTTGAAGCTGAGCACTGTAATTGTTTTTTTCTTTCCTTAGGAAACAAACCATGATATGTGGGTTGACTTGGAAGCTCATATTTCATGATGTCTTGTCCCCTCTCTCTCTTGTTTTTGCAAAGCTTCCTTTTAGTAGCAGGGGCATTCCCAGATGCCCTGGAGCCCCGATGCACACCATTTATACAGATTTTAAGGCATATGAAGTACCGAGAGAGGTTGGTAAAAGGAAGAAATTGTGTGGAACATGGACACATACAGCTGAACATTTCTCATTCATGGAGCTGCAGCTATAGCTACACGTTTGGCAGGTTAAATCAATGCATTATTAAAGTAGTCTTAGGTCCAAAATGAGCTTAACATGGGTTTGAAATATGGCTGCTCTGGTCTCCTGAAGTACTGATGTGTTAATCATACAATCATTTTGCCTTACTTAGGTGGTTATTGGCGATGTAGTCTGCTTGTTCAGCCAGCCAGGATGCCATGCAGCAGCACCTCCAGGGCTCAGCCCGCAGGAAGATGCTCCAAGCAGAAATCCTGTGGGGTTTTTGACTTTTGTCTGAGATGAATTGGTTACCCCACTTGCCTACATGTGATTCATGAACTAGTCCCTAGTGGATACCTGCAGGAATGAGCACTCCCGTATAAAACCAGCCTTGTGTCTCGCTCTTGGCTAGCACCGTTGCCTCAGGCTTGGTCCTGACGAGACAGAGTTAAAATATCATTTCTTGCCAAATTATATGCTAATTTTTGGTTGCAGACAAAAATTACATAAGGGCTCATTTTATCATGTTGAGTTCTTTGCTATTTTTAGTATGCTGGGGTTTTTTCAGCATCAAAATTTTTGTTACCTCTTTTTATATTCTTTTGATATGCTTTTTTAATCTTAGCCTTATCCATCCCCAGAGCCAGATTTTAAGGTGCTGTGTCCCACAGTAAACTATGGTCAGTTTATTAAACCTGAGGATTTGGCCTTTCTTTTACCCAAGCCTATTTCACAAGAATATGAAAAAAACTACTGGATCCCGGTTTACCACTGTTTTTTTTCCAGCTACAGAGAGGCCACAGGTAAAATAAGACCCTGTTTAAATGCTAGAGAGTGGAAAACACCTCTGAAGAGCAGTACTTGTATATCTGCTTTTAAGAAGTTTCCTTAAGTCCAAACTGACTGAATAGAGGGACACTGGTTTATAGTATCTACGTATATATTGTCTGTTATGTCACCTTTTCTTTAAGTACCTATTTAATTGCTGAAATGCAAAAAAGTGGACTGTTACTTTTTGTTATAATTATTAAAAGGAGGAACCATCCAAGTGACTGTGAATATTCACTGTTCCTCATCTTGTACCAGTAAAAAGAGCTTGAATTTTGTGGTTACTGGGGAACTGAGGGCCTTAATCACAAGGAGAAAAGATTTCTGGAAAAGTAGATAAAATCTATGGTGCTTATTCTGCCTCTTTCTGGTGCACTCTGTGAGCTGAATGAAAACCGCTGCAATACTGTTTAATTAATGCTGAATTGCATGATGGCTGGCCTTAGCTCTCTAATTACTATTGGTAGTAGCTCTTCAAATTTTGATTAGTGGAGAGGTGAATCACTATCTTTGATGTGGTGAGGCAGCTTCTGCCACAAATTAAAACCAGGTAGTGAGGCTATAGATTAATTGTGAGTATGTGGAGCAATTAGGACAGTCTACCTCCCCCTGTCTTCTGTCTGAAGTTTGTCGCCTGTGGTAAAGGTCATAGAAATCAAACCTGAATTGTATAATTTTTGGATGAGTTCTCTGTCTAAAAGAAATGCATTGTTTTGGGGGAAATCTGTAGTCATTCTCATTCAAAACATGTTAGATGTCATTTTCTTCCTTGCCAGCAGAAAGAGCAAGTACCAGAAAGCAATCTGCTGCTGGGGAGGGGCTGGGGAGGCTCCTCGGGCCACACAGAGAACAGCAGCATCCATCTGGAGAGCACTTGCTGGGGGCTCTCATGGGTACTGTTAGTTTTGACTAACTTCGTATTCTTGCAAATGTGTCAAACTCTTTGATAGGAAGCTAAGCAATGACTTCCAGAGACTGCACTCCTTGGAGCAGTTGCAGCAGGGCTCAGAGACGGCTTTGCTGGATGAGGGGCCCCAGTCACCCTCCTGATGCTGCAGGTGCCACCAGTACACGCTGCCTCTGGGAGGGGGTCTGCAAAGATTTTATCTTGCTTAGGTGTGAAATGCTGTGCTCTAGTGCGAGATTTTAGGAGCTTTTCTTCATGACAAATGAGTTTTCCTAATCAAGTCAGTGCCTGGGTTAGAGTGTTGTGGCTTTCTTTTTTATTTTGAAGGTTTCTGTCTTCTGCTGTGTCACCATGTACTGGATAAACAATTTGGAATAATAAGAAAAAAAGCCTATTAAAAGGAAAATATATTATTGCCACTAGTTTCTCTTCTTCAAATATGATTATGAATGAAAGCAATCTGATTTCAAGAGCTTGTAATGTATTCATTTTTTTATGCTCTACCGTCTTGTTTCCTCCACATATGCTGCTCCGTTTTCATCTGCTGTCAGGATTTAGTGTTTGGGCTTGGGTTTTTTCCTCTATTTATCTCGTCCTCCCTTATCAATTCCAATTTACTCCTTTCTCTGCATCCTTTGCTCCTATCCCGTGACTTTCTGTCATTTCTTGCCCTGATTTGTTAGTGGGAGCATGAGAAAATAGTTTCTTCTGAAGCTGCTAAATATGTCTCTCATTTATTCAGCTGGTGGGAGAGAAAGAAGAAGGAATGAGGTTCAGCAAAGTAGCCTTTGTAACCACAAGATTGTTTGCACTTTACTGCCGGAACATGCTGAGACTTGAAACCTTTGTATGATTTTTATAAGTAGAGAGGCTGTAATTGAACTTCCTTGCTAGACGTTAAGAAGAAATAAAATATTAAAATATTTATTTTCTTCTTTTTTTTATACACACAGCTTTTGAAATCATGTGAGTGGGTGCAATTATATAAATCTCTGTGCAAATAATGAGACCCCCGTGAACAATTTTAAAGAGAGCAAAAGCAGCCTTTTGCGTATTCATTTCAGGGAAAAGCAATCTGGTTGGAACTTTTTACTGGAGAGTCTCACTCATCTACTGTCAAAACTGCTTTCTTGATGTCCACTTCTGATGGGTGTATAAAGCTGAAACTCTAAATAGGTTTAAATAGCGCAAGATTTAGGCAAAAAATGAGACACCTCACTTCTGTGTCTTGAGCTTGTCTCTGCTTTTAATGAATAAAAACTATAGATAACCATTCAGAAAAACAGGTATCCTCAAGTGCTTTTTCAAATAAAGCTATCTTCTTTAAATCAGAAGAAAGGAAATGATGTACTTTGGCACTGATGTTCAAGCGTTTTCTTTTGTAAATAAAAGTAAGACTTTCATAAACACAGCAACACCAACATAATCAGCACACAGAGCTTTGGGTGCAACAAACTACCAGCACAAAAATAACTGAAAAAGAGACAAAACTGCATGATAGGAATTGCTGCCATCTCCATGATCCTAGAAATTAAAAGGAATGAAAGCAGGTGAAAATAAATGAAAACAACAATATGAAGAAATAGGTAGGATTGTATATTTGTATATAAACTACATTTATATAAACATAAGTAGAAAACACCATATGGCAGTAGGAAATGTGCCACCAAGTAAGTGAAAAGAAATAGCAACTAGAAGCTCTTATTTCTGGATAGTTCAGCAAGGGTACAATGACAAGGACCTGCACGTTACCAAGGGAAGAGGAACTCGAGTCTGTACATATAAAGACCCTTGTTTTCTATTGAAATAATGTTTGACAGAAGAAAGGCCAGTTATAACCATTAATCTGGTTCAATTTTACTACAATTTATAGCCCACGAGAACAAAATAAGTCTATTGAAGTACATGACAGCAGCAGTACATGAGTTCGTGCTTAAAAATATTATTCTCAATGTTGGGACATCTGGGCAGCCAGATCTAATCGTATTTCTTTGCCAGAACTAGAACATCTGACATTGGAGTTATTTGTTCAGACATTTCTAAATAGATAGTGCCAGATAACTAGCTATAACCAAAATCTTTCCTTTTTTTGACATTATTTGGATGTGTCTCCAGTTCTAAAAATCGTGTCATTGTTAAAGAAAAAAAATAAAATTAAAAAGGCAGAAAGAAAAAAGCACATTAAGCGTGAACAAGAGCCCCACAGACAGATTTCCTGCTCCACTCTTGGTCCCCTTTGTGTTGTCTGTGAGGTGCAAAGGAGCTGGTGTCTGTTTACAGCTGCTTGGTGGAGGATCCTCCAGAGGTGGGGAGGTCTCAGACAGGGTAGAGGGATGGAGCTGAGTCCTGTTCCCAGCCTGCTCCCAGCTTCACAAACCCTGCCAAACAGCACAGGCCGTGGACAGAGCAAGGCAGGTTTCTGCTGACCAAAGCCCCCTCTTGCCTTCCCCTCTCCCTGCCTGTGCAGTGTACAGGGGCTGAAACGTGGAGAAGCAGCAAGGTGTAACTTCACCCTGTGCCCCTCTCCTGCGTGGGCCAGGCTGTCTGACGGGGTTTGTAGGCTGCCTGTTCGCTCTGCCTCTTCCTCTCAGTCACTCTCTGGGTTTAGACCATTTTCTTCAGTCCGTTTGTCTTATCACACTTCATGTTTTCCTGAGAGAATTTAATGGAGTGTGGGAGTTGTCATAATAATCTCCCAGGTTCCACATTTATTTTCCTTAGCTTGCAGGAATGTTAAGGCCAACAGAGAGAAAACAGAACTTCATCTATTTAAGTAATGCTTAGTATAGACACGTTTTGATGCACATGGAGAGGAAAGAGACAGGTGAAAACCAAGCAAAATGAAGCCTTGTGGAGCACTGCCTGCTCCACAGCCTTGCCACATGCTGGTCATTAATAGGTTCCACTGATACTTTATGGCCAGTTGTCTAATTCTGTGGCATTCACCCTACTGTTAGAAGTGTATTGCCGTACCAGAGTGGCATACAGGTTTAGAGTGATTTTCTTCTTTGTTACCAGTAGTGGAAGTAGTTTCTCATTTATAGTATTCCAGGGCAGACTATTCTGAGAAACGTGAGTTGGCTCTTTGAAAACATTTTACAGTGTCATTCAATGTGGATTGACAAATTTTGAACTTAATTCTTTAAAAATCTGAATAGTGCAAAACTTTTTAAACTTCTTAGTAAGATATGCTCATTTTTCAATCCATTCTAGTATTTATTCACATTCAAAATATCCATCTGGTTTGAAGAAAAATGTGAAGTGAAAATGAAATGTTTTTCTTTTTTGAAAAGCTCCATTACCCTAACTGTTTTTATCACTGGTGAGAATTTTTCACTCAGCTTCCTACACTTTGGGTTGGACCAATGCCAGAGCCCACTTGTATATGTGATACATATTGTGAGTATGCAGAATAGCCTGCTAATTAATCAAGAATCAGGGAGGTGTTATAGTCAGACTTCCTTCATGGAAAAGGAGTTGGCAGCAGAGACGCCTCCTGAAGCTGGTTCAAAGGAGGCTTCTAGATGATGGAACCAGGGAGAGAAAGAGGCACCTTCATAGCTTTCATGTTGAACAGAAGGTCTTGTGATGTATGGAGCTGTGTGTGATGGTGATGTTCCCTGTGGCTTGTTTTCTGGTTACAGATTAATTTGCTTTATGTTCATCTGTCTGGCATGTGACAGTTAATTCATTTTCTCCTCAAACAGAGGCTAAAATTCTGCCGTATGACCTAGGGTGAAATCCTGAACCAACTGAAGTAAGAAGGGCCTCGCCCTTAACTTCAGTGAGATCAAGATTTAATCCTTATTCTTTACTTCTCTGAAGGGGCCAAGCTTCATCTGAATGACAAATACAACCCCCTCTATTTCACTGAGATACAGAGTGAAAGTCAACTTAAAATTGAACGTGCCAAGATTTGTAGTCTGCACTCACTTAATAGTGGCTCTACAAAATTTATAGTCAGTTCACAGACATTTTCCAAATAGTATGTAAATATATTCTTCAATGGTATATTCTCTTTGTGCAGGAGAAAAACAAGATAAAATTCATTTAAAAAGTAGTATGTTGCAGTACATAAAACAGTGAAGGGTAGGGAGAAATATAAAAAGTGTGTTAAGTCAATTGATACTTTACAAGATGTTCTAATTTGGCCCAAGGATTTTAAACTTAATTTTAGATTGAGAAGACTTTTTTAGATTTAATCAGATCACAGCTGGGCCCTTTTCTATGAATAGCCTTTTTAGGTTAATTATTATAAAATCTCTCTGGTCTATTATAACTGAGGAGATAGCATGTTCTGTAAATGAAAGTGGTAGGCTGATAAGATAAATTTTTTTGGCATTAAGTAACCATGTCTATCTTAATTACAATAAAAATCTTTCAGCTGAAGGCAGGTTGACTTAACTAACAAGCAATTAAAACAGTTGAAACTATCTTTGGGAGGTGACACTTGGCCACCTGACAAGTGTAATGAGATCTTCCCATCCTTGCAGCCTTTTTTCAGAAACCGTGAAGCACAGAAGGTAGGTAGTGACTGGATGTAGATAAATGGTGTGTGGCTTTTTCTTTATATAGCACAACATTGTTAGATTTTTCTTTTTTTAAGGGGTGAAAGGGACTAATGTTGTACTGCAGGCATCAATATTGTGTTTTCACTTTCATTCACATCTTCAGTAGAGACTAGGAAGAATAACCATCCAACCTTTTAATGAAAATTTCAAGTAAGCCTACAAAAAAATCAAGACTTCTCTTATGATGACAAAATTTCATCATAAAGAACCCACAGGTGATCTGAAACAAGTATGGACTACTCAGGGAGGAGAGGAATCCTAAGGAGCACTTTTTCTGAAATAAATGGGGAGATTTGAGGGAACATGAGGCCTAAGTAGAAGGTGATGTGGCAGTGAAGATCTGGAGACTTACAGGACAGTGAAACGTCTCTCGTGGTCCTGTGTGAGCTGCTGGAGTGGGTGTGCACTCTCAGCAATGTGCCTGACTGAGAGGAATGGCTCAGGGAGTTGGAACAGCTGGTTTAAAGTTGTTAGGGAAGTTCAAATAAAGTGTAAGACTCGGTGCTTGCAGCATTTGGTTAATAGTAGGCCATTCCAGCATTTTGCAAATAAAGTATGTCTTGTTTAGGATTTCTAACACAAAGCAGCACAGCATGAACCAGAGCAGGGAATACATTCCAGATGACTAAAAAAATGAAAAATAGCGTGGTAAGCAAAGATGAGGCTATGACTAATCAAATTGGCTAGTGGAGACTATTATACTGCATTAAGTACTGAAATATTATGTACCAGAAGAAAGCTGGCAGGGCTGAATTAGAAAGGATGAGTCATTTATTAAAACTCTCAGGAAGAGGAGGTAAGGCAAAGGGACATAAGGTGAATGGAGCATAAAAATTTTTATGAAAATGCAATTAATCTTAACACTGAAAAAGGACAGCAGAGCCTTCTGTTTTCAACTTCTGCTTTGCTACTGTGGATCAAGACACTTTATCATGTTTTTTTTTTTTTCCTAAACAAGTAGGAGGAAAATGAGCCTAGTCTCCCAAAACTTTAAAAGGGGCTTTGAAATCTTGAAGTATGAATGAGTGATATATGATTCCCTTGCTGTGTCTGTTTTCTGATTTTGGACTTTATAAATACAACTTTTAAGTGGGTGCTAATTTTGCCATCACAGACTGGTGATTAATAAACTGAAGCCACGAAGCTGGCAATGCCAGAGCAGTGGTGACTCAACCAATTAAGTCCTCTGATCTTCCTCTTAATTATGATAATAATGGGTTCACAGTGAAAGACTAATAAGTGATGAAGAAATTTGCAGTAATGTAACTATGAGAATGAAACATAAGGGTGGTGCCTTATGAGAGCTCCTGGCAGCCTGTGCAGATGGGAAAGCTGGTGGGACTGGTGCTCCCCTCTCCCCTGGCCTCTGCAGGTGCAGTCTGAAGCAGCCCCTTTTAAAGCAGTGCTGAGACTGGGCTCCTGGCACTAACTGATGTGGGCTACAGCGGGGCATTGGTGTGTTTTGGTATTTGGCAGCTCAGCCACGGCTACTGTTAGCTGAAAGAATTTTATCTTGGCAAACTTGTGAGGGCTTGGGCTATTTTGTCTCCAAGACAGAGTCTTGGCTATTTCTGCAAGTACTGCCGTACATAATATTTCATATTATTCTGACTGGTGTCCTTGTAGAGAAGGAATTGAGATATTGATACCTGGTTGAGGTCTACTCTACATAGTAGTACAACATCCCATCTGTTAAAAACAGGAAAGACTGAGTACTTTTGAAGAGGGCAACCTGCATTAGACAGTGATGGATCATTTTCTGGAACATTATTTTTCCCAATCCCTTCAAGGGCTTATTTATATATTTTTTAATTGCAGATGGCAAAAGACACAAGTAGCACATACTTTTGATCTGCAGGTAAACAGACTGGAATTTTGAAGGAAACCAGTTTAAGCACTAGGACCCCACCCACACGGTAGGAGGTTGTTCTTCATTTCTCAGCTCATTATTAGTGTTTAGGGAAGCAAAAAACAGAAAGATTGAACTCCAACCCCAGAGAGGAAGAGAGAATACACTACTTCATCCAATAGATTCCGTGCAACTCAATTAACAAGATAACAATATATTTCATCTGTCAGAAATGTTTATCTTCTCACTAATTAGCAAAGCAACACCACGTTTTGAAAGGAATTGTAGCTCATAAAAATGCTTGCATCCACAGATGCCCTGTGCAGATTGCATCACTCAGTCTGCTCGGGAGATGGGTTAAGGGCAGGACAAGGGAACACGGTAACATTGCTTTCCCCCCTCTTCTGCAGTCATTACCTCCCTCGCTGCAGTCTTTTGTTTCCAGTTGCTGGAAATTTGAAAGAGTGAAGGGAACTGCTGCAGTAGGCCTTGCCCTTGCCCTCTTTGTTTCTGCTAGCCTTAATTAACCTCTCCCTAGGTTCACCAAATTTGTGATTAGAAATTTTTTTAAGTTGGGCTTATGCTCACTAAGCAGGTTTTCTCATAGCTCTACTTGAAACCCCATTATTATCATTTTGAATGCTGCACTGTTTGTTCTAGAAACCCATCTTAGTAATTTATCCCATATTTCTATTTTCCCCTCATGGAAAATACAATTATTTTAATTCTTCTAATTGTTTTTCATTTCCTACACTCCAAATTTGTCTCTTTCCCCCAGGCATCTCTTCATCTTAGCTCATTGACTGGAAAGGCCTTTTTGGCTCTTCAGTTCCTTATCTCTATTCCAAATGGACTAATATTGTACAGTGTTCAATAAAAAAAATAATCTAATTTGTTATTTCTTTCATCATGCATTTGCAAAATTGGCAGGATTTTAAGATGATTCTTTAGATTTGGGGGTGCTAAGTGCATCTCAAATTGAGATGTCAGTTTTAATGGAAAGTTATGTGGAACTTTGGATGAGAATGTGCATTTGAATGGTAATGCAGGTATAAACCTGCCCCATTGCTCAGCCTCGCACACAGCACAAAACATAGAGCACCTCCTTGCTTTGTGCAGAAATAACTACCCTGTTGTTCCACAGCTCCCATGGAGAGTGATCAGAGCATTATATTCTCACTTTCTTTATTCTTTTAGTTGTTTTGTTTAATCTCATGTAATAGCCAATTAACTTGATTTGCCTTCAGAGCTGTGGAGAAATATAAATAAACCTGGCAGAAGAGCAAAGTGGGAAGAGCAGAGGCTGGAGTCACAGAGATGTCCTGTGTGAGCAACAGGAAATCAATTGCCATATGGCCAGTTATAAATAGGGCCATCACACAGCCTCGTTGCCTTTGACAGGTCCAGGTTCTCTGCTCAAGGTTTCTGTTTGCAGACTTTCTTACTTTTGCTCACCTCAGACAGTTCTTTTAGGCAGAGCAGGAAGAGGTTTTGTTGGAGGTTCTGGAACCAGCCACTTCTGTTCTGCTGGGAGTAAGAGTGAGCTGCTGACAGCAAGGAGAAATAGAGAAATAAGCTGCTGGAGGGGAGAGACTCCCTCCAGCTGACTCAGGGCAGGAGAGGAAAAAAGGGATGGAGGTCTTAGGTAAGAGTCCCCCAGAAAGGCCATATTTCTTTAGAGATGTTATCTTTTTACTTCTAGAGATCCTTTCCTCTTGGATATTTTTGCTCATGTTTGCCAAACCAGGGCTGTAGCAGCCTAGCTGGGTGTTTGTGTCTCCAGCTGTGTTTCTGTCTGAAAAAACACAAAAGTTGCATTTGGGCAAGTGGTTTGGAGGGAAGTGGTGTGAGTCACACCATCACACAGGCTTGGGGACCCAGAGACAGGGCTAATGCCAGGGTGCAAGGTGATGTTTCCAGCTGGGGAAGCCTGCTCCTGGCAGCTGCACCTTCCACGCGCTTTCCCTGGCATTACTGGTTTCTTTTTCTTCCAGCGTATAGTAGTCCTGCTTGTGATGGAGAGGTGAGGTATTGTGAGCGAAAGTAAAAGGAAAGATAATTATAATGATATGGTAAACACAAAGGTCAGAAATTATGATTGTTGTCCTTAGCAACTCAGCACTGCGAGGCAGCTGAGTAGGTGTTTCCAGGACTGGAGCACAGATTGAGTTAATGCATTGCCCCAGTCCTTTGTGTGAGAGCCTTGGATTTGGCACCTGCAAGCACAGCTAAGTGTCCAGCTTAATGGGCAGGACATGCAGGTGGGATTCTAGGTCATAGAAAACTGTCAAGGTTTATTAAATTTTACAGCTTTTTTGTGCATTCTCTTTATTTTCTACATAGCCCTGGTCTCATTATTTTTCCTTTGGCTCACACATGACTTTTGTTGATTAGCTGAATATCTGGATGTCAGGGAGGCTTCCAAGTGCCCTCACACAAATGGTCACAGGGTCCTACTTTCAGAGCTTGCAGGCAAGCTCTGGTTTTTCTTTTGTGGAGTATCATGGAATGCAATCCCTGCTTGGAGACTTGAAATGGAATTACACCCACTATATCATCCAAATTTGTCATATATAAATATAGATGTTGAGATGATTAAACACATTAGCAATTTTCAGTGGTTCTTTAATTTCATCATTCATTATTTTTATTTGATGAACCACTTTCTTATGAAACTTATTAAAATGTTGGTATAAATCTATTCCAAATTCCCCCGGTGACTATGTTTATACCAAATGACATACATAATGATCTACTTTTGAGACTGCATTAGAAATGTGAACTGGCTTTTCAGTTTGTGAGAGGCTGTGTATCGCTCCCATAAGGAATAATGACTAAGATTTCCTTTTTACATTAGGGAGCTGCAGCCACTCAGGCATGGACCCTACCTCACTGTCAGTGTCATCCAGTGCTTAAAGACTCCCACGGCATCATGAAGGGTTGGGTCAGATCCTGCAGCAGTGCCTGCAGGCAGCCCTCCCTTAAGCAGATCAGAAACACTAACGTGAGAGGAAACACAATGGGCAGGGTCTATTTGCTGGATTCTTGTCTGATTCTGTGACCCCTTAAGCACCCACGTAGTCAGGTACCTGCAGCAGCTGCTCTTTCGGCTTCCTTTCTGTACAAGCTCCTTCCAAGGTTGCCTTGCTCCCTGCATTGACCATAGAGAGAGCCTACATAACTGTTTGAGGTTAAACACTTAAGAAATTAGACAATTAAAGTAAAATTAATTGAATCTCTCCCTGAGGGATTTTGCAGCTCTCTTGACCATCAACAGTTAGGCTGGGTAGAGATAGATGCTCCACCCTGTCTTTGGATTTATACATTTACCTTTAAAAACAAATATATTTGGCTTCTGTAATATCTTTATAATCTCATGAAAAGCACTTGGTTTTCAGATATTTGCTGAGCAATATAGTGAAGTTACATATCAGATTGAATTTAAATAGTAAATAACAAAAATAATAATTCATATCAGTGGATAAGTGCTTCAGGTCCTACTTTATTTATAAACAAACCCTCATCTTTCTGAAAACAAACAAACAGATGCCTAAAAGCTTCTTCTAACCTGGAAGATCATGGAAAGTATGTATTTTTTCCCCTTAGCCTTCATAGATTTGCTGAGCTAGAAGTTTTATCTTTAATAGTATATTATTAATTTTTCTTGATTTAATTTTGTTTAAATTCCTTAGAGACATAAAAACTTCTGGCACCTGCAGTACCATGCAGCATGGAATAGGGTGATTTAATCAATTCCCCAAATGAAGTATTCCTAACTATATCTTTGGCAACCCCACTTTGAGCAAGTCTATCAGAAAACTGGTTCTATGCAATTAACAAGATGGAAACATCAGCCCAAATGGATCCATCATATGGCAAAGGTACAGTGCTGGTGGCATGTCTTTCTGATTTGTGACGTTGAGCTGGTTGTTCCTCAGTCAATGAGGCACCCTCCACAACATTTCTAAAATTTACTGTGTGAAAATATCGGTTGTTTCAAGTGCATTTGGTTTTCCCAACAAAAGTAATTTTTATTTTGGCTCTTAGCAGAATATTTATAAATGCCTTTGTTAGACGAATCGTTTAGTAATCTTGCAGACAAGATACTGATCTTGCAGATTGTCAGGTTTTCAAAGTGGAAGAGTGATGCCTTTGCTATTACGTCAGCTATTGTGCCACCCCATTCGTCATGCTGGCAGCTCATACAGCCTGGCTGACCACATATTTTAAAGAAAAAAGATGTTTCCTTGTAAATATTTTTACTACTGATTTGCTGTATTGCTGCTGAAAAGTTACTGATGAGTATCCAGAAAAGAATATATTTTCTTGGTAATGAAGTGGTTTTTAACTCCCTGTGCTACTGCCTTTTCTCACTCTTTTTTCTCTCTTTCCTTCTGGCCATATGATAGGAAAAAAACCCCTCGTTGCAATGTCTGACTTCTGTATAGAATTGTGCGGGAATTTTTTTGCTTTCATTTTCTTTCCTTTCTCGTGAGGAAGCGTAGATGAGGAGGCCTTTTGTAACATAAACTCAGGGAAGTGAACTAAATCAGTGCTAACACCTTATATCAATATAACTGAAAAAAAAGTCCTGTTTTAATAACAGTTTTCTAAATCCATGCAAATAAAATGGAGCAAAAACTCTGTTTTCTTGAGGCAAGAAGCAGCGTATATGAATTAGGAAAAAGAAATGCCAATCAGACTTTTATTAAACCCTATATTTTTTGTCTTGTAATTTGTTTTATGTTGTCTTTCTAAACACATAGGCATTTAAAAACACCACCGAGCCTTGAGTTATAATGGATTGAGTGAGAATTACTGAGTGAGTCATATAAAAATGAATGTTCTTAAAATATCCACCTTGGAGAGAAAAAAAGAAAAAGCTCTCTCTCTCTCAGGAGTATCCTCTCTAATTATTCATAATTAATAAATAAACAAAGAACTGTGTAGTTCTACATCAAGTCGTTATTAAAAGACTCTTAGAACTAAAAAGACTTCCTGGTCAGAAAGCAGATATCCAGCTGTGCTAAAAGAATGTAGGACTGAATCCAGAGGAATTTTTACAGAGCTCTTTTTTTTGGTGTTTGAGTTCAAGACAGATCATTCAGGACTGGAACATCACCTTTTAAGTGGTTTGAAGCACACAGAGTTTCACCGAAGTAATCCAAGTTGATCCTGAACTTTTAAGGTGAAGCTCCTGATTTCAGGGCACCAAGTGGAAGATGTCTTGGTGTAGGCTTTGATTAATAGCAGTCCTTGTGGTTTGGGGCAGAAGAGATCAGGCTGGAGCTGTGGGTGGCAGTGTAGGCTGGAGGAATTCACTGGGTATTTTTTCAGTTAGATTTTCGGAGAGGACTAGACAAAATGCAGACAAAGGTGGCCAGGGACCACAGGCCAAGGCGTGCAGAGTCCGCTGCATCGCTTGGCACTGTGGGACAAATGCAGCCTCAGTGGGAGGCAGGAGAGCAAACCTATCTTTCCTTCTGTTGATGAGTTGTAATGCCAAGAAAAAGCTTTCTTCTTTACTCACTGTGGTTGGAAGTGTGTCATTGCAATACATGGAAAATGGTCTCATGCTCTCCCTGCCAGACGCTGCCCGCTCCTGGGGCCTCCCTGTTGCTGTACAGCTCACAGGTTCCCCCTCTCTCTGGAGCTGTGACTGGCTCAGGCTGCCTGTCCTCTTCCAACAGACCCTCCAGGGAGCCCAAATTTTCTGTGTATTCTTATGATTTGCTGTAAATGTGCCCTGTTTTGTTTGCAGAACCCCTTCTCAGCTGTAATCACCCCACTGTTGCCAAACAACTGGAATAAGGGATTATTCAGACTCCTGTCCCTGCAGAATAATAACTGTTAGCTTATTTGCTGCTGTACTGGACCTTCCAACCCCTACACAGCACGGTGGAGAACTAAGATTTTCTTTATTGATTCAGACACTTCTGTTTTCTTTTTTAGATTGTTATATTGAACATTCCCTTGATATTCTTTGCTTTGTTATTACTTATTTCCACAATAAATAAGCCCTTGGGATTTCTGTAAAAATCGCCCATGTAGCAGGCAAAAAAATAGCCCTTGTGGAGAATAAAAGATATAGGAACCATTTAGTGAAGCAACACACCTTTTGGCCTGAAGATCTTGCTTTCTTTAGAACATCTTTTTCCTCTTTCACCTGGATTGTGCTCAAACCAGATCATTGAACTCTGACGTGTGATTTTCAGTTCAGGTGCCAAGAAATGTTTGTCTCAGCATTGCATTGTTTCAAAGAACATTAAGAATGCCAAACAAAGAATATAAAAAACCCAAACACGCCTTTATATATTCCCTCTTCCCGAGTACCCATTTAATCAGAGTGAAGACTGGTGTACTTATGAGAGCCACCAGCAATTAGATAAAGCCTTCTTGTAGGAAAAGGGATAGGCATCCATTGAATGCAAGAAGTATTTGAATTTTTGTTCCAATTAAGACAGGCTTAGAAAATGCTGGACAAGAATCAGTAGTAAATCCAGAAAATTCTTTTTTTCCTGGAGAAGTACTGAGCAGTGTGTAGTATTCCTGTCTGATACCCATAAACAGACATGACATGAAAAATATACATTAAAAGAGAATAATGGAGGAAGTCAGGGATGACATTTCAAGCACTGGAAGATTTTCCTTTTATTTTTTTAAAAGAGATCTATAACATAGCCCTGCTAGACCTTTGTTTGAGAACAACGTAATTACACATCCTAGACACACCTGTTGGGAGGAATTTATTGGTACTTACAGAAAGAAAAATGCGGAGATGTAGGTGTTGACCTCTTATTAAAATTGACTTAGTAGTGTTTGCACCACCTGTTACTACAGTGTTTAATCAGTATTTTTAGATTGGAGTAGGAATTAGATTAGTACCAGATGTTTCCAAACTTTGCAGTTATTCTAGTCTTTAAATCCGACCTTCTTTAGAAATCATTAAACAGCATAGCTCAGTACCTTCAACTCTGTTAAGTTCTGAGGAGAAAATTTACAAGCTACTGTCTCCTCATACAATCAAAGACAAATTGTCTAACGATCAGAAGGATCTTCTTTTGAGCTTGGCTATTTATACACCACAGTCCTCCTCAGGAAAGCAGTGACACGGTAGGATGATGAGTCTGAAAACTCAACAGAGGAAATACATGTAAGCACTAAAGGTTGACTTAATAGTTTCAAAGAGAAAAACCTTGTCACAGATGGTGAAGAAAGACTGACAAGATTTAAGAGTGTGGTTTAACCAGGCTGCATATGTGTTAACTTAACATCTCTGAGAATCCAACTTGTTCGTTTAAGACAGGCGTACTTCCACAATCTGTCCTGCACGAGGGAGGTCCTTCTTCCCAGCCCTTAAATGGTCCCAGAATTACTGCTGAGAGCCCAAGTGCCTTCTACTCAGGCATGCTTCCCTTCCCTCTGGGAAAGAGAGCAGGGAGAGGCAGCGTGGCTCTGGCACAGGCACGCACCCCTTTCTCATCATCCTGAGCTGTTTTGACTGATTATGGATCAAGCGCACTACACCAGCACGAACACAAAGTGGTACCTACCACTAAACGTGCTGGATGGTGCTTGGAGATGCTTCTGAAAGGAAGGAAAGGAAAGAGGAAAAAGGTTCCGCAAGGATACTTCTGACAGTAAAGCAAAAATTGTCTCCCTCTCTCCTAAAAGCAGCTAAGATGCAAGTGCATGCTGCATTTCAGTCGGCTCAGGATCCCTTGAAATCCACAGCCCTTTAACGAGGCCTGGCTAGAAAGGGGAAAGGCAGAAGGAGGCAATGGCAAACCCTGGTGACTCGATGGACCTCGTGCTGCTGGCCCAAAGTTAACGTCCCTCATCCCACAGCTGCTTTGAGGCACGAGAGCTGGAGTGGGGCCTGCAGTCCGTCACCTCTGACAACAGTGTTTGGTCCAGTCTTTGATGCTAGGTTCCCAAAAGACAGTTATTAATAATGAATAATTAATTACAGCTCCTGTGAGAGGCAGGTGACTGCAGGCTCCAAGCTGTATAACACAAAGGACAGGAGTGGTCACCCTCTGTTTTAGCAGGAGGCAATGCCTATTGTTTTCTAAAGCCTGTCAGAGCCTGGCAAGCCTCACCTGTGGCGTGGTGTAGATTACGTTTAACAAGCTTTGCTGAAGGAATTTTTTCTTTAAAGACTGAGAGGCACTTGGGAGGTTGTTTTCTTTCAAATTAAGGCATCTTCACATTGCAAGGGAAGCAAAAGAAATAGATGTGCCTAAAATTCTTGTGTTCTGGGTCTTGCTGCTTGTTCTTTATTTGTGCCACAGTGTGTTGAAATAAGGAATACATGGTCATGGAAAAAGTTTTATTTTAACCGTAACAAATACTTTTTTTATGACTTGCTCATGTGAAGTTTTTCCCCTCTCCTGCTCCTTTTAGAGTGGCCTTGAATTTCCTTTTCTACACATAGAATAAGAAAACAATATAATACTGCAACCATATCAAAATGTGTCAGGACTAAAACAGGAAGTAGAATGTCTTCACAGTTTCCGTTTTCAGGGAAACTGGAAACAGAAATGTAGAAGGACTGAATAAATGTGCAAAATACAAGAATGATTATTTTTAATTTCATGTTAAAACAAAAAGAAACTACTTTGTTCATCACCATGCGAGACTAAATGGGAATAGGTAGGAGTGTGTTCTGCAGGGGACCACAGGGATTTAGACTATACAGGAAACTACTTATATCTTTATTTTTACAAACACTCTGAAAAGATTCTTTTTGTTGTCGTTGTTCTTAAAAAAAAGAGCAGTAAGGAGCAGTGTTTGAAAGAAAAAGAGTATGATTTCATATCTATCTATCTATCTACATCTTACGTATCCCCTTAGGTTTTTCAGATATTGTTTTACCTTTTCCTTGGTAAAGGTGGAAACATTAGAGGTAATGGCACAGAAGGGTGCCATGCAACTTTAAAAGAATATGCTGTACCATGGCAATTCTTGTTTAGAACCTAAGTCAAAGCTGACTGAAGTTACTAGGAAAATTTCATGCTGTCAGTGAGCATCAAATTTCATGATGTTACAAGGAAGATTTCTTCTTACATGAAGCAACTACAGATTCTTTTAACTGTAACTGGGCAGACTGTTCACAAAAAAAAATTAACTTGCTCTGTAATTCAGCATGCAGTGTTGTCTAGGCCATTTGATGACTTGTATTTCTCCTGAATGCAGGATTTGATATTGTTCTTGTTGATTAGCTCCTCTTACAGCTAAACAACATGTATGTAAATTAAATTTTATTTTACTTTGAGAAAATTGTCTGCCTGAACATATTTTTCTTTGATATGTCCCTAATCGAAGCTTTCTTCAGGCAAACTTTTCTGATGCACTAATGGAGGTAACACATGAACTAAAGAGACCCAGCTCAAACTTACTAGGAAGTTATTCAGCCCTCCCTACCATTCCCCACCACGTCTTTTGGTTCAGTTTGTTGATGGCACTGGTGTGTAGAAGTCAGTAACAGAATTTTCCAGACATTAATCTTTGTCTTTATTATATCTATATGAACTATTTAATGACCCTTTTAAATTCAATTATACTGATTCTGTTAAACACAGACAGAGATGTTTCCCACTAAAAACTTAACTAGAACTGATAGACACTGACAAACTTTTAAGATGGTATATTTTGAGAGACTTTGGTGTCCTAAATTATATATTTCCACTTAGGGAATTGTTCAAGAGAGCAGTAATAGTGTAAGCCCATAGGTGTTACAGTAAGTACATCCAGCGTGTCAGAACAGTTGTATTTAATAAAGCTTTATTCCCAACTTCAGAGAGCTTTTAAAATGTTTTCCACTTGGGTGACTGTTTTGTTTTGTGAATTTTAAAGATTTGCTTATTAGTTCAGGGAATTTAAAGCTAATGTTAAACCCCAAACTGTAAAATATTGTATCAAATATTTAGAGTGGCGTGAGCTGAGTTACATGGAGACATGTAGTAATGTTTCTTACACAACACAGAACAACTGTTTTGGCACCGCTGTTAAATGGAAGATCACAATATTTTACACAAAATAACCAGATTTTAGGAATATGTTTAATTTAGCTTTGGATGGTAAGACTGTACAATGCTTTTTATCATACATTGCCTAATTTTAGCAAGACATGATTTCATGCCATGTAACTATGTCCTTTACAGTATAAGAGAAAAAAATACAGAAGTTTCATAAGTTAATTGATACAACTAGTTTTTTTAAAAACTGAAGTTATTGGAAATAGCTGTTCAGTGACTCAACAGGAAGCTGGCCACCATTCAGCTCCAATACACCATGTATAGAAAGATAAACCTCATTCTACTCTTCCCCTTCAGTATACCAGAGAAGGGGAAATAAATATAAATGGAGGAATCAGTATAAATGATAGAAATACTTGGCCATTTTTCCTAACAAACTACTTCTTACTAGAAGCATTGAGGGTTTGGTTTTTTTTTGATAGTGTTTGGACAGCAGAGCTCCATGACAGGTAACAGTGACTTGGGAAGACAAATGCCATAACTACAAAATGCACTTCCCTTCCTCCTCCTTCCCCCAGCTCCACATGCTGATCATGATACTTTATGGAATAGAATATTCCTGGGATCAG
This sequence comes from Eulacestoma nigropectus, assembly GCA_013397775.1. Lineage (NCBI taxonomy): Eukaryota > Metazoa > Chordata > Aves > Passeriformes > Eulacestoma > Eulacestoma nigropectus. The sequence continues at coordinate 2,938,491 of VZTE01005521.1, read as the reverse complement.
CTGTCCTGGCTGTGTCCCCTCCCAGCTTCTTGTGCACCCCAATTCCCCTCGCTGGTGGGGTGTGGAGCAGAAAAGGCCTTGGCTCTGTGTAATCACTGCTCAGCAATAACTGAAACATTATCAATTATCAATGCCATTTCCAGCACAAATCCAAAACACAGCCCCATACCAGCTACTATGGAAAAAATTAACTCTACCCCAGCCAAACCCAGCACATATGGCAAACTATTTTTTGGTTGGCAGCTCTGAAGGTTTGGGGTTAGTCCCTGGTGAATACAACCTGCAGGTGCTGTGGGCCACCTGAAGTGGAAAGGTGCACTTGGCCACTCCTGCCCAGAGCTGCCCTTTGCTGCAGGGCAGGTGACAGTCTCCAGAAGCATGCTCTGTGCATGTCCCCAGTGGGCTGTTTGGTGAGATAAAATGTTCCCAAAAACTAGTAGGAAATTTCTGCACGTGAACAACACCTCTGTGTGTCCTTGTTCTCTTGGAGCTAATGTTCGTCTGTCAACTCATCTTGAGCCTTAGGTAGCATCTGAGACTTGGGCATTGTGAAGGGAAAATACATAGCAGAGGTCTTTGTTTTTACCCCATTCCCTGATCTGGGTTCCCTCTTTCCCTTTGGGTATAATTGATATTGGACCAAAGGTTATCCTGCTTTCTTAAGATCTCTGGCATGAAGCAAAACAGCAAAGGGCAGCTGTGCCACAACTTTTACTGCTTCAAAACTGTTTTCCTGATTTGACTGCGGGCAGAAACATTGAGAGAGGCATTTATTGTGATTTTTAATTCTCTTTCTCTACGCAAAGGTGGCACATAAAATTTTTGTCCATTAGGCTTTTTATAAAACTAACAACAAACAAAATATCTACATAACAATCAGTGGTTTAGAAACAAGGATTTTTTTTCTTCTCCTCTTCTACTTCACAGATAGGGTGTCAGGCTTATTTGGCATTTATGATTTGTTTAGCTGTTTTATTTTTTATAAATGCTTTGTTAAATTATTAAAGAAATTACTAAACTGAGGACTAAGTATTTGAGTGCTTTTTAGGGAATAAAATAATCAAAGGAATAAGACAGGGAATATGTTTATGGTATTTTTCTCTAATGTGCCAAACAATATTTCATAATAGGAAAGGAAAGAGAGTAAAATGCTTTTTGCATTGTTTTGGATAAAAGCAAATTTAAGACTTTAAAATGTGTTTATCAGGAAATGAATTTGGCTTTCTTTAGGCACTGGCATCTTATTTTAGTCCTGAAAGTAGATTTCATCTGAACTTAGTAAAGGTTAGATCTCTTAAAAGCTTTCCTCTCATTTCCACATCAAAATACCAATCCAGTTAATTCTGTGAGATCTTGAGAGCACAATGAAAGTATATTTGTGAGATGATTCTATATCTCAGTATCTTTATAGATACCTCCAGAGATTTCATGACACTGTGATAAAACTGAAATCCCAAATGAAATAAATTTGTGGGTATCATAAATAATTTTGAGATTTCACATTTTTTTTGCACAGAATGGATATAAAGCAAGTGCTGTAGAAATCATGTTGCGAAAAACCTAAGGCAGGTTTATTTCTCTAGAAATCCAGTCAGGATGTGGAATAACAGCATTCAAGTCCTTTCCAACTTGAATATCTAAGGCCAGAATGTCTAACCACTAGGATACTCTCTGTTCTGGTTTATGTCCCAAATAATCCAATATTCAGCAGAGGAACCTGAAGTTAATTGTTCTGCTATTGAGCCAGTCTCCTTCTCCCAAGAACAGAAATTAATCTAACATGGGAGCATTTAGAGACAAGACTTGGATAATTGACAAGGCTGGCTATGAAGACTGCAGATCTGGACATTCTCCTGGAATACAGAAAAGCTGGATTCAATTCCCTTCTGCATGAAGCCCTGTTCTGCATCTCCGGTGAGCCCTCTTAACAGCCTATGGTTTATGCAAGGGTCATGTATGATGTGTTATCTTGCTTTCTTCATCATCTTCTTTACCAGTCTTTTCCCCCTGAATCTAATAAAAACCTGTGAATGTTCTAATGCTGAGAGATAGAATTTTTCAACAACAGACGTATTTTGGGGAGCTCTGTTCTGGATGTCTCTTCTACTGAATTGCATAATTTTCATTCCAGTGAAAATTCTTCCATCTAGTTCACTAGCAGAATAATTCTGGGGAGAAGTTACCTCTAAGCCTCTGCTCCTACTGTGTATCAAAAAGATAACATTAAAGAATCACCCACAAGCAGATCCACCATAAAAGGATTTTTTATTGATTTTGTAGGTTACTCTGTAATTTTTTTGGCATGAGAGAGAAAAGATTGTTCTCGATGCACTAAAATAATTCCATTCTCTTGTCGTTTGGTTTGCAAGAATTCGAAAGCATTTCATACTGTCATTATATCTTTAAAAAAAAATTAAAATTATTTTTCTGCCAAATTGCTTTGTTTGAATGTGATTGCAAAAGGTTTCTAAGAAAGCTTGGATGAAAAGAAACCAATTTTCTCTCCCCAAAATCAATCTACCCTCTTTGATTGCCTTCTAAAATACTTCATTCTTGTAAACAGTAGTTTTAAAGTAGAATTTAAAAATTGATTTTGATCATTAAATTTAACTGACTTGACTTTTTGGTCTTTTTAAAGGGGCATTTGAGGGAGAAAATTTCTTGCAAGGAGAAAACAAAAATACCCCGTTCTTCATTGTCATCTAAAAGATCCTACATTTTTCTAGAGACTGGAGGAAAAATAGGATGTAAATCAGGGAATTAGTTTTTAAATTATTTCAGGCACCTAAATTATGTGGATGAATCATTCAAGAGGGTATCTTACATGGTACAAGAGCCATGGCAGGGACACTACTACGAAATTAAAACTTGTCACGAATAATCTCAGGGCTTTTGGTGTCCCTCTAGTATTGCTGTGCTTTCCTACAAACACGATGTGTTTAGGGGTGGTTGCAAAATACAGGAACAGGTATGACCAGAAGAAATAACTTTGGCTGTTGACCTGTAGGTATTCAGCAAATAGGGTTTTGTTATTAATTGCTTTGTGCTTAGTACATGCAAGTACCTCCCTGACTAAACAGGGAAGAGAGATTTCTCTACTCAGAGTCCAAATGTCAATGAATAACAGTGATGTTTGGGGCATGTATTAGACAAATAATGGAAAAGAGGTAGAAGTCAAATCATGTACATGGGCATGAAAATAGTCCTTAATTACAGGAGTTTATCTACTCCCGTTGGTTAACTACATATCAGATTTTTTTTAGTTACTATTTCTGGAGGCCGGGTTGTGGATGGATATTTAGAGAAAAGAAGTTCATAATTAAAAATATTTTAAGAGTGCACTCTAGAATTTTATGGACAATGGTGAAGGAGTGAATTTTTCTAGGAATAATTTAAATATGTTGAAGCCAAATATATTTGAAATAATTTTCATGCATGAAGATTCACAGAAGGAGGCCTTTGGGAAGGAGATGAAAGGGGCATGAGAGCTGGCATGACTGGCAAAGCAGAAAGCATGAGAAGAATGTAAAAGAAGAGCGGAACAGTTGTGTAGCATGGCTGGTTCTGCTGCCCTGAGTGCAGGGATTGTGTCCGGCCCGATGAAACCACCTGAGGAGTGATGCCATCGAATCTGTAACTGAGGGGGATGGCTTTGGCTGTCCGGTTTTTTATGCCTGTTCCTTTCCAAGAAATACCTCGTTTAATGTTTCAGGGAGAGCTAGAATCGATAGACAGATTGCAGTGTGTATTTTGGGAACAATTTTATATTTGAATTTTGAGAATATTAAAGTAGGAATTGTGTAAAAGGAGGTGAGTGAAAGGTATTTTCTAAATAACCTTCGAAATCATAGATGCTTAATATTTTAGGCAGGACTGTTGTAACTTTGACACCGTTCTTATTTTTGACATATATCCTGCATTTTTATGCAATGTACAATTCAACTCCAGATGAAAACTAACAACAAATATTTGCTGTGAAAGGTGAAAGTAAGATAGTGAGAGAGATGGACAAAGAAGGGAATAGAGAAGAGACTGATGTGGGAAGCCAGGGGTAAAGCACTGCTGTCCTGAACATCAGAAGGCCAAGGCTCTGTATTTCAGTCAGTGCTTGGGCCTTTTGGGTAGGCAGAAGCAGTCAGAATTTGTCCTTTACCTTGTGAATGATTGGCAGGTTATTTAAAGGCACTAATTGAATGCAAAACATTAGTTTGAAAGGTCTTTCCAATGCCTCTTCCATTTTTGGTGGAGCAGCAAAGGGTAGTGATGTTGAAAAGAACATGCATATTCCATTTGTCTCCTCTCTTCATCTAATGGCAAAACATAATTATTTCAGTAGAGATAAACTTTCGTGCTCCCGGGAGTCCTTAAGCAATTTTTGGATTAAATGGCTATACTTTGTTTTCTCTTGTAAGTGGTGTCACTCCACTCTCAACTTAATTATAGCCTGTTTGAGTAAGCTTCTGTGTAATGTCAAGTTTTCCCCAATGGCTCGAGAAGGTCAGCAAAGGTCTGCTCTTAATACTTTCCACAACAACTGAAAGGCTTTCCTTGTTTAAACAACAGACAGGAGGAGCACAATTAGATACGATTACCTAATTCTTCTTGTAATGCTCAATGGCAACTGTCGGAGTAGTGGAACGGTAAAGATTAGAGTCTAAGAAAGATGCTGCTTTGGAGAGTAAGATTATTGAAACTCTCAACACAGCAGTTGACCTTGCTTAACTCCCTTGCATGCTGCAAAAGTGTGAAAGTGTAAAAATGCAGGAAGAAAATACTTTTAAGAAAGCACAAGCTGGAAAAACAATAGATAACATTTAGAAATTCCAGCAAGACTATAATTAAAAAAAAAAAATAGGCATTGACCCAGTGAACAGGACAAATGAACCTCTGTGATCCTCTGTAGTCCTGCACCTGTAATTTTCTAAAAATGACATGCATGCAAACATATGACTTCTCTATCAGAATTTACTTATGTTCTAAATAATCAAGTAATTACTTTGAGCAAGGCAGAGATGTTTCAGACAAAGGTGAGAGAAGCTCCTTAAATTCTGACTGCTGTAGGCTGATTGGGCTCTTTGCATGTTGCTTAATTTGACTCTTAATGTAGTTGTTTTCATTGATTATTTTAAATTAAATTAAACCAAAGGAAGGTGAAAAAAACCCACAAATATAAGAACAGTCTTGAAACAAAATACTTCAAATAAAAAAAGACATATCATTTTGGCATAAAGTAGATATTTTTTTCCCTACTTTATGACCATTTAATAAAAGCAATTTCTATGCCAATGTTTTCTGACCTTTCTAGACTCTGTCTCAATAACCACTTGTGACCTGCCCATTGTGAAATACTGTTGTTTTCCAGTTAGCTCTAGATTTTTTTCTGAAGCATTAGTTTGATTCCCTTTTTTAATCTTTATTTTCTCATGCACCTAAAAGTGGTATCATTACCTGTACTTACTTCTCTGGATTTCTCTCACAGTCATTTTCATAATGTCAGCACTGAGTTTGTAGAAAATGTCTTATTTTGCAGTGATTTAATGTCCCCTGGGTTTTACATATAGGTAAATGTTTTCTATATTTCTAATAAAAATAAATGTGGATAAAGCAAATAGTTTCAAGTGAGGAAACATCACTTATTTCTCCAAGCATGTTATAAGATCAGGTGTAGATTTCTGGGAATTTGAAGAAGTCAAGAGTTTTCCCTTTTCTAACTGATCTTTTTTCAGTTGCATTTTTGTGCAATGTTTCACCGGATCACTTTGGGATTACATTTCTTTTCTTACAAACAAGTCCTCCTGGCGCTGCTGGCCACAGCAGAGAGAGAAGCAGAGCCAGAATGCCTCCTACGTTTTTCCCTTCTGACTCCTTTGAAGGCATCCAGCTTCCCACAGGGAGCATGTTAAAAGCTGTCTCTGGGCTCCTCACAGTGAGGAGCTGTTTGCCACTCCAGTACTGAAAGAAACCAGGCATAATGGTGTCCCATAATTAATTACCAATCAAGGTTTTTATACATATTTCTATGCTAAGATTATCAGGAGCATGTGTAATGTTTACATAATGGCCCAATGATTTCTGGTTTTATTTTTATTTTTGTTTTTTTACTTCAGATGCTAAACTCGTAACTGATAGCACGCAGCCAGCTACGGTCAGAGAAAGCAGAAGTGCTTGTTTGGGAGTACCACACATGCAGAGAAGTCCTGAGCTTTCCTGTGTGATCCTGCCCACGTGCTTTGACCTTGAAGCAGTTGGACCACCTGTAAGAGGGAAGGTGCAGCCTGCGCTCCGTGTCTGGGCCATTCCTGAGCTCTGTCCCGAGGGGAGCCTGGCCCTGAGCGTGCAGACACCTGCTGCCACCAGCAGCGCTTGACACGCCGACTCATTTTACATAGGCTGCTGCGCACCTGTCAAATGGCAGTAATTTTAATTTACTGTCAACCAGAGGCGTAAGCCGGATACACAGCAAGTGACCTAGCAGGGCAAACCTTCAGATCGCCTTTCCAGTCCCACGGGCCAGCTATTCCTTAGCAGTGGTTTCTCTGCTAAGTTTTAAAGGCATCGACACGTGTTAAACAAAACCAAATGGAAAAAATGGCATGTGGATGCAAACCTCTTTAATGCTCATCTGGCAATACTTTTCAATGTTGTGACTTAAAAGGGAAAAGGACAGATCACTTTAGTATTATTAAAATTTGTGTGGCATACTGATGTCTTGGGATTTTAGAGATGAATGATATTTCTTCTCCTACGTAGCCGTTTGTGAAGCTACAAGGTAGAAACATCCAGTTGAAAGGCTTTGACAAGGTAATGAGGTTTATTTTCTGTAGTAATAGATAATTTCTCTCATAGCAATAACATTTCAAGTGATGGTATGCACCCATGCATATATACAAACCCTTTTTAGTTTTACATGTGACCTGAATGTTAAGGTTAGTTGAAAAGTAAAAAATATTTTCACTTGGTTCTTGTTGAGATTTCAATGAATACAAGTATTCATAATTTCACTTTTATCAGACACTAAATTAATTATCGGCATGGCTTTTTACAACCACTCTTCATGCCAAGCATTTTGTTGAGGGATAGCAAACATGAACAACATTATTTCAGTTTTGTTGTTTTAAAGTAGTTTCACACTAAAACATACAACTTCTTTAAAATCACTTCTGTGCAATCTAGACTATTTGTACACATGCATGAATAGATCTGTGAACCCATGAAATTCTGCATGTGTCTTGTTTCTGCTTAACTTGGGCTGACCTGTGTGTACAGATGTGTGTAAGTGGGCACTGTGTAAAGTAGAAAAATTCCAGTTATCAGACAGTTATGGCTTTAAAGCTGATCCTAACAGTTGACATTAATGTGATCAAGCTAGACCACATATTCAAAGTCCATGTCACTCCTTTTTCCATGTGATCTGACCTACAGATAAGGCTAGTGGTTATCTTAGTGCTGCAATTTAGTCTAAAGCTACCCACGTTAAGAGTAACTGTGTCACTAACAGGCCTGATACACCTTATATCATGGGAGTATGTAAAAACTATGTACATCTATTCAAAGGAAATGCAGTCAGTGTGTTTGAGTAGCTGTCACTGTCACAAGAAAGAAAATGTGTCTGCATTTGAGCACTTGTCCTCGAGGAAAAAAGTATTCCCCTCTGCAATGAATTTTACTTTACACACAGGAGACAACACATGCTGCACAAAGGAGTGAAATATCAAATGGCATTTTCCAGTTTTCAACATCTGGTCTTTCATTGTGTTCATGCAAGAGGATAAATTATGTGTTATTTTTGTCTGTCATCTTTTATATCTTTTTTGACTTCCCACTATACAAATGTAAATATGACTGCAAAATTATCGCGAATATCTGCAAATGGTAAAGTTTGTTCTGGAGGCAGAGAACTTAGCTTCTGCTTTAAGAATAAATATTTGCTTTTGGTGGCACTGTTCAGGTCCTATGTCTGCAAAGCTTGTGCAAACAATTCAGAGAGCTGAAAGATGTGGGATGCTGCAGAAAAAACTAATCTTAATGAACTTGTCAAAGAATTGTCACCATAGACCCATGAGGATGGGCTTCACTCAAAATGACTGCCTAGGCTTATTTGGCTACACAAGTTTTTTAGCATTTTGGCTCGACTTTCAGATCTCTTTATTGTTTTATTTAATAAACCAGGTTTAGATGGGAAGTGGTTTCTATGGGTGCTCAAGAACAGGAAGTATACTGTGTTCCTTCCTTTCCTAACATAAATATATGGCAGTGCTTTTCATTCTGTGGAGGAGGCAGAAAGGGGAAGGAAACTTCCCAAAAGCAGTCACAACACACAGGTGGTTTTGGCATGGTGGGGTTCATCCTTTGGCACCAGTGATAGTAGAGTTCCCTCCTGTCTCTGTCACTGTAGCCCCGCATTATTCACACGTGCAGGGCTGTGAAGTTGAGGCCACCATATGATCTGTACCACACTGCATGGCAAAGCAAAGCACCAGCCCTCAAAGGTTTGCTTCCCTGGAAGAACCTGTGGGATGCTATCCTGAGCCAGACCCATTTTTGCAGCAGCAGGATTTGTAGCTCGTTTCACAACAGTGTTTTTATCTGAGGTGCCACAGGCTCAAAGACATTGGTGAATTAGTTATAGGTGGGCTTCAGTCAGGGAGGTTGCTGAGTGGTCCTCCACACGTGCTTTATAGAGAAAAGAGGATGTGTCAATTTCTGCAGAAACAGCTCTTAGCAGAATTTTTACCTCTTTAATTTTTGGAGAGAGGTGTTTTATCTATAAGTATCTGTCACTTTAAATATGAGCTGCATCAAACTTGTCGTGTGCAGTTTTCTTCTGCCAATTGACTTCTGAAGGGTGTCTCTTTCTGGAAGTAAGATTAATAACATCTTTGGTGTTATTTATAGTTTGTAGTTTAAAAGTGGAGGAGATGCACTTATTTCACTACTTCTGTCTTAATTTCTCTCACTCTTAGGATTTTCAAGGTTTTTATAGCCTTAGAGAATGCAATGTCGTGGGGGTGGAACCCCTTTTTATCAGCTTTTATTATCAGTCAGCAGTACAGAGGGCTCAGTGCCTGCTTGTGTCTGTGAAGGCACAGCCTATAAACACTGAGTTATATGATTAAACATTGGGCTTGTCCCAGGGGAAAAAACCCTCACCAAAACACAACCCAAACCCCCCACCACACATAATCTGCAGTGGTTTATGAGAAAGGCAGCTTTGACTGACTGGCCTTTAAGTGTTGGGTCCACGGTCATGCTGTTGGCGCTGTGACGTCGTACTGAGAAGCACAGCGCCACACACAAAACCAGTGACATCCCGTATTTATAAAGGAAGAATTCGATCTCCTTTTACTCCTGTTAGTGATTCAGGATGACAATGGGAGACAGGCAGCGCTAGCGCAGTGTGCTGGAGAAAAGGTAGGGTTTAACGTGCTGCCAGGCACCGTGGGTAGTAAAGACTGGCTGGTTATCTCCCCCCGACGCGAGCAGCTGAATGCAAGCTCTGTTAAAGACAAAAGCAGGACAAAGGAGGAAGAGGCTAGACAAATATGATTTGTGTCTGTTTCTGCTCACTTCTAGGTGTGGACTTTGAGATCTAAATACAATAAAGAGAAAATAGCAATGAGAAGAGAACAAAGTTGTCTGTCAACATGACTTCTATGACAGATTTTTCTTGCTGTTCAGCAACGATTCTAATTCAATTGCTGGCTGCTGTGAAGGAGATGAGATGCCAGAAGCAGAAGCGCTGCAAACCAGAACAAAAAATAATTACTAGTAGAAATGTGCTGCAAATAATTCCCTTGAAAATACAGTTGCATTGTTCTTCTAGTTTCTTATCCCCCAAATATTTTTGTTTTCTGATTTGAATTGAAAGACATTCCAAGGGTGTGAAACCATGCACCTGACAATACAAGAAATGTCTGAGCAGTTATGCACAACCTGATACCATTATATTCGGGAGATTTGCAAACCTAATTTTCTTGAAAAATCTTCTTCAGACAGGCTTTTTAGAGACAGAGGGGGAGGAGGAAAGCAGAGAGAAGTCTGTCTGCTTTGGCAGGGAGAAGTGTTTGTTTTGTTTTGGCTGTTGAGTTTGTGCTCTAAAATCAACTGACATCTAGGCATGTTCTGAAGGTGTTTGTTTTTTTTTTTTCTTTAATCAGTGCCCATCTATTGCAAACTGGTACCTGGATATAGTTTAGACCAACAAAACCAGATGAAACAGGAGTGCCCTGGTTGTATCCCAGTGCTCAGATGAGAAAGACTGGCTGTGGCTTTGGCTAAGGACTCTGACCAGAGCTTGTCATTACGGCAGCTGTAGGGACAGAAATGTGCCAAGTTTACATCTAGAAAAACCTTCTATTGAACACAAAGAACTCTACATCACTCACGTCCTGGAGTATGCCCACTGAGAGAAAGATGAATGCTTGAGCCTCTGCATAGTTGGAAAATGGAGACATAAGGTGGGGAGAATTGCCTGCCTTCTTCCCATCTTCATGGCCCAATAAGGTTGACTGAGTAGACTGCCAGACAAACACCAAAATGCACCGATATAAGGGGTAGGTTTTATTCTCACCATTTTCCTGATTGGACCAGCAGATGGAAATGGAGATGTGATCATTTATCTTCAAAATTGCCCTAGTAATCTGCAGTGTTAGCACAGATTACGTTATAATTGCTAGAACTGGAATAAAAGAGATTGCAGCATCTGTAAAGCTCGTGGTAAATTTAAAGGATATAAAAATCAGCTCCATGTCAGGGGACATTCTCACTAGTATATTGCATTTCATGTACACAAATGTAGCGATGCAAGAGCAGGAGCTTATGACAAACACCATTTGAATTTTATTGCTGATTTTTTCTCTGCAGCTGGTCTAGAGAAGTTACTATAAAATACCCTCGCAGCCCACGCTACTGCAGCACGACATTGTGCAGAACCCAGCCCCAGACAACAGGCTCAGTCCTGTCAAAACTGCCATGGGACAAGGCGTTTTTAAGTGTCCGCCCTTACATTAAATTTGGAAATAAAAATTTGTAACTTCAGTCTCTAAATGATTTAGTTTCACGGTAACAGATTTGACTCTCTAACCTACAGGCAGAAAAAGAAAGACAAGCTGAGGCAAAAATGAAAATAAATTTGTGTATTTAACATTAATTAAGGGCAGGATTTTAGTCTTACACCTACTGCAGAACCAGTATCAGGTTTTGTCAGATGCTTGCTTACATGAACAAAAGAAATATAAGGATCCTGATTAACTGCATTTGAAGGCAGAGACAAATTTTAGTGCAGTGTCAAACCTTCTGATAACTCCATGTAAACTCTTTGGATAGCTCTAATGTATCATGACCTTGCAAAGTTGTCAGATGTGTTCTTGTATGGGTGAATCACACAGAAACTTGAGAGTATAGATTCAAGTGATGAGAGTTTCCTTTAAACTTCTGATGATAAGCTAGAGCTGTCATGGTTGCTCAGCCTAAGCTACAATATTATAGGTATGCAAAGAAACCTTCAGTTTTTAGGGTTCACATTGTTTCATCTGCTCAGAAATCAATCATTCACAGTGGAAAGTAATAGAGTACATAATCTTTTTATCTTGCCTTTCACATCTTTGGTGTTTTTTAGGAACTGTTAAAAATTTTGGAGAAAAATGGGGGCTAAATTTTGTTCCCTGTTCCACTAGAGACTTCCACAGAAGTTTTCTGGTTTCGCTTTGGCTTTGGCAAGGAAAAAAATTACCCTTATAATAGCAACAACTGCACTGTTAAGAATATAAAAGGTCATAGACTACTAAAACTGCAAAAGATATAATAGACTGTAATATAGGTGAATGCAAAATCAGCACTGTTGATTACATTCTCAGCTATTTCACCACACATTTATCATCATCAGAAAACAACAAAGGGAGCTGTTGAAAATAATACAAGCCAATGTTGTTATTTTGTGTGCTGTTCTCAGAGCCATACAGCTCTGGAAGAAATCCAAATAGTAACTGAACTGAATAACATTCTGCAATTCAAAGAGATTGTGATGGGAAATGGCAGGAGTTAATGAAATATGGTGCAAGTTTAACAAACACCATTTCAAGATGGGATGTTATTGCACAAACAGCAGTAAAAACTCTTCATAGAGATGATGAGCAGTCTGACTGCAGTAATACTCTATTGCATGAGGATGACATTTTAATTTAGCTGACTTGGCAATCTGGAGGGTTAGATTTTGCCTGTTGCTGAACTGCACCTCTCTGTGGCAGGAGACCTTGTCTGCTGCTTCGTCTGAAGAGAGTGGCTCTGAGCTCTGCCTTCGTGAGTGGTGAGTCTGAGCTGGCACATTGGGTGTAATGGCAGTATCCCCTCTAATTTCCTGCTCTTCTTAGGCAGTTGGATTACAAACTGGCTACAGGCCCTTTCCATTATAACATAACTAGCTGCAGGACTCTGCTGAAGCACATTTCAGCAAAACTGGTTGTTAAAATCACAAGATGATTTCTGAGCTGGCTGTTAGAAACCATCTTTGGCAAGCTTTGCTCCTGGCGGATCATATCTCCTCCCTGGAAGCTGTATCTCCATGCTTAAGTAGCAGGAGGCTCTTATTTCCCCTAATCTACTTGGGCATGGACCCAAAGTATTCACTCTGTCATCTGTCCCCGAGTGTCTACGTTCTCTGGCATCCCGAGCTTGCTGCTGTCCAGAATGATTGGCAGGAGCTTTGCAGCTCATCTGGATCATGGGTGCCTTTAGCTGGACCTTTAGCTTTACACTTTGTAGAGTGACAAACATAATTTGATGCTTCAGTCTCTGGAGGCTCGTGTTGAAACACCTGAAAGGCTCCTAATTTTCAAAGAATGCTATGTGCAACCAGCTGCAGAAAATTGTTTCTTAAAAGTGTGTGAAGCTGGCAACCGAGAATAGCGATTTCACTAGTCGGCTGTGAATGCCATGTGAAGAACTTTCATGCAAAAAAAATAAAATCCTCTTGTAGCTCTTAGCAATCTGCTGATTATTTTGCTTTATATTATGAGAAGCTCTCTTGTGATAATTTGAAAATCATGTGTTTAGAAAGGACAAATTTCAACAGTTTGCTTCCTGTGCGTAAATGGGCAGATCCTGCCATCATCCTTTTTGGCAAGATTACATGATATAATATACGGGTGGTCCGTGCTTTGAAGAAAGGGAGAGGACTATTCTTTTTTTTTAGAAGTGTCACAACGCAGTTCAGGGCTCAGAGAATTAAACTGGGGTTGTTTTGTTTTGTTTTTTTTTGGTTTTGATTTGGTTTTTTTTTAAACCTTGGAAAATACCTAAAATGTATGGGGTGAAACCAGATTGTGCTGCTCGCTGTTGTCTCTGTTGTGCATATGTCTGCTACTCTGATGCACGCTAGAATATCAAAGTAGCATTTCTCTCTTTTTGACACAGAACAAACAGAACCACTTTTACTCTGAGTCATCAGACAGATGTTGCTTTGGTGACAACATGCTACACACACGCTAGCTACAGCACATGTGGGTCGTCTTCTCTGACATCGACACAAAGTCGAAGTACATGCTCCAGTAGTAGAGTGAAGGAAGCAGTCACCAGCAGGGAAGACCAGATGAAGCATGGAGGAAGAATAATGATTTATTCATTATCCCCCCTGTTCACTGTGACCTAAATTGGACACCAATTAAAAGATTGGAAAACTCAGCTTGAAAGAAAAATGGATTTATTTCTGTTTAGGTGACTAGTGGATGGATGACTACAGGAGGAGGATGATGATCAGATCAAGATTAAAGAAATTAACTGAACAGGAAAATATTAGGCACATAAGTTGGAATTGCAAGTCCAGACATTTTCTTTTTATTTTGGACTTTGGAGTAGCGTTAAGCAGGTGACCTGATCAGTCATGAAATCTGTGGCTGCAGGAGGGAGAGCTGAAGCACACTTGAGACCTCACTGTCTAAAATCAGTGCAAGAGCAGGTCCGAGGGTGGAACTCTGCAATTTCCTTTGTAACTCTCAAGGAGAGGAGCTGACACAGAGCTGTTCACCATTATGTATATACGAGGGACTAAAGAGAAAGCTCTGAGACTGCTGTAGGCTCAGTTATCACTGCAATCTCAGTTTCAGAAATAAAAAGAAGAAAACAGGTGAGATCCGTAAATTCTCTGTGAGTTGTCTACTCCTTTGGGCTTAATCTCATTTACATCAGAGCAAAGTTTTCTCTGACCTCAGTTTCAGATGATGTTGGCAGTATTTTATTTTTGCTTTGAATTCCTTTTCAGTGTCGTGAAGCCAAGGGAAATTCAAGGCTTCCTCTCTACAAATGTTAACCATAAGAATACTGTCTAGCCAGTTTTGTTGGTCTCTATAATTACTTAAAGAAGTACAACATAAATATGAAGTAGGTGTAAATCTCTAACGTTTCACTTTCACCATTCACACAGATGATATTTATTTTATATACAATATAAATGGGTCTAAATAGTTCCTGAAGCTATGATGTCTCAGAAAACCAGGCTCTCTGCTACAGTGGCTGACAATGACTGCCTTAACCTCTGCCTGAGTCCCACTAAATTTCTGAACTGTCCTTTGTGCAATAAATAATGCTTTACAATTCTGTGTCAGTGGGAGCCTATTAGTTGCTCAAATATGATTATTTCCCCATAATTTTATTTTAGATCAGAAAGACAAATATACAGAAATGGAAAGCCTGGCTAGAATAAATGATGTCATGTCCTAGGACATAGAGATGAATTACCAAGCCTTATTTGTAATTACGCATTGGACACCCTAAAGTACTCTGAAACACCTTGGTGTGTTAAGCATTAGCAAAACCCCAGCCTCATTTTTACTATAACATGTTTGCACGTAGTTTCTTGTGAGTGTTAGCAAGTATTAGGACAATTATCAGACTGTGTGGACTGGAAGCAGTTGGGGCTGCTTAACCAGTGTTGTCGAATCCCACATCATAAAGATGTTATGGTCAAACCTAAACCGACGAGAGAGAAATGGTGGGTATAACACAAGGTCTTTGCAGAACAGTGGGCAGAAGCGCAGTCTGGAAGTCTGCTTTGCATGGTGCCGAGCTGCTTTGCTGGTGCTATTTTGATAACTTGCCAGTACCTTGTAGTTGTGAAAGCTGCTGGGATGAGCTTCTGTTAGCCCAGTAATCCGGGAGCATGCTAGTTTCCTAATCATTGTATTTTCATATGTGATTTTCTGATGAAGGAAAAATTACAGGGAAACACAGTTGGGCTTTCATTTGTTTACCACTGCAGAGCTGTGTGTTGGGCTGCTCTGTCCCCTGTGGATATAGCAACGGTTGAAACACAAGCATGCTGTATGAGCATTTTCCCCCAAATGCTTATACTGTAAAATAGCATTGAAAAGATCATAAATCTATCCCATGCTACATAAATAAAAATAGAGCTGTCAAAACATTTTGAACATTTATAATCAAAAATCACCTTAATACAATTTTTTTTTTCAAAATTTTTTTTCCCCAAATAAAGAAAAACAGGTACTATTCAGGTTTTATTTCCTTTCTAAACTTCTTGAGAAGCAAAGAATGTTGGGAGGAGAGGGTGGAGTAGGGAAAAAGTAGGGAAAGTTACCACACAAGAAAAGAAAAAAATTTCATTTAGAAAGATTGGGAAAAAGTCAGCTAACCAAACTCTTTAGAAAATAAAGACAGCAGAAGCTTTTTTACTATTATTCACGGAATATTCCCATTTTTCTAAAGAAACTGAATAAACCTCTTACAAATTACCTTAGCATAGTTTTTCATTGCATATAATGTGATTGCACATTGCATATAAGGTGATTACTGTTAGTTATACTTTTAACAATATTAAGTTGTCTTATGAATGGCATTTAGCTAAATATATCAAAGACCTTTTAGGCTTTCCTCAGGTCTTTTCCCCAGCCTGTCCTTTAGGAAGACAACCTGCCCAAAAAGCAAACAGTTTCCTATTAAGCAAGGAAGGATTGAGATGTGGTGAATGAAGCACAGAACAGGGCTCAGGGGATGGCTTTCCTCACGCCCAGCAATGGCTCGGCTCCCCTGTCTCAGGAATCTGAAGTCCACTAATGAAAGAGGGAAGGTCTGAGGTGCCTCGAGTGCTTAGCTGGTAAAGTGCTCAGCCAGCTCCATGCACGAGGAAGGACCAGTAAACCACATCACTGAGGATTTACTCTTCAGGTACATGAAGAGGCTGGGAAGGTCCAATACTCGTAAAACATCTGTTGCATCTTTCTGGAGATACATGGCACAGTCACTCTGGGTGTTAAATTTTGTTTAGCTCAATAATGTATCTCTAACACTGGTGGACAGTGCCCATCTGAAGGAACATGCATGAGTATGCCTATAATCCTTATTTTTCCTAGCAACAGGAATAGATTACTTTCACTTTTGGTTATGGAGATCTTGATCAGCTGTTGTTTATGAGGCTACTCATAAACAAAGTGAGGAGAAAGAAGCACTCTAAGGATTGTATCGGCAGTCCCTTATGGAACAGCCTACAGAGCTTTAAAAGAAAGATGCCAACAGAGGACTTCAAGGCTTATTAAGTAGACCTGTAGAATTAAATAGTGAAAAAAAAAAATGACATGAATGCAAGATATCCTGTCTCTGAGGGATAAGGATTTATATATTTCTCTTCTTCCTCCTGGGGAAAGAGAGGGCTACAAGTTAAATTTGTTTGGACTTTCTTGTGCTCTGGGAAGGTGCAAAAGGAATTACAGAGCTCAGGCACCCCAGGAATGCCCAAGACTTGCAGTCTTGTAACTGATGAAGCAGCTGCTCCAGTTTATGACTATATTTATGTATGTCTGTTACTAATAAGGACAAAATATAGCAGGAAAAAAAAAGATAATTTTATCAGTGAGTATTTTTCTATCTGTTGCTGTCTGAAGCCTGTAAAGCAGCACTGAAATTTAGAGGTCTGTTATACAGATTAGCCATATAACATTTCTTCTCCCTTTTCCCATATGTGACGCACACATTTCTCTTGTTGCTGGTAATGTGGCATATAATGTAACAAGAAGGTGTGCTGCAGAATTTGTTTGTTGGCCACCTCCAGTAGAATATAATAAGCATAACAAAGACAGCCGAACATGACACACAGCTTTCTGCACGCCATTGTGTTGACCCAGCAGCATCTGTCAGTTTCTGAGAAATTAAAGCCAAGCACCAGAATTTGAATTGGGGCTCAGAACTACTGCAAAAGACATGATTTTGGGTCTCATTGTGCTCAGCAGGGGTCATGCTCCACAGCAGATGTACCAGAGGGAAAAGAAAACAGATGTAGGTGTGGAGAGACTCAAATCTCTGCACAGTGAAGCTGCTCCACATTGCTGGTGTTACATGGTGTTATATATGGTATTAGAAGAACATTATGGTGGGGTATTGTAGTTCAGTTGTTATTAGTAAGTGTCATTGTGTGCTGATTGCAAGCACTCAAGTGTTCAGAAGGGGGAATCAAGGATACCAAATGGGGAAAAACAATACACAGGAGTCTAATATCCTTAAGAGGATAAATTATCTTTTCCTTGAGAAAGCAGAAAATGTTAATG
Organism: Eulacestoma nigropectus; assembly: GCA_013397775.1. Taxonomy (NCBI): domain Eukaryota; kingdom Metazoa; phylum Chordata; class Aves; order Passeriformes; genus Eulacestoma; species Eulacestoma nigropectus. The sequence goes on along the minus strand of VZTE01005521.1, from coordinate 2,920,945 downwards.
GCTAAGTCTGCCAAGACATTTTCTAATAGAAGTAAATAAAGATGCAAAAGATCATTCCAGTCCTTTTATGTGCAATTATAAAATATCACTTCTTACTGATCTTGGCGTGACAAACTAATTGACTCACTGTAGAACTTTCCAGTGGGTTTATGGCTGGTGAAGCAGGAGAAAAGTTATTTTTGGTTTTAAAAAAAATAGAAATGAAACAGGAATGAGCTGATAAGCATGTGCCTTTTGGGAGTCTTCTTGGGAGTTTCTGGGGCTTGTCATTGTATGTGAAACCATGTGTACAACCAGCACAGATTGTAACCCAAGTGTCGCTGAGGACAGAGACCTGTGCTGTGGGGCTGCAGCCAGCTCACTGCCAGCCATTTGGAGAACTTTGCATATAATAAACACAACTTCTATTGGGGTAGCCTTTCCATATGCACCACAGTGGGAGGTCTTTCATAGGTCTCTCCACATATCAAGTAAAAGATAACTTTTGAACAACTTTATCTTATGCGCCTTCCTCTTCAGCGGTTTCAGCAAGGCTGTGGCCAGGCTGGTGAGATGCTCCTTTACTCCACTAGTCCCGTGTAGCTGAAATGGCCTCTGGGGTTTGGGGACAAATCTGATGTGCACCTCACAGCAATCTGGTGGCTGTGTAAGCCTCCTCTGGTGGTTGCTTTGAACACACTTTTCCATGAGCACGGAAACTCCACCAGCAGTATAAGCACAACCCAGAAGTGTAAAACACTGACTGGAGACGACACACAAAAGATGGTCAGGATCTGCGCTCTACCAGGCTGAAAATGAGTATTCTCATGCTTGCTAGAAGACATAAGAGAGTCTCCGCTAAGCAGGCAGGGAAAGACCCAGCAGCTGGTCTGAACCAAAGAGGGGACTGCAGCAGGGCAGGCACACAGGCCAGGGCAGCCCAAAGGTGGAGCTTGAAATATGGCTGCACATTTTAATCCTGGGCATAGAGCTCAAACTGACTGTGCTGTATTCATGCGAACACTGAGGCGTGTGCTAAGTTCTCCCAGGAGAACCTTCTGGGTCTACCACCTGCTGGGTGGTTGATGCAGCAGGTCAAGACGATGTATTATACACAAAACAAAGCTCCAGATTTACTACTATAAAAAAAAATTCTACCTTAAATGGAGCAAAGTGGCAGAGGTTGTGAGGTGTGCCATACTCTCACCCCAACAAGAAGATGGATTCCTGTGTCTTTGCTGCAAGATATCAGTAATCTATTCTTGACCAGGGAAAATTTGCACAGGTTACTGGTGGCAAGATGTGCTCAGTAGTTTTTTCAGTAGCTTAGTAAATCCTTTTCCCATCTTACCCCACTGAAGCTATGCCAAACGTGGACTAATGATGGGGTGGAACAAGAAACCCCAAACCACTAATTATGCTATAAGATGTAGATTTTAGTGACGAGAAGTGGGAATTTGACAGTTTCCATAAGCTCAACTGAATAATATTTAGTATGAATTTCCAGCACTTTCAAATCTGCTGTCACAACCTCTTAGTCTTGTGTCAGGTAATGCAAACCTTGGGACCTTCTTAGAGCTTCTGAACAAGAGAACAAGGACTCACTAAATGGAAAGAGCTTAAGGGAAGGAGCAGAACTGTGTGAAAAGCATTTATGAAGCAGAAACTCTCCTAAGGAGGTTGCTAATGTTAGAAAACCTCTCTGCAGTCTCAGAGGGATTGTACAAATGTTCATACTAGTTGCTTGTCTGTTTTGATTCCTAAACGCTATTTAACCATGCAGTCTGGGGACTGGAAGCCTTATGTGTTGCATTTTTCTCTGGGATGCTTTTCCAGAGATACATTTCTTGCTGCAAGGAAGAAGAGCTCTGGAGCTGCTTTACTCTTAGAACAGTGTAAAGTCGAAGAGATCAGGCTGGAGCACGCCTGGTCTCTTCCAGAAATTTGTGTAATGGTCATAACTCAGATAAAAAAATGAAAATAATCCTATGGCCACTTTTTTCTCTGGAACAGTCATGTAAGGGACTTTTTGAAGAGTAAGTAGAATCCAGATTGCTGCTAAAGTGAATGGTAAGACAGCAGACGATTTCAGACGGACCCAGTTTCGCAGTATGCAGAGTTTTTCAGGACTGGGTTTGTGATTCAGGCTTAATTTGAATTTTATTTTAGTTTACTTAAAACATGCAAATGCAAAAGAAAGGAAAAAGGAAAGGAAAGGTTGCAATGTACTCAGTCTCATGCTGATTAGCAAGATAAATTCCCTTTTCAGCAAACTGGGCACAATATATTCCTGCGCCATCAGAATATAGTTGAGATATCTGGCTTTAAATATGGTTCTGTATAATCTTCATGCATTGAATGAGGTTTTTCCTATAGCCCTCCAGCTGCAGAATTTTTGAAGGTGGACTGTCACATCCTGCAACGAAAGAGCCAAGGTAAATGGAGTATGAGATTAAGCAGATATCCAAGAAGGATGTTGGTGATAGCAAGGCAAGGCAAGTCATAGTAACTTCTGGATAACACAGGAAGTTTGGTGTCAGAGCAGCATGGAAAAAAAAAAGAAAAAGGGCAGAGCTATTTCATGGTCAGGTAGTCTTTTATCCTGAAGGCTGTGTCCAAAAAGAGGAATGTGTGGGAGAGGTAAGGAAACGTGAGGAAAATACCAGTCTTGCCTTGTGAGCTAACTGAGCTGGCCTGTGGTGATGCTGACAGGGATCCAAGTTACAGTGAGAAGCTCTTCTCTAGTGTGTCACTGAGAAAGCAGTTTGATCTTCCATGGCGTGTCCAAGGTACCCCCTCACATCATCTCTTTCATTTTAGAAGCATGTCAGAAATGCTGTGTTGGACTGTGCCTAAAATGTTTCACATGTCTTGAATCCAGTAGCCCCAGTCTGAACCTTCAGTTGGCAGCACAGCCTGAAACCAAGTTTAATGCCTGTCAGAGTTTAATATGACCCAAGTAAATAACCTTCTGGCTTGTGTGGAGTTTTCTTGTCTCGTGGATGCTGTGAACATTCAAAGGAACTGTAACCCATTTGGAGGTTCCCATGACCGCGGATCTGACCATGATGTATTTCCCCTGAGAAATACTAAAACTTGATTTTTTTCAAACTAGGTTCTTACAGTAGGATTTTAAATTCACATCTGTGCACCCTAGATACATATCTCAGTTCTAACTTGCTTTTCTGGAAGTTTTTAATTTGAGAAAAACTAAAGTTAAGCAAATAAACTGACTGAATCTGTATTTAGGTGGCAAATTTTAGGCATGCTGAGTAAATAAGCACTTTTAAAACTTATGTAATCTTGAACTATTTAAAAAGATAGTTCCATAAGCATGTGTTTAGACTTATTAGCCAAAGTAGCATCCTTCTAAAGTCTCTTTATGTAACCATCGTGGAAGAGTACTGCTCCTTGCTTGCCCATAACCTCAGTGCTAAAATCACTAGTGTGACATCACTACTTGAGAATGATATAAGTCTTTGGATTAATGGTGATCCATGAAAAAAACTGTTAGCAGAAGGGTAGATAATTATGTGTTTCATTGCATTATATCAACACAAACAAACACTTTTTGGCTACTGAAATGCTATCAAGTGCAGATCATTAGTTTATGCAGTGTTTATGAGATCACCACAAATACCAATTAGTATGGCTGATGAAGAGGACATTATTTGTGGAACAGTGTTTGCCACCCCTATTCACAATCCATAATGGTCTAATCAGTCAGTCTGAAGTGCTGTGAATAAAGGAGCAGATCCTGGTTCTGTTTCAATGGGTTTGTATTGTTTTCAGAGAGTTGCATAGCACTATCACAGTTAATGGAGCTATACCAATTTACACAGGTTGAAGAACTGGTAAATGTAATGTAGGAGAAATCAGTACTTTTAAAGTTCTTCTACTGTTGTCCTGACACTGGCTTAAAGTTTCTTGGTATGAGAATGTCAGCCATGAATATGCAAGTTAAGGTCAGACAATGGCCAGAAGAGCAGATGTACAGTTTTTGGCAATTTCACTGGTTCTTCTGCAAATATGATTTCCAGATGTACTCCCTTTGCTTTAATTCTTCCAAGAGCTATTTGGAGAAGTTTTAAAAATATTTTATTGTCTTAGTTTTCCTGGTTCCAGTAGATAAAAACAGTCCATCTTTACAAAGAGTACCTTGTAATATCTGACTACGTTGTGGCAAAGTGCTGCAGTTTTATTTTTATTGCATTTTCTAAAATTGGTATAAACCATAGACACTGAAAAGCCTTCTTGGGAGAGGGTGTGATAAAGATAAAAGAAAACAGCATTTAGTTTTCTCTCCAACCAGTTCCAAATGTGCCACTGTGCCTATTACATCCCATAAACACCAGGGCAAAAGCACCAGCTGCTCATTACTCTCAGAGGAAATGCTATTTCCTCTCATTTTGGCACAAACTTACCCCCAAAAGGAAAACAGGCCTAGTGAGCTGCAGCTAAACATGAAGTCTTTGTAATGGTGTTATATATAAACAATGTGATGTGATATCTCTTCTGACAGCCAAGCCCTATAAAAATATAAAATACAAAGATCTGCTAAACCAAAGGGCGTAAAAGGCGTTTGCATACGAATCTGTTCCTGAAAGGAATTTCCACAAGCTCAGCCATAACTGTTACTCTTTGGGTGGCTGGGATGCAGACAGGCAGGGAACTAAGCGCCCTTAATATGTTAATGCCACTCGGAGGTCTCCTGCTAATGCCAGTTAGAGAGCAAAATCTATTTAAAAGAATCGAATCAGCTGAAAAGAGCTATGTGCTGCTTTACGTTAAATAGGAGGCACATTGAAACATCATTAATATTTGAGATGCTCTTTGATTTAAAACACTCATTAGTGCTTCCCAAGTATTGGAAAGCAAACCAGAGGGAGAATCAGCACTCTCTTAAGCGAGGACTCCTGAGGATCTTTGAGTTGTTGCTCATCCAAACACTAGCCTAAAGCAGCTAGAATCCATCCCACACCAGTACCATCTATTTTTATTAGACAAATTAAAAAGGTGAATGTTCTAAGCTTTTTGTTGTTCAAGGACCACAGCTGTTGCCTGCTGCTTTCATACTTGAATGCAATTCCCCATGACTCTTTTTGCCATCACCTCTTTTCCCAGCTTGGTCTGCCCAGGAAGATTTGAAGCACAGGTCTGGAAAGAAAAAGAGAAAATCCAGCAATTTCTCTGGTGCCAGTTGATAAATAGGAGAGATTGGCATCTGCTAATGAAAGGCTCAGGGAATAAAAGTTGTAGAGCAGGGAGGATGTATCAGTGAAAAAGTAGGATATATCAGTGAAAGGTCTTTTACAGAATAATGTGCTTGTGGGTTGGGGAGAAAAGGCAGTAAGTGACGAAGGACATGGACGCAGACTGGGAAGGGAAAGTGTCGACACAGGCTAAGATCAAATACAACTGGAATATAACTTAAGAGGTATTACCTCTGTGGCACTTAGATTATATTGTTCTGAGGCACGGGTGGACACTGGAAAGCAAATCTCTAAAAATAACCCAAAATGTCAAATCAAATTAACAGGATGGGCTGATTTGTAGCAGAGTTTCATACATAGTCTGCTGCCTTTCCATATTGGGGGAGGGAAAAGTGGAAAAAAAAAAGTCAAACCACAGTTGTTACTTGCTAATAATCCAAGTAACCCATCTAAAAGATTGTGAAAACAATAGCAGATGCTAGTAGATAGAAATTAAAGCACATTCAACTCAGAATGCAAATAGTTCTGAGACCGTAAGGTTTCCCTAAAGCTCTGGCAAACATTTGGCTGGATTGATATTTTGGGCACTGATCTGCATAGCATCTGATTGTGAGCTGAATATGAGCAATGCATAAAGGCAGATTTTTACTGAAGAAAAAAAGGCTGCCTATTGCCTTCTGTGAGGCTGAAAGACGAGTTATAAAAAGCCTTATGGCACATTGCCTCGATTTCTGTCAGCGTGTGGAGCCTCCAGCCCCACTTTCCATCCCAGAGCGCTTTGTAGCACAGTGCAGTGGGATGAGGGCTGCTCTCCAGCCTCTCAGCCTGTCAAACCCATCCCTTGGAGGACAGTGCCAAAGGCCCTGGGTCAGGCCAGTAGCTGATGTAAACCAGAATAATCCCAATTCCCGTCAGCCTAAAAGTTTTACTCTGCCAAAACACACATTGACTTTTGGTTCTGGGGCTGCCAGAAAAATAGTGGAAAATTCTGGTATTGCTAGTTTTGCTTTTCTTCTTCTCTCTCTCAATTTACTGTAGCACATCAATGAAAGACTGGAATGAGTTCAACACTTAAATTTTGAATAGCAGTAGAAGTAGCTCCAATTTCTGGTATACATAAATGCTGTGTGTTAAGAAGTTGTTGGGAGCTGTGTTACAGAAGTAACACCTCTGCTGTCAAGTGAGTACAGAGAGCACGGGCACATTTTATTGTCTTGGGTGAAGGAGTGCCCTTCTCCCTGGGTCACAGTCCTTCAAATAGCATTTTACAGAAACATCTTGGTGTCAGACTTGACTCTGATTTCCTTGACCTTGTGCTGCTGCTGATGCCATATTTAGCTTATACTATATGAAAGTCCCTTTGAAAGGATTCCTGTCCCTTCTAATTAGAAATATGATAGCATAAATAATGATTTTATATTGTCTTGATGTTTATAGTGTGCTGATATCAAATGCATAGTTGAATCTTTATTGTCAGAAAATTACATTGCTAGGGCTTAGTGTCTTTTTCTGCTTGTTGACTTTAAAAATGTGCTCAATTTTCGTTAAAATGGTTCATACAAGATATATTTATTTTGAAACTGTTAAAATATTTAGCTTAAAATCAAAGTAACTATTAAAACAGGTTAAACTCCTGAAATTTCATTGAAAAAAATCAAGATTTTATCGTCATTGTAGGAGAGGTTACAGTTTTTGCAAAAATGAAAATATAATGAAATATTTCAGGTTGTCCAAATATTGGAGACTCATATTAAAGGGCTTGGATTAAAAACAGAGCCTGTATGCACTGCTAATTATCCATGTACTGTGTCTAGTGCAATTTGTGTCAAAAGCCAGTCAAACATCCAGCAACATTATGGTCTTATTGCCTAAGTGCATAAGACTGAAGAAGCAGGGAGTTAAATTCTCCTGTCTGATGTAAGAAAGTGTTTCCTAGCGCCGAAATCCACTGACATGGAAAGACAGAGAGGCTTTCATTGCAGCTAATGGCAGTGTACCTATCCTGCAAGTAATTACCAGGCTCCAGTCTTTGGTGCTTCTCTGCTCATGAGACTAATGTTTATTCAGAACAATAAATATAAGGTCTATGACACTTTTAAAGTAATGTTCAGATGTGTCTGTGTAACCATGGATGAGTGGTGCTAGTAGTTTTATGCTTTAGTAAACATATTTGACTCTCTGAGTGCTCCAGGGACAGTAGTGGAGTGTGGCAGATGCTGGAGAAGCTGTAATGATTTGCAATTTTGGATGAACTTGTGGTAATAGAGAGTGTAATGACAAGGTAGCAGGACCAGTTTTCATTGACTTCTTTTTTCTGCTTCATACAGAGTATTAATGATTCATTTAGCATTGATCTCTACAGATTCACAGCACAGATTTGTATCTATAATCTAGGCGATTGGTTATTTTTTATATCCTCATGCTAAGTAAATCTTGCTAGTGCTCGCAGCTGTCTCTGCATAGTTAATGACCCTGAATAAATTCCATTATAATTCCTGGATGATGCAAAGGTTTTTCATGGTGAGGAACTGAAACCCTGTCCACCACCAGCCATCAGCCCAGGTGTAAACGAGAAGTCTTGCCCCTAGACCAAGTAACTGCCACAAGGTGTTGAACATTATTCACTACCAGTTGCTTGAAATGGGAATTTAATGCATTCATTCTCTCAGAAACAGGGCTAGTTTTTCCCCAGTCCTACGAAACACTCACGAATGTGTGCTTAGCAGGATTTTTAAATATTCGCCAGCTTTATAAGAATCCCTGTCAAAATCAACATTTCTAATCATATCCGTAGTTCTTAGCTTGATTTTTAAACTTTTGCCAAATCCAGACTTGTGTTTTTAGTTTCGTCCAAAAGGAATAAAGTAATTTATTCCTCCCAGTGTATGATGTTTTTAGAAACTTTGTTCTTCTGACTCGATAAAAGAAAAAGTAGTTTTACTTGAAGTAATCATTTCATCTGGCCTGAGCATCAATGTGCCAAACACAGAGGGCTGGAAGAAATGTTTACCTATTTTGTTTGTCACAGGTGAACAGGAACAATTTTGCAGGGGGTTACTTAAGGCACTTTCAAGTTACAAGTAAAAGGATTGTTTCTCTGTTTGAAATTTTAGATATTCAACAAACAGAACCAGTAAAGTAAGGAAATGACTATGTCTTTTGGGAAACAGGTTTCTAACCAGTAAGCATAAATGTGATACTGATAGAATGGAAGAAAGATCTGTATTTAATCAATTTGATCAAATTTAACCTTTACAAAATTGAGCTTTGCCTGCATAAGTCATGCATACACCTGCTGTGCAAAAGGAGGAAATCTTCTGTATCTAGGAGACTACAGCCAGCTAATCAACTTTAACAGTATATTATTTTCATGTTTTAAAAAATTTTTCCTATCTAAATCCTAGGGACTGACTAACAAGAACACAGAGTACCTGTGGTGCCTTTTGATTTACAACCTTCTAGGTTTGGTCCACGACTCAAATTTATCTTGTTCATAACTGCATGAGCAATGTGAAATTTAGAGTTGCTATCACAAATGTGTAATAGAAGAAGTAGCTGAAATTTTCCCTTTAGTGATAACATTAAAACAAATATAAAAATGGTGACTATCAAATAAAAAAGCAATAATAAATGTGTTTTCTTTTGTTTCATAAAAGAATAGTCATCTTCAGGTGCTAGAATTGTATTTAGGACCAGCTTTGGATCTCGATTTTATATTGTCTAGCACCTGACTCTTCCGCAGGAAGTGCTGATGTCAGTGGCACCATCTGTAGAGCAAGAAGTTACTCAGTGTGATCAAAGATGTAGAAGCAAGCTCTCCATAATTTCAAAATGTTTTCCCATCTGGAGTCACTATTATAAGTACTCTAGTGGAAGACTCTGGTCATTTTTCCTATCCAAAGTGGGGAGTCTTCAAATCTTACATAATAGTGAAGCTGGACTGGGGTAGCAGTTCTGTGATGGCTGTTGAAGATATGCCCAGTGCGTAAAACACTGACTTAAATCAATGGCATCATCTTATTACACCCAAAACCTATAAATTTCTAGAATAACCTAGACGAGAAATTTAAAAGGCAGGGACAATACCGACTTTTGAATTAAATGCTAAATTAAATACTGTGTTCTTTTTTTTCAGAATAATATCAAAATCTTTAAAGGAAATAGAGAACATGGAAAGAGGAGATTAAATTTTTATTTTGGATGGTTTTTTTTCAAAAAAAAATTGTCTAGACAGCTCTAAGTTACACAGGTAGCTTGGCTACTATGAATAACCAATAGTGGGGAGTCAGCAAGCCACTTTAGGAAGCCTGGATATGTTTATTTTACCCTGCAATTGCACAGAGAAAGGAGAATAAATTTTGTACTATATCTAATGTATCTCACTGGTGAATTCCCTTCTGCTCTTTGGGCTGGTTTTGCTGGCTGTGTAGACAGATCTTTTTTTTTTGTTTACTTCTCTAGGAACAGCCCCCAAGCAAGTAAATGAAAGCCATTTTATTTACTATTTCATAATTCACCTGAGTATCAGTATTTTTCATGTAGTGTTTGTCCTGCACTGGCTCATTAATATATCCTGCAGTGCTTTACAAAAAAAAGTGGATACATTCCTCTATTTGATGCATCTAAGTGAGTAAATGATGCATTGACTAGACAGAAATGGAATTCTGATTTATCACTTCTTCACCTAAGTTTGTTCTTTAATTGTCCGCTGCAGTCATTGCCTCACTCCTGCTTGGGAGATTCCAAACCATATACTAAAAAAAAGAGAAAAAAAAAAGAAGCAGAGCAGACCTCTAACTCAGATGAATTTGTTACTCTTTTAGTAGAAGTCAGAACCCAAAAGCTTTGATGAGTGAACACATCATAACTTTTCTCTCCTGTGCTTTTCATGTCACTAGGACTGGAAAGGACACACTAAATACTGGAGCTCCTCTGATAGTCCAAAAGCACCACCAGCATCTTACAGAAAATCTATTCTTATAGGCTTCAAATAACTTGATCTAAATACATGTTTAAATAATGAGTATTTATTCAGAATGAAACAATGCCTCCTTGGTCCATCTCATGGGGACTCTCAGTTTAAACCAGCTTGAGTCATTAGAAGTTCAATATTAAAGCAAAATTCAATTAAATTGAGACAGTTTGTTTTTCTTTTTGGGGAGTTTTCAGTCTAAAAAGTCTTAAAAATGCTTCAGAAGGCTTTGGAGCTCATACACATGCAAACAACAGGATTAGCGTATGGATGAGTTTGAGGTTTTTGCATGGCAATTGTTTCTCCCCTTAACTTTTTCACCTTGACAATGTAAATATTTGAAAAATAACAGGTGCTTGAGCATTTTCAGAACCTTTTTTTTTGTTTTATTTTTAAACCATGAGAAACCAACCACAAGACTTTTTGTTTGGTTGGGTTTTTTTCTCACAAACGGAACCAGCCTTAAAGCCACTCTTTACCATTGATAAATCAAAGAAAGTAAGAAAACTCCTTGGGACCTACAGCAGCCTCCTGTAGCTCATTTCCCTAACACCAGTATAGATCTATCATTAATATATTGTCTAACATTAATAGCCTTGATAGAAGCAACAAGAGCTATGGGTAAGCAATAGAAAAGTGAGATATACTGACAGTCTGATTTAATTGCCATCAAAACCAGGGAGGGAAGAAGCAATTCACAGACTGTGTGGAAAGGTAGGGCTGCTGTATCAGAATGTATTGTCTTTGAAGGGGGAAAGGTTTGTCAGTGGAGTCTCACTGAAGTGAAAGATCTACAGAGCTCTTACTTTTACTCCAACTATAAACTACGGCAGAGATGAATCAGGGCTGCCATAGTGCTTCTTCCATGATGTTCTTTTGGATTTTTCTTTTTTTTTTTTTTTTTTTTTTTTTTGTACAGGAAATCACAGCAAAACGAAATTATTTCCTAAAGATTAGGTTTTGTTAGTGTTCAGATTCAGCAAGCAATGTGTGATCCCTGTGCAACAGCTGGAACCTCTCTCGCTGCGCCTTCCCCCTGACTGCCAGCAAAACCCACGTGCTGGCAAACCCTGCTCACCTCTGTGGTGATGTTGGGCGAGGGTGACCTGCCATACACTGCAGCTTGCTTAACTTCCCAGCAGAATATTTCTCCACTGAAGCTCTGTCTCTCGTAACCCAGCACTTTTAACAGGACAGTTTGGATTTTGCACTTTGGCTTTGTCTGTGAGTGTGCAGGATGAGGGGAGCTGGGCAAAGGAACCTCTAGTCCCCTCCAGCCCCTTCCTGGCAAGTCCACCCCAGAGCTCATAGTGTGGTTATAGCTCTGTTCACTTTTAGCTTGGTGACTTGGTAGAAACACCACTTTCTCCCATGATTCTATACTATTTAGATCAAAAAATCAGTATTTCAGAGCCTTCTACAGTGGTCCAACAGTTTCAGAAGCTTGACATTGCATTTTTCATCTGTTTTCTAAATAAAAGTAGAAGTTGGAGCACCCAGTGGAATAGGAATTCTGGGTGTAAATCAGATCAGCTGTAGAGCTGGTATCGCCTCTATAGGCTGTTGAGAAAAGTGAGATGTTTTCCATTCACTGTGCTAATTAAAGCTTTTTCATTCATGCATGTAGATTCAGCATGATTGCTATCCTTGCTTGGCACTGTAGTACAGAGTGTGTTATTGCTGATCAGATGACTGGTTTACAATTCATAAAATAATTTATGAAATAGTTCAGATCTCTTGAGCCTGAAGCCTGGCATTAGAAATAACTTTAACTTAACTAGAAAAGCTGGGTGCTTTTGAGGTAGAAAAGCTCTGAAATCCTCATTAAGTTTCATTATAAAAACAAACATTATTTCTCATTCAGCTGTCCTGTGAGAGTATTTTGTTAGTCTATGACTATTGGAGGAATGATAGCAATAGCATGACAAAATTCATAAGACTGGTTTGAGTAAATTTTTAGGCCACATAAGATATTGCAGAAATGATAGAACATTAAGCAGACAAAATAAATCAAAGTATCATCTAACGGCTGACTACATATGATATCTGTATACATTTAAATGTCATCTTGGGTACACAGCAGTTTGTGGAACAAGCAGATCAAGACATTTGGAATAGCATTTTTTTGAAAAGAAAATTCACTAGAAGAATTTGGCAGTGTTTTACAGTGTCATTTTTAATTACGTTTTAGCAGTGTCAGTTTGCACTTGAATTTTGAAAATATTATTTATTAATTTAGTGTGATTACTGCATACGGCGAGCCATTTTTACTTTGAAATGAAAATCAAAAACTTCTATTTCAAATATGTTCTTAAAAGATTCTTTTTTTTCTTAACATAGATTTTTTTCTTGTTGTTTTCATTCTGTCCTCACTGATGTGATGAGGTAAAAAGCTCATTTCTTTTCAAATGAATATATAATGATGCTAGTACTAAAACAGTTAACCGGCTAGCTGATATTTACAAAAATCTTCAAATGTAATGACTTCAAGTTCTTTGTTGAATATTCATTAAATATCCTTTTCTCATAGGGCTTATAAATCCTCTGAAATGCAATACATACACACTTTAAAATTTGACAGAAAATACTCGTATTTCTAAGATAAAGGGTTTTTTCTTCTTTAAGCACTCTCTCAAATCATATATAATCAGGAACATTGGCAACACTGCTGCTCAGAGAAGGACAGAGTGAACATCAAGAAATCCAAATGAATTCAATCCCATTAAATGTAATGGTGTGGTAAATCTCACTATACCATCTGCTGTAGAAGGCTGAGACACTATTGGAATTCCACATCTTATTTACATAGCAGATAAGAATGTGTTGGGAGATTTATATGGTGAATGAATACCCAGAGACAAAACTAAGTTTCTAGTCTGTTCACATCTGGGGAACATCTACATCTGTAGAGCATTATACAAAAACTACTGTAAGTTAGCCTTTCTCTGGAAGACCCTGCCACTTCATTCCAACACTACCCATTAAAGAAAAAACCCCAGCACAAAGTAGTGAGAAAGTTCCTGCAAACACTGGTGGGAGCTGAGCTACTTCATCACAAGAAAACATAACCTTCCCTAATTTAGTACATATTTCCCAAAGAATTAGCATGGAACATGAGAACAAATAGGTTGTATCGTATTTAAAACATCTGTGCTGTGAGTTCAGAAATCAACCTGTGGCAAAACATTAAGGAAAATATGCCACAGATTTATTTTTTCTCTCTCTTAAGCATTCAGGTTGACACTCTGCATTTTAAATAGATTCAAAGCTTTCATTTACTTAATACTGAAACAGAGCTGAGCTGCGGCCCAGTTTTAAACCAGATGATAACACAGGTGTAACTTGCACAATATATGAACTATAGAGGAACAAAACACTGCACAGTAGCCTCCACCTGATATGCTCCTCTTTACCATTATATTTAATAAATCTTGAGCTTGCTTGGGAAAGGCATGTCCTTTGTGCACATTGATTGTAAAACCCATCACTTGTCAATTCGGTTGAACATTAAAGTTCTAATACATCAAAAGTGCATAGGGGAGCTGACCTGGGCTAAGAAAGCATTTTATGCAGGAATATTAATAGAGTTCTTCTGCAGCTGCCTCATGTACTTCAGATTGGAAACCTCTGAACCAAAGCCAATTGACAGTAACATATTTGGAAAGGACGATGCTTTTAAATTACCTCCTTTCCATTTAATCAGACAAGCAACCTCTGAATCCCAAGCTGTAGGTGAATGTTTAAGAGAACATTCTTTATATAGTTAGCTGAACCATGCCCAAGAGCACCCACTGACAGCTTTCCTATTACCAGAAGGACAATGAATCATATGAACTTTGCTGACACGCATGCTGTAATAATTGTTACATTTTCTTTTAGAATATATCCTTGGGCTCGCTTTTGGCCTCACCTTAAAGGTGACAGCTTGTAAGCTACATAACCTACCCTGCCACTAAATCATCAATAACAGTTCATAAAATATCCTGTGATAATTTAGCAGTGCATTGGTTCTGATCCTAATGGAATCAGACATCAGTAGTTATGCTATTTCCTCCTTGGATTCTGGATACTTCTATGGAACATTTGTTAAAACAGTTGTTCATCTACAGTGTACATATTCCTGCCAAGCTTCATGGAAATATTTCTATCCATTATTTTTTAATGTCAGCTCTCAGTAGAAGTTTGTCTTTTCTGTTTGGAACTCACTTTGCTGCTATATAGACATCTTTGTTTCATAAAGCAGGCATAGTTATAAACATTAAAACAGACACATTTGTATTCTCTTCAGGATAATGGCAAGATTTTCCCAACAGCTTTCCAAGTAGGAACACACAAACAAGAACAAGGTCTGTACTTTTCTATGTCACAGCCCTATTAATTAAATCTTTTGTTTTCAAAAGCATATTTTAGGCAATCCACGTTCATATCTACTTAATTTTTCTCCACTGAATGCTCTAAAAGGGATTTCTGGGCAGTATTAGCATATTTTGTATGCTAAGGCAGTGCTAATATTATGATTTTTATATTTGTGATTATATGTATTGTTACAGTGTTACCAAAAAATCCTATTGAAGAAATAAGTTCATCACTTTTTTCCTTAATCATGGTAAACATCTCTCAGTAGAACCAGTGACAAAGCTAGGGGAGTAGAGGTTTCAAAAGATTTTAGGCAGAATTTGGTATGCGTTACCCTTCTTGTCCCGGATTCCCTTCTGGGTTTTTTTTTTCCAGTTTGGCAGAGCCTTGGGGGTGCTGGTGGTTGGGGCTATTGCCTGCAGAGACCTTCACGTCCCTGCCAAACCCGGCACATCAGGGCGGGAACGTCTCTGCCTCCTTGCAGGCTCCCAGAGGTGGGGAGTGCCCAGGGTGCTGCTCGGCTCACTCATCTGGCTGTCCCTGGGGGAGGGCAGATGCCCCACAAGGAGCTGCAGGGCTGTCACTGACTGTCACCAAACCCAGCAAAGGAGGCATGAAAGCTGCCTGAGCTGAGGGCTCGCCACAGTACTTATCTACGAGTTTATGCAGCTGATTCAACCAGTGAATTTCCAACTCCTTCAGCTGCTTGTGCAGCCAATAAGCTCCTCCAGAGTTGGAGCAGCTTTCTCAGTTCTGTGGTTCTATATCAACCATTCTGTGGTTCTGAATCAACCATTCATATCACTATTCTGTGATTAGCCCTAGATGCCTAAAAATGATTAATATTAAATCCCTTCTTCACATTAAGAAATGCTGGGATTTACTTCATAAAATAATTGTGGTTCAAGACAGTGGTGTTGTCAGATACCAGTTCTATAAATAAAATTTTGGATTTCTTACTGTGCAGATAATTCTGTGAATTAATTTCCACATTAATAAAAGAATTATTAATTCTTGTAATATTCTAATTTTAATTTTTGAAGTAGCTATTTTATTTTGCTATAAAATAGAATATTTTTATTATATACATATATAAACATATATATATTAAAAATATTTTTTTTTTGCAGCGAAAAAAAATTACAATAGAATGCATGAGTCATAACTACTTTGTTTGATCCCCTTCTGTCCCATTTATATCTTACAAAGGCAGCATCATTTCTAGGTCTACTCAACAAAGAAAAGGCTATGGCTTATGAAACAGTGTTTGTCTTGACCATCTCTAAGAACCCTGTAGATACCCTGTATGGGGCTGCAGAAGCAGTGGGTATATGGAATGATTAGAATATGACTCCTTCCAGCTGCTGTGAGGTTTGAGACCTCCACAGTTTCATCCTGAGAGAATGTTACCCTTTCCGTCTCCATCTCCCCAGAAGGACTTCCAAGAAAAATCCGAACGCATCTTTCTTGATCTCTCCAAACCCCAGTTTTCCACAAAAGCTTCAGTACCAGTGTTTTACCAACAATTCAGGAGTTTTTGATTTCCTGAGCCTACACCCCACTCTCTCAGAGAACTTTTCCTGACTGTGACTACACTCTCTCAGCAACAGCAAACACCTGATTTCTCTGTCCCTTGTCACTAGGCTGATTATCTTCAGCCCTCGGATCTTCCACTTCCTCCTCCTCACAGTCTGTCATTTCTCTTGTGTGAGCATCTTGTCTTCAGTTTCCCTTTCTTTCATATCAATCTGTTTCAGATCTAATTTCACATTTCCTCAACTTTGTCCTTGGGATAAAGGTACTTACTGTACCTGATGTATGAATAAATACATATATAAATCACTGTGTGTAAAGGCATGAATAAAGAGGCCTCATGGTAACTGCAAGACTTACTGTGCCCTTTTTTTCCTAATCTTTCCTATTGGCTTTTTTTCTTCCGCTTTTTGCTTATGTTACTTCATACTAGGATCTTGTCCTCTTTAACATGTGAGGGCATGAAACACCTGAATTATTTGGCAATTCTATTAAAACAAAAGTTGAAGAATCCCATGTCATTGTAGTTCTTGTATTCACCTGATCAACCCCTTGTTTCCTTAGCCAAAATGAAGAGAAATGGTTGAGCTGCCTTCTCTAGAAAATGTGTTAAGTCCTAAAGAACAGTATGCAACAGGGAAGTACAGGAGTTATAAAGCCAAGACCTAACTCCTCTTATTCCCTCTGAAGGGGTCTATCACTGCTTGAGCATTATATAACTTTCTGCTTTATTTCTAAGACATGAATTTTTGCCTCTGTTGAGTTTTTTTTCTTTTAAGAATGTCAATCCATTTCACAGAGTCTTATCTTTTCCAGACTACAGAATGATACGCATAATAAATGCAGTTATCTTTTAGATAGGGGTTGTTTTGAACTCTTGATCACAGGTGGAATATTTTGATGTGTTTTGATAATATCCAATATCTTTCTACTTCACATATTTTGTGATGTTTTGATAAGATCCCATTTAGGCAATGGCAAGTTTTTCTCAAACATCAGTAAATGTTTACTTTGCAAGAGGAAAATTTGCTTTGTAGCTTTTAGTTCCTCTAATACAAACTCTGGAAGCAACTGGACTATGGAACTTCTCTTTCAAAGACAGTCAGAACTGTTTCATTTGCAAACATTCAGTGTCACAGAGGTCTTAAAATATCAAGGTATTTTTGGCAACTAAGGTGGTATTCATTGAACATGGGCTTTAATTTACTTCATGACACTTCAGTAGCTGGGATAACCCACTAACTGAGCTCACAGTACTTAAGAAATCCAATACAGCCATAGAAGTAGCACACAGAGTACTACTGAGTACACTGAAGAGTCTGTGTAAAGACTTTGCTGCAAGGGGGGGAAGAGAAGCAGACAGACAACAACAAACTATGTTTATTCAGGAGATACACTTCCTATGTTTTCTTTTTTTTAATTTTAATTTAGTTTGCAACTACTTATGTACTGGTTTTCCCAAATGAATTATCAGACTTTTATCTTAGCTGTCTGTTACAACAAAGACATTAACTGTTGTCTGACTTTTGACTAGTCACTATAGAACACATCCTCTAATGAAAATTATTTTGCGTCTGTACAGGAAATAGTGGTGACTAGTCAAAATACTGAAGTTCCCATAAAAAACGGTCAGAAAACATAGATATGTAAACAAATGCATTTATAAACAGAATTTTGGCTTTGTCTATTCTCAGAACACTGGAAAAAATTACAAAAAGTTCTGTGATGGGACTCTGTGCAAAGCAGTGAACCATAACTCAAACCTAGTGTGAATCAGAATCCATTATAGGTTCAAATTGTATTCATTCATACATCTTATTTATCTTTTTTATACTTTAAGATCCTTCTCTACGTGCAAACTTACAGTTTTTGCTTTAGGTCAGCTAGAGGATGGCCTGTTTTTTATGCTTAACCCCAAGTATCCAGAGTCATGGAAATAACACAGAAAATGCTATTTTCTGTCTTTGTGGTTACAAAAATACATCATTGTATGGTCCTGATCCTTCAGAGTTACCCTTTCAGAATGAGAGGCTGGGTGGTGCAGGTGGCCACAGGCTGCTGCTGCTGAAGCACAGCCTCAGGACCAGGAGCATTTATAGCTCCATCCACCCCATATGTGGGGGTGGCTACTTTTTGAAGAGAAAAACAACGTCTTAGTTTTTATAAGACAGACTGAATACTCTGAAGTGTTCTGCAGCTATTCCAATTGCTAAATGTGGCTAAAGATGCCTATCAGTCAAGACACTGTCAGACCATGGAACAGCCAATAACCCCATTCTGCTCTGGCATTTTCCGAGAGAAAAACTAATCTTTTTTTTTTCTTTTTTTAAATAGAAAACATAAATTCTTCAAAACTGACGTTGAGTGTAATCTTGTTTCTGAAAACCACCAAAAGATAGTTTCTCCTACAGAGCAGAAGGCTACTCTTTTCCTCTTTACAGTCTCTACATCCTAGAGAGGACAGTGGTATTAGCTCAGAAATGCTACTCTTGAGTGATAAAAATGTGTTTCAACATGTAGATTTTAAAAAAAAATATTGTTCCACAGACTTTCAAATGTTTTTTATGCCTATGAAAAATACAATGCTCTATTCTACCTCGCCAAGAAGCACAAAACTCCATTTTATTGGTTGAGGGATGTCAGCAGTAAGCATATTAATACTTATTCACAGTGTTTTTTCCTATGGCATTCTGGCATTAACTATGATGGAAAAAATCTTAGGATATTCCTAGTGAAATAGCACAAAATAAATCAAATTCTTAATGGAAGCTTCAATCTCACTAGAGCTCTTTTTTTATCCAGAGGTTTTAGCCGTGCAGGATGGAGCTCATTAAGCAGAAGAGCAGTGAAACAATATTGCAGAACCGTGCATGTTTACTCATTAATGAGAAGTTCTCATATAAAACTGGACATTTTTTGCAGGGTGGAATCTTTTCATTCCTGGTTTTGGGAGGGAGGAAGACAGCAGAGAGGAGGGGGAGGAATCCTTTAATTGTTAGTGCAGGTTTTAAACTGACAAGCCTCAAAGGCAGAATACTGACTCTTTGATCTTAAAAGGGTTGTAAAAGGATGGTCTCACTTGTGTTTATTCAAATGTTTGCAGGTAAACGCTGATAATCTAAACTGAGTCAAAGCTGCAGAATTTAGCATAAGTGATTTGCATATCAAGAGCCTCAAAATAAATACCAATTCAGAGATCTTAAATGTTGTCAAAAACTAATCATGACTTGAAATTAACTTGGGGCTTGTCTATGTATGAAAGTCTGTGCTCAGGAAACTAAAACATCCATTGGCAACCAGAGGTCTAATAGATGTGCTTAATCCCCACTAAGAGGGCTGTGTGGTGGCTGCAGGTATCTGCAGTCACACACCTGGGGCACACTGAGCCAAAGGGCAACCTGGCAGGGCAAAGAGCTGAGCCGTGTGTCCTCCCCACCAGACCTACTCCACTGGAGACATCCTTTGGAGACAACCTGTAGCTGATTCTAGTAAATAGCTGGGAGAAATTCTTCTAGTGAGTGCTCTTGTAGACAATTTGCATTTTGCTGTTTCTGGGCAGAGTTGCTGATTCTTGAGCTACTGGATTCTTGACAAGTTTTTTTACTATTTGTAATTAGTTGTATTTCAAGTAAAAGTATCATAGTTTCTAAATTACTTGATTGTCTTCAAAATCTATTTTTAGCACCTGGTTCCTGCTACTTGTTTTACAGCTAATGACTTCTTGGCATAATTTTGTGCCTGTTACTTGACTGAAGGAATGTACATCCTGTATGAGCACAGAGCGACCCATTTGGAAGTACAGATCCTTCATACTTCCTCTCTGAAAGTCAACAAAAATTATCTGTGTTTTGGAAGTCTTCAGCGTGCACAAATGCTGCAACTGATGAAATGAGATACTAATAATTAACATTTATCCAGTCAAATCAGCTGTACAACCCAACTTAATAATATAAGATTAAAGTTTCAGCCTCTTGATTCCCTTCGGGGGAAAGTTTAGGATATGAACAAGTATAAAAGAGACTAGGAAATCATTTCAATTTGTGCAAAAATATGCAAACTTCTTCAGTCTGACCGATACCTTGTTATGTTGGAAGAGCAGCTGATTGCAGTGTGACAGAGTTAGGTCAGCGCTTCAGTCCTTCTCCTTCTGTACATTTCTGTGCCTTCCCAATCTGCATCTTACATAGACAGCAGAGATCTGTAAGACTAAGACCAGTTCTGGGCATTAAAAATGTATTAATGACAGACTCCCACATAAGGAAAAATTAGGAGCAAGAAATGGACTTTTTCAGCTGGTCATTGCTTACTCAATTCCCTCTTCAGGTGTTTGCCACCTACAAGATTTTTCTATTTTGATGTGCCTGAAGTTTAAGCTGCTGATATTACAGGTTACTCTTCAGGGAATAAAAGTGGTATGTTATGAATCAATATAGCAACTTAGCAAATCATAAAGTGTAGGTTTCAGTTCTCTAGAAGTGGGTCTCCATGAAAAGAGAATAAGTGTCTACTGGATCCAGCTATGGGTCTTGGGCTGAGATTTTCATAGGGAATTAGGCATTGCACAGTAAATTTGTTACCTTTTTAAAGACCTAAATCTTAAGAAGCGTAACTGAAGTCCTTCCTTTAGATCTAATGTCCTTAGTTGAAATTTGCTGTTGGTACAGTTATGTTAGGCCATAATTTAATCTGAAATTATTTAGAATAAGAAGGATTTTGAGTAATAAATAGGCTGTTTTTATGGTAGGAAAGCAATTTTTGAGAATTTGTGAAAATTCTAATTATAATCCTCCTTTCTCTGGAAGGAAGGTCTGGCAGCACCAGGGAGAAGCTGGAGTGCTAACAGGAAACACTCAGCACCTACCTAACACCAGCCCTGCCCTCTGATGATGGCACTAAATTCTGGCATCCAGGAAACTTTTCTGCTGGTGTTGCCATGGTTCCCTGAACTCAGCACCTGCATTCCAGCTGCCTCCCCACCACGACTGACATTGACATTTCAACACTCTGCTTCGTCCACCTTACAGACTCTCCAACTTCCTGCCTTACTGCTTTATTCTCTGCCCACTTTCCCCAGTCCCGTCCTACCCACCTTATATTAGACAGATGTCCACAGCTCAACTGACTCTGAAAATTTCATTTGCTTTATGGGATGTCTTACTATTGCTTTTCTACTGCTCTCCCAACACCTTTTTTCTTCCCTCCCACTCCTGCCACAGAAAGCACAGAGTGGTTTGAATATCTGGACATAACCCCAAGTTCTTATACTCGTAAAACAGAATAATAACTAAGCAACAAACTGTCACACCTGGTCATTAACAACAGCCAGTTTAAGCCTGTTGCTGTCTGAGCATGAGTCTAATCTTGGTGTTTCCTGAGCCTTTATTTTTAATAGTCTTATATTTTTGAAATTGAAGTATATATGGTGTAGTTTTCCACCAAAAGGTGAGTACAGTTCTCAACTTCAGCACAATTATGTTCAGCTGCTCACTGCGTACAAAAAATGACCTTAGAAGTTGTTTTTTCTTAATTTGTGCTGACATTTTTTTAAAAAAATACACTTGTACATATCTGGTGATCCCATTTTTATTTGAAGTTTATAAAAGCACAAATTGAGCAATTTCTTACTGCAAAACCTAAAGCACACTTTCAAAGATTAGGTTAAAGCTTCCTGGAATGTTCACACTAACACCATAGGCTTTTTTACATGATAGCAAGTTAGGAGCTAAAAAGAAAAGTAGAATTAGTTTGGTGTATGGCCAAAATAAAGTCAGATTGTGGGTAGCAGTGTTTGGGTGGCAGTAGAAAGGCTTTTAGATATTATATGGGCTTCATTTGTATCCCCAGGAGTGGTTATAGTGCTGTAGTTTGCCTAGTTTCTTGCTAATAAGGAATTGTAGGCTTAATACATGCCTCCAGAAGAATACAATCTTTTGACAGATTTATTTTACATATCACAGCACTGTAAATTTTATTTCAGCTGCAGTCTGATCCTGTATTGCACCAAATCCCACTGGGAGATGCCAAAACCCTCAAATTCTGATACATTAAGAATTCTGAACACCTCAAGAAATTCTGCTTATGAGTCTCAATGACACTTCTTGGAGTGAGAAGAATATGAACAATCAATTACTGACTGTTCAGGCTCACTAAATATAACTGAATTTATAGTGTCTGGACCTCAGAAGATTTAGTCCCAAGCACTAAGTCTCAGGGGATTTCAACAACAAAATCTTACTCTTTTGATCCTGCCAGTACACGATTATCTTAAATATTTGAGTAATTCAGCTGACTTAGCTGGTACTGCTCAAACCCCCAAAGTTGATAGTATAGTTGTAGAATCATGGCCTTAACATGGGGGAGAAATATTTCTGTGGGGGATTTCTTATTTCAGTTCAGGAGCATTGTAATTATAAGTCCTTGTGAGCGAAACTAAGGCTGTATCACCAGGTTTATGGCATTGCTTCACTTCACAGTCACTGTCATAAACCCCAAATTAGTATGGTTCCATTGAGTATATTTTACACATTCTTTCCTAAGAATAAGTTTGTGATAAGCTATTTTCTCTCATTTTTTTCCGTAACAGTTTTTCTTAAATGATTTCCAAATTTTAATGCCTAATATGATCTTTGAAAAGCTATAAAGTTTTAACAGACTCTAAATATAAAGTGAGTGAATAAATTGCTAGGGAGTCTGTGGTTTGATCCCAGGAAATCCTGATTAATAGCCTTTAGGTTTTTTTTAGACCACCCTGACTACATGGTGAAAAACAGTTGACTTATTTTATTGCTATTTAGACTGTAATTCAAGCTACTAAACTTATAACAATTTTTTTAAAAAACATTAAATGAAGACATAAGAATTTGTATTTTTTCATGTGAGACCATATGCTGAACGCATTTCTTGCTCTATTTAGTTCAGTCCTGTAAAAATATAATTCTCTATCCTTGCTAAACACATAAAATCTATTTTCGGTATAAAAGGGGTCCAATACAAAACTAGTGTAATTACTGTTATAGTAATTGTATTCATAATATTCCTATTGATTTTCGTTGATCAGGACTTGCATATTTAAAAGTGAAACTAATTTGCATGTGAAGCTTCCCAAAATAGGAAGTGGAAAATGGATGTTGCAGGATAATTTGTCTGATAATATTTTTTTTTCTCTTTACTTAATGTGCAGTTTATATAAACAGTATTTTAAGAACAGGGTAGTTGCACCTTATTCTTTGTTGGTTATAATATCAATTAAAAAAAAAGATGTACTTATTGTTGGTCTAAATCTTGACATTACTAGTCAAGGACAAGGCACAGAGCTAAACTGAGTCCTTTTGTTTTAATGACTTGAGAATCTTCAGTGCTGATCACCTCGTAGAAACTTAATTGCTTCATAGAGCAGATTTCCAGAAACCTGAATGGTTGTTGATCCTGGTAGAGGCCTGAACAAAGGTGGTAAAACATGGCCTGTGACACGAAACTGCTGTACAAAAAGGCTCTGGCTGTACAGAGGGTGTTTTCATTACGTGTGCTGTGATCATGTGCATACAGAAAGGATGGATTTTTTCCTTATTAAAAAAGGAACTCTCTTGGTCCTAGTATTTGCAGTAATAATGGATGCAAAAAAAAAGAATGAATCTTCTACAATGCTATCACACAAGGCTGATTATTTATAAAAGAATTTCCGTATTGTGTGAAATATAACAAATCTTGTTGAGTAAAAAAGTAAACAATACGTATATATATAAACCTCTGATAGCTAAGTAACAATAAACAGAATAAATTTGCATTGTCTTTGCAATATGCTCAGATTTGCTTTTCTTTTCAAGAAGAAATAAATGATTTTCCACATAATAGAAATTTGAGTTTATTATTTCTAAAATGCTCCTAACATAGAAAAAGGAAACATCTTTTAATATTAGTGCTTATCACAGCATTTAAGGCAACACCATCCCCCCTCAATCCTTCTGCTCCTAAATAAAAAGGGAAAAATCCCATTGTTTTCCTAGGTTCAGTTTGCTTCTGGTGATTGATGTAGAATTTTACTGCCATCCAATGGCAAGGACCTATTATAGCCTAAGTAAATGTCTAATGCTTTTTGATCAAATTGCAGTCTAGGGAATTTAACTTATGTAGTACACTTAGAACTTACATCAATACATCTCTGTTCCTTACACAGTGAGAAAGAAATATGACTACAGTTTCAATTTATTCTGTGTTTCCTAATTCAATTTTACTCTGAATTACTAATATTGTGGTACATAATTACCTAAATTAATAAATCAACCTAAGCTACTCACTAAAAAGAACATTAGCTTATAATATTAATTTTTGCCTGTACCTTGTCATATTAGTTTAGAAGATTCCTTTCACTACAATTAAGAACATTTTCTTAGTTGTTAAAATATTCTTTTGCTAAAATGTTCTTCTCCACTTTACTTACTGTGTTTGGAGATTTCACAGTTGTCATTGTACCCTAAAGAATTGCTTTATGATGCTCAAATGTGTTATAGGGTTTTTTGGTGCATTTTTTTCCCCCGTTTTAACTCACATACAGAAACCTCTAGGACAGAAAGATAACCACTTAAAACTGTAATATGAAATATATGGATTTTGGTTTACTTTTATCCTCTGTGCTTTCCAGAGTCACCTTCAACTGTCAGTCCAGCACATCAGTCATTCTTTAGGCTTCTAAGAAGAAATCTAAAGTTAACACACTTAATTTTTCAAGCGTTTATTTACAGAGGAAACTATATTGATACATCTAAAGGAAATAACTTCAGCTCTTGGTCAGAATATAAAGCTGAGCCTCCATCTTGTACTACTAACTAAAACTTACAATAATTAGTGGCTGTTGAAAGAAAAAAGAAGACCCACCAGGATGAAGGAAAATATAAGTTTAGAATAAAAGATTAAAAAAAATAGCAGAGACAAAGAACAGACTGTTATTTCTGTTTCATTTTAGCTGGAAGATGCCTCACGTACTGTCGCTTGGTTAGGGTTGCTCTCCAAGCCAAAGGATACACTTCCAGTGACATCAAGGAGACCTAAACCATGTCCTGTTTGCACCTCCTCGCACAGAGGGCTGCCTGGTGTACCACGGGTGTATTTCAATTCACATTTTTTAAAACATTTTTGGCTTCTCACAAAGATACAAACAGTGGATCTTCACTTTCAGTCAGAACATGTAGGAGCCCTTTCGAAGATGAGTGTTGATCTCTTGCCATTATTTCAAGTTTTTTAACAGCTCCATTGCCACAATCTTTGACTATTACCATGGCTGTGTAGAAAGAATAATCTTTGATTAAATTACATCATTAACCTGCAGTACTCCAAACCAGGTGAGATTACAGGAGATGGAGCAAGAAACAGAATAAAGAGCACAGTCCCAAAAGACTCCAACAAATGTCTTATCTGTGCCTCAGACAAATTCTACACTTATTAAAACAATTGCAAAATTCAAACTTTCCTTCTCTAGCTGAAATACATTGACATTAATCAGCACAAAGTCCTTGGGGTGCATGTGCAAAAAAAGAGTACCATGCTTAAAGATATCAAAATGAAAGTAGGTATGTGTATGTTGTTTGCTACTGTAGTTCTTTAATACTAAAAGAATGGGTATAATAGAAAAATACAATATGAAAAGCAGCATAATGAGAAGTAAATTGTTTGTATCATTGTGTTTATTCTGTAATTAAATCAGGACACCACAACTGCACCTGGAAAAGACAGCTTACTCTTCTCAGTATTGCTATATTAGCAATTGATTGGAAAATGAGGGAAACACTTCTCTACACTTTTAAATTTGAAAATAAAGTTTCATGTAATGTAGACGTTCATAAAATTTATAACTGGTAGAAAACAGGGATAGATTGCCATGACACCATGACACACAAATGTGCTTGGTTCCCTCCACCCCCCTGAATTTGGATTGTCAAAAAACACCAGTCTTAGAAAAGCAGCGTGGGTGAGTACATGGTCCTCCTTGGGAATATCCATTTATTGTTGGCTAAGTCGCTAATTATTGCTAGTTATTGTTAGCTAATTTGCTAATTCATTCTCTGAAGTATTCCTATTGCTATAGTTCTCAAAGTTTTGTGTATATGCTTATGCAAATTTATGGAGTGAAATCTGTTCTAAATTAATTTGTGCAAAAAGCCACACTTTAACTTCAATTTTAATACTCCAAGTAAGTATACCTTCCATGAAGCAGATACTTTCTCTTATTCCTCAAAAGTCACTTAATCTGTTTCTATAAATGGGTAGGAGGAAAAATTTAATTTCAACCAATTCTTCTTTCATGTTTTGAGTAATAGGTTGTTTTGGGGTTTTTTTCTTCTCCGTGCTTTGAAGAAAAGGTCTGTGTGACAGCGAACAGAGCTGCACGGGCTTTGTAGCCCTCATTTTATGAGACGTGAGATAAGCTGCTCTCTGCATGGGTCTCCACGAGTTCAGCTGGCCACAGCACATGGGCAGGCCTCAGGAAGTGGAGCCTTCCCTCACTTCTGCACACAGATGTGTGCAGGGGGAGATATCTGCTGGGGAGGGCCCTGCAGGTCACAGTCACAGCACAAAAAGGGAGTGTGGGAGCTGGGTGACATGTTCTTGGGTGAATTTGGGGCAATACCATCATTACAGTGCTCCTGCCAACGCAAGCAGAGCTGCTAAAGTGGAGACCATGGAGGATACAGCATGCAGCAGTTGTGAACGGGTTAGAGTTGCCTCCATTCAGCTATTTCCCCCACTGTAGGAAGTATCATCAGTCTATCCATCCATGATTTCTCATCACCAAGAAGGGTGGAGACCCTGTGCAGCGACAAGAGGAGGCCCTGCTGCCAGCAAGAGGGAGCACCCAGCCACCAGCTTACCTTGGGAAAACTTTCTGCTCATCACCTCCCTCCTTTCACTCTCTCCACACATTAATGCATATTCAAACAATTCATCAAAATAACCAGAAGGCAAACCACCACTGAATCGCCAGCCCTCAGTCCTGAATAAGCTGCTCACAGGAAATTGCCTTTTTCCTAGTTTAATTTTCTTTATGTATTTTAATGCTCTGTGTGCTCAGTGACAATCATTTCTGCAAAGCTGCATTTCATTTCCTCTGACCACTAAAACTGTGATCTGCTTTACTTGCCTGAAACAAGTATCATGCACAGATTTTAATTATTTAGTCATGATTTAGCATGCATGATATATGGGTATCATTATCAATGGCTGCAATATCTCTTCTTTTGGCTATTTAACATGGGGAAGATGCTCTTTGTTATTAACATCTGTTCATCAGGGACACAGACCTTCTCAGCTTTACTAGCACCTTCTGTTTTTGTCAGGAGAAAGGAAAGTGATCAAGAGCCTCATCAGAGCCTAATTTGGCACTGATGTGTTTTCCTTTCTCTTAACGTAGCCTAGACCTAAATTGTTCCTTAAAATTACTGTAGCTGTTAAAATACTGCTCAATAACTAGATCTGACTAGGCATTGACTAAGATGGCACAGACACCAGTCTATCATTTTTTATGTGTTATGGTTGTGTGGGGGCTACAAGATGAAAAATAAGTTAATAAAAGATATGGTGGAATTAGAAAATAAGATTAGTGAAGTGCTTTAGCCGTGAAACCATCTTCTAGCTATGAAAAAATGGCTAATCTTATTTTTCCCCCACTAAGCTCATTCCAGTTTTTCCACAGCCCAGTGAAGGCCTCACAGCAGAAATGTCCCCTTTGCATTTCCCTTGTCATCGTAGCAGGCACTTTATTAAGCCTTTTAAGGATGGCTCTGGGGTTCCCCGTAAAACAAGGCTCTGGTCCTTGGCTGCTGCTCTCCAGTGCTGTTCTGGCAGGGGCAGCAGCCGTTTGCAGAAGGGTTTCTCTGCTCAGCTGCTTCCCAGGTGGGTCGAACCCACAGGCATGGGTGTACTTTGAGGACAAACTGAGCTTGAACTTTTTTTGCACATCCTTCTTAAGGCAAAGGTAAACAAAAACCGGATTTCTACAAAAGCGTTTGTTTCCGTGAGCGCTGCCAATACTAAGGGAATATAAAAATGTTTGTGCTCCAGAGCGGGATCTTATTTCTTCCTAAAAGAAAGCATCAAAATCTGATCGTGTAGATAAAAGAGGAAACTTCTCATGAATATACTCTACGTGATTAAAACTCCAGCTCCCTATGGTTTAGACCTGGAAGACATTTTAATTATCTAACATCTTGCTATTTCTGGAATTTTGACTGCAAATGTGTCTGACATCGTGTTTCATGGAATATCCTTTCCTCCTTTTTTAATACTCCAGATGTACAGTAAACAACAAAAGCCTGTTTTATCTCTTATCCTTCATCAGATGAAAGTGAAAGATAACTAAATGAAAAAGCCTTTTAAAGAATGTATTTTAATCATAGATGTCCTGCTTATAATTTAAAGTCCCATAGCAATCTCAAGTATGCTTTACCAAGTAGACCCAAACTACACAGAATTAAAAAACTAAAATATTAAAACCTACTATTAAAAAAATTTTAAAAATCAGCAAAAAGAAAAGACTTATATTTTTCTAATTTTTCCAGGCCAACCATATTCAGATTTTTTCACATAATTATTATTTTTAATAAGTGTTAACAAATATCAGCACCATCCTGTCACAAATTAGCAGCACAGAGAAAAAAAATTACCATGATGATAATAAGCATGTTTTGGTTCTGAATACATAAGTAAGAGCAACTTAATCACCAGGGTGATTTTCCAAATGTAATCCAGCCTATCAGATAAAACTGTTGCTAATAGTTTGCGAATGAGAACACAAATGCAGCATATGCAAGGTAGATAGCAAGCTTACAGTGGAATATCTTTAAAGTTGATATTATATTGACCACTATAAATAGTGTTTTAAAACCAGGGAGTTACTATATACACTGCGTGAGAAATATGAAGGAACTCAGACTCAGTCTGCGCCAAGGATTTGAGCGGTTTTTAAAATTGCCCTATCACTTTTTAAACTTAAGCGTTGGACAAATGTTTTAATATAGCTAAAATCTTATCAAACGTTTTCTCAGGGCGTTCTATTTCCTAGATTAATCTCCGAGTTTAACTGATATGAAGCAAATGACTGACATCTGTCAGGGCAGATTTAGACCCACAGAAAATGTGCATGCAGTGACAGTCTGAACGAGCTGGTGAAGGTGGGAGCTCACCAGGCTGTGCAGCTTGTCCGAGCAGGGTTCTCCTTTGCTGCCCGAGCAGGAATTGCTGCTGCTCTGGGCAGGCTCTGGCAGGGCGCGCTCGCTGGAGCGCAGCCGCCTGTGAGCACGGCTGGCACCTGATCCGGGACCCCACGGCAGCTGGCACCCAGAGCTGTGCCAGCACGGGCTGTGCCCCGGGACTCCTCACTGCTGCCATGGCCATTATCTTCAGTCAGATCAATACTTAATTCAGGATTTGTAAAAAAGTTTGTGAAAGAAGTCTCTCAGCTGGGGGTGGGGGGGTTGTAAAGTAGAACTATATTCCACGAAAAAATAGCTAGTAAGTTCATGTATACTCTGTAAAACCAGGTGAACCATTTTGATGATAATCTACTTTGTGCACATATGTACCTCTATACATTCATCCACTGATTCCATAGTGTATCTTTAGTAAGCCTGCTTTTTTAAGAGCAGTCATGTCAGACTCATTTTTTATGATGGGCTTCATCTGATATCCTGGTGCTTGGCAGCAAACACTTCCAGAAATTATTAAGTTAAATATTGTTAATATAAAAGTAAGAAATACTATTATTCTATTTGCATTGTCAACCAATAGAGGCCTGTTAATAACCAGAAAGGAGACCTGCAGGAAATTATTCCTTTAACTTTTGGCTGCTGCCTTTTTTCTGTTCACATAAGGACAAAGGGGCTTTTGGATGCTGGTGTGGTCAGCTTTCAGTCAGCCAAAGTTGAGTTATTTATGCCATAGGTGTAGGGCCAGCTCAAGACCAACTGCTCAGGTGCAGCAACACTGACACTGCTCTCAGGAGCAGGCAAGTACAGCTGGTCTCCTGTCACACCGGGCCTGAGCCAATAAACCATCCAGATCTATGATGGCTGTGTGTGTGCT
Organism: Eulacestoma nigropectus; assembly: GCA_013397775.1. Taxonomy (NCBI): domain Eukaryota; kingdom Metazoa; phylum Chordata; class Aves; order Passeriformes; genus Eulacestoma; species Eulacestoma nigropectus. Next base: position 2,890,822 of record VZTE01005521.1, on the reverse strand, counting down.
CACCTCCTGGCTTGCACGGCTGTGTTTCCATGGAAGGAGGTAGAGGAGAGATATGTTATCTCACAGCCAGTCAGATCCAGCTGGGGTCTTCTAAGTCCACTCAGACTGTGCCCATTGAACTGAACATGTGGAAACACCTTTTTGGTAGCAGTCAGATTTCCAAAGGGCCGCTTTGGACCTTAATACTATAAAGCCAATGAAACCAGGTGCTTAGAGCATGATGCAGGTATACCAAGTAGCTCTGCAGGAGACAGCTTTGATGCAGCAAAACTCACCCTGTTTTGGAGCTAATTGGTGAGTCTAAGTGAACGAAGCCTGATTTCTCACAGATGTGCTGTGAGATACATGTGTACTATGCTGGGTTTGAATTCTATAACACTTCTCCGCTTCTCTGAGCATTTGCATCAAACATCACCAAGCCCCACATTCTTAGTGAGGAGTGGACTGTGGGGAGTTGCTGGCACGCACACACACGACATGCAACCCACTGGGGGCTGCTGCTCAACTGCTCTGACCAACACAAACTCTGGCAGCAGTCCCTCCAAGCTGAGTAAAAGCAGAGGGTCTGGAGTAGCTTTTGCAAGGACCATTTTCCATAAAAATACTGACTGCTTCTTACCAAAAGCACCATCCAAACTTTTTACTCCTTGGAGAACAGGAATGTCTAAAACATGCATCTGGGGCAAAGAGAGCTTTCAAAAATGTCTTGCCATGCTAAACTCTGATTCTGATTCGTGAATTTCCCTACACTTAATGCAAGTGCTGCTAATCTGTGCAATGTCATAAGAGTTTTCCGAGACTGCTTCTGCTCAGCATCTCTGCACATCAGTCCACATACAAAAATCATTCACGCAAAGTTTTGTCCATAATGCTCTAATCAGCTAACAAGTCACTGGGCTATCAAAACTTACTGCTACTTCTTAGCAAGGTATCCTTATGTTGGCAAAAATAAATGCAGGGCATTGAATTTACAATAGGGTTCTTTCCAATAAACTTGAAGTTGATAGACTAATGACAATCAGCTATGGCAGTGCCTGAAAAATTCTGGGATGACCCATACCACATTTCATGTTCAGAATGAAACTTATTTACTTTTGAGCCTGGGTGGAGAAGGTTTTGGGCTGTCACTGTGCCACCCATGAAGGGTTAACAGCAGCACTGACCCTGTGCAGCTGAGGGGCCAACCCCACCTTGGGTGTGGCTATGAAGCTCTGCAGGCTGGGCTTGCCTGACTGGTTGAAGGAGGTACTTCCAGGTATTGGCTGGAAAACAGCTGATTTGGAGGCTGCCTTTGTGTTCCTTTGGCTTGGAAACTGGAGGCGTTGGCTGGAAGTGGTAAGTGATTTACATGGATGCTATGGTCACAAACGCATGCTGGGAAAATGGTGCTGTTTTAAAGAGGGTTGGAAAGAAGGAAGAGATGTTTGTGAAGAGGAGAGTTCCTGTTATCAGGTTAGCCTGGGGGAAGTGGTTATCCCTGTGGCTCCCAACTTCTCTCACCTCAGGGATTTCGAGGAGTTTTAAGCTGGTTTAGTGAGAGGGGCTGTTTGGCACAGTGGAGGGTATTCAGTCACAGTCATCATGAACAAGAACAGGCAAGTGTGGACCTTCAAAAGCTTGCTGGCTGATTCCCTGAAAACCAGTTTTCCAAAGCAAGTGGTCTTGTTATTGAAAGACAAACTCTCAGCCAGTCAAGAAAAAAACTAATTGCTATAAAATGTTTTATGTGGATACTGTAAATGTAGCGGAGATGTGGAAATGTAGGCTAACAGTTTGGCAAGGGTAGGGGTGGTGAATACATCAGTTCCTGCATTTTGGCGCAGCTTCGGATAAATGTGTCATATATGAAATTAGGTAATTGGCTTTTGCATATAAAAATCATCTTATAACCAAGTTAATAGTTATTAAAGTTGTTAACATAGTTAAATTGTTAAACCCCCCCCCCTCTGTAAACCAATGTTCCTCCCCAGCAAATGATCCATTGGTGAAAGGGACTTGTGATGGACCTTGGAATTCAACAATCAACTCGTGCCGGGGGGCAGGACAGTGGTGGGTTCTGGGAAGAGCTAAGAGGGTATAAAAGTAGGATCCCAGAGCCCTACAAATGCTGCACAGTGTTTCAAATCAAGCGGAGTTACCATGATGGGAGGCTAATTTTCTGGTGTTGGATGATGGAGCTGGGTTGATTTTCTTCATTCTTTCATTCAAAACCAAGTTGTGACGGATGACAAAATAACATCAAGACAACAAAGTTTGTGAAGTGCAAGCAGTAGTAGGTCATGTGTCTAGGTACTGTCTGCTGTGTGTTTTCTCTCTGCTCTGGAAGCAGCTTTAGAGCTCGAAGGGCAGTGCAGTCTACTTAATCATTGCTAATCCAAGAGTTCAAACCACAGAAAACTGTTATTTATGCCATGAAATTGCTCCAAATGTTCAAATGTTGTATGTGCCAGCACAGCAAGTTTCCCTTGAGGTTCTGTCAAGACTGAATTTAAATGGCCTCATGTCCAGGTAATTCCAGGCAAATTAGCTTCAACCACACTGAACCTGGAAAATTGCCTCGTTCAGGAAGTGGTGAGATTCATGCCTAGAAAACCCCACTTGTATTCTGCTCCAGGGGCTGGGTATAAATCTTTAGTGTTCTCATTAATCTTTTAAGCTGGGGAACATAAACATCTGGAAGCTTGCACTTTCAGAGTTCTGTAACAACATCTCCAACTGGTTATTTCACTTCTTTTGTCTATAATAATGGCCCATTTTATTCCCTATGTATTATTCATATATACCTTAAATTTAATCACCAACCCACTAAAGTTAAACTCACACTACACCTGAGATATAAACACCATCACACTGGAGTTGAGAACACATTATGGCTTATCCATAATTACTCCCATGCTGAGGTCAGGTTCACACCTTTATTTTGTGATACTGCCAAAGCTTTTCTGGTTAGCAGAGCCTTTTCATACCTGTACAAAAAATGCAAAATGTTCTTTTTCTCCTGGGTCCTTTCCTTTCCATGCAGGGAAATTTTTTTTTTCATTTCATGTTCAGCTTTCTTGTTAGCTGTTTTCTCCCACGTGTGAAAGTGGAGTTTGCCAATTAGGGATGTGCTGCCTTTGACCGCTGGAAGCACTCAGGGTGTGTCGTCCGTGTTCCCCATGCAAAAGCACTGCTGGAGGCTCCTCGTGTTCCCCAGGGAACATCCTTTGCCCGAGCCAGCAGTTCGTGCCCTGTGCTCATCCCACCTGGCAGTCCCTGTCTTCATTGGCTCCCTGGACAATTTGGTGGTTTCAGGAGTGAGAAAAGATACCACTGTAGACGTGGCAGGGTATTGCTAGTGATGACTCTTTGGTATTGTTGGGACAGAATTTACACCAGTGCCCTGTGCAGCAGGACACTGCTGTGCTGGACTGGCACTGTGCTTGTGCTTGCAGGGCAGAGGGCTTCTGCCAGAGTCCTGAACATCCCATGGCACCATGGAATCAAGCTGGCTTTGTAGTTTGGGTGTTCTGTTTAATTACTGGAGTTTACCTGAAAGTCTTTGGAGCTGCTGGCTTCTTACCTATTCAGAGTTACAGGTTCGCACAGATATTTGCTATTGGTTACCTGTCTCTTCTGTAGTTTTCCAAGATGCATATTTTTGGGGTTTTTTTTTTTTGTTCTTGATTCTCTAGTCTGTTCAAGTCACCATGTGTTACCCAGCTGTTTTGAGTTTTGCCTCCCTGTAATAGACAAATATACATTTGTGTGGATGTGGTGCTTAGGGACAGGGTTTAGTGGTGGACTTGGCAATGCTGGCTCAGTGATTGGACTCAGTCTTGGAGGTCTTTTCCAACCTAAATGGTCTATAAGTCTATGTATAACATATATCTATAATATAATCATAGAATTCTAGAATGGTTTGAGTTGGACAAGACCTTGAAAATCAACATGCTACATTGGGCAGGGAACTTTCCACTAGACCAGGTTGCTCAAATCCCTGTCCACCCTGGTATGGAACGCTTACAGGGATGGGGCATCCACATCTTCTCTGGGCAACCTGCTCCAGGGCCTCACCACCCTGACAGTAAAGAATGTCTTCCTGATATCTAATCTAAATCTACTTTATTTAATTTAAAACCATTCCCCCTTGTCCTATCACTATCTGCCTGTGGAAAAAGTAGTTCTCCCTCGTTTTCTCAAGCCCCCGTTAAGCACTGCGAGGCTGCAGCAATATAGAATAATAAGCAATAAATCTTGGGTGGACAGTTATTGCGGGACTGCACTTTTACCTTTTTTTCAACTTTTATTTTTGTTAAGCCACCTAACAAAACCCAGGTTTTGAGAAGGAAACAAATGACACAGAACTTCAGGCATGAAGTAATCACATTTAAGTGGCCTAAAAGCTGCTTAGGTCCAACAGTTTTCAGTGTCTAACTAGTAAGTTTCATGTTTATTCAAGTAAAAATTCCTGGAAGTTTGAACATTCTTTACCTTTTTTTTTTTTTTAATGGAAAGCAAAACCAACTTAAATGTGGAAAAAATCAAAATTGGCTTGTGTCTGTGTTAAACATGAAAATGGTGGTGCTTTGTTCAGTTTCTCTGTACTTTCATGTGCTTTATATGGAGGTAATATATGTATTTGCTGCTTCATACAGAGATCTGAACTTTTCTTCAATCTTTCATGATACCTGGGGTCAGTAGTGCATAAACCAAGTGAGAAAATTTGAGTTTGTTGTCTGGCCATAATTAAATCCACTAATATTGTTCTAATGCTGCCTTTGTTACAGAAATGACCATGGTGAGTGCTACATCTCACGTCTTATTCTCTTCAAAAGCTATATATGCTTATGTATTTAATTATCTAGCATTCTTTTAATGTATTTGTCAAGTAATCTGAAATATATTATTGCAATACCATATCTGCAGTAGTATTTCCACATAAACAAATGTGCTTCTTAACTACAGCATTGAGAACTCCCTCTGGTAGGATTCCCAAACTGCTCTGCAGGTTGCTGGCTACAGCAGACTACCAAAACAAATCTCTTACCATGATCAAGGTCAGAGCCAGGTCAGTCATTCACAGAATATTACATCTCTTCTTGGAAGCAGGAAGCATTTGATATTTGATTTCCCTATGCACCGTTCTTTGATGGATTTTCCTTTTCTTTCCTGCAGAGGGAAGAAACTGTTATGTTAAAACTGTTATACGTATTTACATGTAATGACTGATATTTATTTAATATTGATAGTGTCCTGGAAAACCATTAAGGAAATGCATCTTCTGGCTCTGCAAAAGTATGTAGTGTGCTATTCTCCTGGAGTCTAAGGTAATCCTTTGTGGGAAAAGTGCGTTCACGTGAGGGCACTGCTTGAGGTGGTTTGCAATCACATCAGTTATTTCAGTAAACGTTTAATCCCCAAGCAGACTTTGGCAATGATTTATGAAGGATCTAGGAGAGGAATGCTGCTACCACTTTAGATGGCCAGGTTACCTGGCTAATTGTGCTAGGCTCATTTGCCAGGGTAAGACAAAGGTTTCATTCTCTGTATATGTGCGTATCTATGGCTATGGAAAACTAGCTGACTGATAATGTGGCTGAAAACTGAGCATTCTGTGTCTGTGCTTCAAAATCCTTTAAACTCTACATTTCTGGTATCAAAAATAGCAAAGAGATGACTCAGTCTGTGGAAGGCATCCTGTTTTTCATTTCGTCTTTTCCCTTTTAAATTCAGAGTTGTTAAAATGTTTATTTTGTGTTGTTTTGTGATGTGTGGATTTTTATTGTGATTTAGTTTCATTATTTTTTCCTTTTCTTATCTTGAGTTCTACCTGCTTCACCTTTCCCTTCCCTGGCTCTTAAATGCTAGGGCTACCAATGTCTTCTGATAAAAGGAATAACTAAAAATCTGAGTACGTTGTTCCCTTTCATCTTCCTTAAGAGAGTGGTCTCTTGTTAGCATGTTGCAAATGCTATGGCTTTGGAATAGAGGAAAAACATTGAGTTTGTGAGGTCAGAAATGATTAAAAGCTCAGTTAACTGAAGTCATGTTCCTGTCTGTGACAAGACTGGGCAGCTGTGTGTTACAGAAATGTCCAAGGTGATGAGCTGGATGGCAAATTGTTTTACTAACTTAGCAGCAATGATAAACGTGATTCCCTGGTAGACTGCACTTGTACTGCAAGTTGCATGCAGTCTGAGTAGTAAAAGAGTTGCAAATATAAGGCAATTTGAGCTTGTCGTGGTAGTAGAAGGAAAGGTGGGAAGTCAGATGATGACTGAACTAGTGTGAGTCATGTCGTACTGGATGTCTTAGGAGCCAAATACCTCACTGTTGCTGGTCATCCTAATCTTGCTGTGTGGAAATCCTGGGTCATGCAAATAAATACCAAAGATTCTTCTCCTAGCTTGACAAAGTGTGTAATCGATGATAAATTGTACTTATTTTGGCATTTGTGTCTCGTTATTCATGAGAGATGAACACTGAAATACGAAGTAAATCCCAATACAGAGCGCCTGTGATGGATGGTTGGCTTTCTCTTATTGTTGCTTATAGTCCTTTAACTGCTTGTCATTAAAGACTAGGATGGTAGAAGAGGGAAACTGCCTTGGAAGTTTTTATGGCTCATTACCTTCCTATTTATTCTCTTAGCCTCCAGTGTCCTGGGCAAGATATTAAAAATCTTTGTTGTGCTTGGAAAAAAAAAGCTAAAAACAATCTTCACTAATTTCTTTGCAATCAGTTTTATAGTTTAACTGACCAGGAAGCTGAGGCTGAGTTCAGAGATGCCAGTCACTTTCCATAGTTATTTTTGGATAGGGAGCCTAATATTAGAGAGAGGCACTTGTGCCAGTCTTTCATGAGGATGGAGACTGTCATTCACAAAACTGTGTGTGATTTTCACCACTTGCATTAAATCAAAACCTGAAAAGGTAGAGACTTTCTTCTGTCAAGGGAACCTGTAGGTGCTGGATTAGTGCAATAAATACAGTGGTCTTTCATCCAAACAGCCTCCCTCACTGAAAGAGCAACACATAGATGCACATAATGTACCTTTTTGGTTTCTTCTCTCCAATTATGCTAACAAGCTTCATGCTGAGAAAGGATTAGGGCTGATGGACAATCAAAGACAATGCTTCCTTCTTGGTAAAAAGGTGTGAAAAGATATAGACACTGGGGCTGGAGTTATTAGGCATACCTGCAGGAGGCCATATGACTAAGTTAGGCCTTGAGAGACTGAAGTATAGAAATTGCTTAGTCACTATTCTAATCTCTTCAATGACATCTTTAACACCTTTTGATTCGAAAGGCAAAGCCACAATGCAAACATTCCCCTGGCAGGTTCTGCTCAGTGTTTGTGGCTCAGCGGGGCAGCAGGACACCTGGCTGAGTAAAATTCCCAGTGGGAAACCTGCACTCGCCCTGCCAGCAGGGCACAGGCACCTGCAGGCGCTCGGAAAGCAAAGCTGCAGATTAAAGAGGCAGGAAGGTCCTGTGGAACAGGCCCTCTACCAATTTCATTCTGTATTCCATAGAAGGAGAGGAGCAAATTAAAAGGTAGAATCAAAGGAAATGTTAGGTAAGTCTCTCTCATACTTTTTATTGACTGTGCTATTGCTTCTTTGGAGCACTTCAAAAAGCCAAAGCAAGATGTTCAGGGAGAGACAAATTTTATTGTTCAATTGCATTGCTAAGCAATTATGACTTACTTTTAAAAAATAAAATGCCTCTGCAATTTCAGCCACTTTGTATTTACTCAGCCTTTCCTGAAGATATTTTACTTTAATTTCAATAAGAAAGATTTAGAGATTGAATCAGTTTTATATGTTTTTTGTAGCTGGCTGTTTATTATCCCTTTAAAATGTATTCCTGACTTTTTGTGTGCAGTTCTTTTGGAACTCCATAATTACATTTTGCCTGCTTTCTGCCTTTGTTACTAACCTGTGAAACCCAGTGGTCTCCAACTGAACTAATCATAAAATACTATGTAAACATCTCCCTGCATCAAGGATATATATTAAGTTACATTCCACACAGACAATGCGAAATAAAAATATTGTAACTGAGAAATGGGTATCTAATACAAATGTTATTAATGTACCTCCCAAAGACTGCTCAGAGGCAAAGGTGACCACAGGGGCGGAGGTGGATGGTTCCAGGCTCCCTTCTCTAACATCTGTGTAAATACTGGAGTGGTGGCCCCTCCAAGTTACAAGGGCTGCAGTTTCAAATATTAAACTACAAAAAAGTCTGTCTGTGACTGTACTAAAGAAATTGCCTTTAGTATCTTTTCTTTTTTCTTTTTGGCTGCTGGTATTAAGAAAAATACCAGAAGACCACCAAGGAAGAAAGAGGCAGGAAAAGGACATAGGCATAACGAATGAATGCCAAGATTTAATTGACACAGTAGTGGCTCATACTGTCTGTTCTCTTTGTGGAGATGTTACCCTTTGGATGCTGATAACAATAATCTTCCAAAGAACCATATTCAATGGACTCATAACCCCTCCAATTATTGTTAAAAGGAAAAAAAAAGGTATCTTCTTTAAATCATAGTCTTTTCCCCAAAAGCCAAATATTCTGAACATTAAAACAGCTAAGCAGAGTGTTTAGAGTAAGTTTTGCTATCAAGGAGAGAGAGTTAACTGTTAAAAATAGCCTTAAAATGATCACTGCTGTAGAGGCACCAATAGCCTAGAGAAAGGGATAGGTAGGTTTAAAATTGAAAACTGGGACACTGAAGACCTGTGTTTCCTTTTGTCTCTTCCAATTTTCCTGGCAGACTTCTCTGAAAGACTTTTTAAAATTCACGTAAGTCTGATTTTTTTCACCCCCAGGTTCAGGCTCAGTTTGCAAACAGGTGTCAAGATACCCGTGTAAAAAATGTAAATATGAGTGTGTGCTATGATTTATAAATTGCTCCAGTGTTTTGTTTTTAAGAATGTATGGAAAGAAAATGTAGTTGAATATAGATGCAGCCTGCTACATTTGTAGGACGATATGATAATAGGCTGGAAATGACCACTTCTAAATTTCAGCATTTCTGTTTTCTCTTCAGTGGAAGGAAATGTTGACACAGGGAGGTCTTCTGACCGGTCCAAATGAACTAATACCAGTAATAACAAAATTAGAGAAGATTTAAGTGTTACACTGCAAGCACTCACATGAGCTTAATATCAATTACAATTTCTGATTACACTTAATCTAGGTGAAGACCGCTTTTTAAAGCAGAATTCTTAATAAATTTGAGTATAAGAAAAACGTCATATTGGATCAGAACACTTTTGCTGAGCATGGGAAGCATTGTGGTATTTTTTTAAGAAGTTCCCTTAAATGAGGTGGCTGCATGGCGCATGTGGAATTTTTTTTAAGGAAATTGTGAGGTCTAGTACTGATCTAGAGAGATTTTCTATGGACACTTAATCATTTCTAAGACCTGAACCCACTGTGATTTTATCCATAAACACCACTTACTTTGAATATTTCCATTTCACCCTCCTTGTGTTTTTATATTTCCCTGAAAAGCATGTATTTCACAGCAATAAAGGTTTAAGCTCCAGTCTAAACTGAAGCTTTTGTCTTGTGGTTTCTGTTGGAGGTGGGAGGGAAGGAACACAGGGATAGGGGAAGAAGCACAGTACAGAATTGCTCATACCTCAGTGGTAAGGTAATTTACCTGGCTAGCGCAGAGGTTAAGTTGTTTTTTAACAATTGGAGGTAAAAGGCAAAAAATCAGAAAGTTCCCAACGTGCAGGTAAAACCAATTTATGCACAGCATGTGGGTCTTCTGTATAGAACTCCTGTAAATTGTATTGATCATGGTCTTCCCTGTGACAGTGTCAATGGAATAATTTATGGGAAAATCCCAAACAAACAAAAGAAAAATCAACCTCAGGACACTAAAAGAACCCCCAAACCTTAATTTTTGTGATGTTTGAATTTGTGTTTTGACAAATGAATATCAGTGAGTTTGACTATTTAATTCTAAGAACTTGTCTCCAAAAGAAACCAAATACTCTTCAATTTAAATAAAAAAATCTCCAACCACCTCTTCTTTCTGTACCGTGGTCTCTCAGAGGAGCCCTGGGCGGCACAGTGCAGCTCAGTGGTGATGTCCATGAACCAGCTGTGTCAGACATGCAGGATATCCTGGGAAGTGCATCTCTTGTGCAGTGATGCTCCCTCCAGATCCCCAAACAGATCATCCAGCGCTTTACCACATACAACTGACCTGTTAATGCCTCAGAAAGACATTTTAACTGCGTCTCATTATGATATTTGAAACAGCTGGGTCCAGAAAGGCACAAAATTACATATGCAACTGCAGTGGTACCAATGCTGTATATGTACTTGAAGATTTTGGTTGCCACACTGGCAGAATATTGTACCAAATTTCAGTGCAATATCTTTGAGTCTGTATACAATGCAGCTATGGACTTGATGCTGGAGATGAGGCTCATTGCTTAGCATCACAGTTCTTTTTCTTTCACTGTTTGCTAGCTCTGATTTCAGTGAAGCAGCTCCTGACTATTCATGGTGTTACTCAGATGAAAGTTTTTAGGCAACTCAGTTGGTATCCAACTCAGCCATAGCCACTGAAGGGAGATGCAGTAAGATTTGAAATGAATCCCCTTGTATTTTGGAATAAGTCAATCTAGCCACTGGGCTATTGGATAAAAAAGTGGCTGGCTTTTTGCAGGATGTTTTTATTGGAAAGATAATTGTTCTGGCATATTCTGTGCTCAGCAATCTGTGCCAGTCTGGTCTGGGATGTGGGATGAGAGGCAAGAGCATTGGAGCGAGTGGTGCAGAAGTGCTGTGCTGCCATTGGATGCCTCTGCCCAATAACTTTCAGACACATAAGAGGATCTTTTCTTCCTTGCTCATGAAATAGCTGGAGAAACCCGGTACTGGATGAACCTCCTGCTTTCAGCTGAAATGAAAGCAATATTTTTACAGCAGTATGCTGCTTTATTGACAAGGAGATAAGCATATTTTTTATTGTATCAGCATTTACCATTTCCCAAATTTTTAATTGGAAGTTAATGATGTATGGCTTTTCTAGTAACTAAATGAATATTTGAACCGCTGCAAGTTGCTTTAATAATTGTTCAGCTAATCGTTTAAATTGTCTTTACTTGTGCAAAGTCATATAAATGGGAAAAATTAAAAATTAATCAGCTTGATTTACGTAACTAAAAGCCGCCATCTAATGGATATTTTTCAATAGAAGACAGCAGTAATTACGCCGAAAAAAAATTCGTTCCTGTAGTTTGAACGATTATAGCAATTTCCACCGGGGGATTTCGCAGTCAGGTTCCAGTTCTGGGCAACAGTGATTAATATAATGGTTATTAATGAGAATTCATTTTTGTGCATTGAGGGGTGTTTGGGTGTCGGTGTTCCAAAAGCAATGTGGTTAGCATATTAATTATAAAAGATAGCATTGGACTTGTGACTGAGTAACTATATTGATTTTTTTCCTCGTTTTCTGTGATGTGAAAGGTCAATTAGACTTATAGAAACAATGGAGCCTTCACAGCAGGAACCATCGTTTCGCTGTGCTGACATCTTTTTAGCCATGTACAAAGTTCATTAAATGTGCAAAGGTAGTAATGTTAAAAGGAAGCAAGTGATTGGGTCAGAGGTCACCAGCCATGGCAAGCTGACAGCCGCTTGTGGATTACGCCATGGGAGCTAAGTAATAGTGAGAATTGCCTTTCAGGTTGCCCACTGGGACCGAGGGGAATGAAGTCATAAGCAGCTAATACTATTGGGTTAATTAAAAGGAATATTGACAGCAGCTTTGTTTGTCTTGCCCTGAATGGGATGCTGTTAACCAAGTATTTTATTGGGTTACATAACATCAGCGAATTTTTATCTTAAATAACAGATTGCCAAATTTTAACATCCGCAGTGTTCCAGGAAACGGGTATTGAACCAAACATGTCTGACACTTGTACAGTCTTCTATTTCACTGTCTCTCTTCACGTTCTCAGATGTGATCCATTCAGGTTATTTTCCTTTCCACTGGAGTCAGCTCTCCCAGGTGTCAATGTCCAGGCGTTCTCACAGGAAACTTACAAGCAGCTGAAGGTCTCCCCTTCCTGAGGTATCAGGGTTTACTAAATATAACCGTGGTGCTTGTTGTTCCATTCATTTGGTCAAGCATCTAAAAAGCTTTTAACTCTTCAGCTTCAGTCACATTTAACAAAGTGAGAGCAAAACCAAAATCCCTGCATAAAGGACAAGTATCGTAATTTAGGACTTGATTTGGTTTGTGTTGTTCTAATGTTTGTGGAACAGCTGAGTAAAGCATTCATAATCACCCTGGTGAAATTAATAACTTTAAGAGCACATCTGTGAAGATTTCAAAATTGATTACCATTTCTGCATAACAATGACAGGTTTTCCTACTAAATGTTCAGGAGAATAAACGTACATTTTAATAAGTTTTCAAAGTGTTTTTCTTCCCTGTTATGCTGAAAACATTATTTATATGCTAGATGTGACTAATTTGCTTGTAGTCTTCATCTCAAAACATCAGGGTTTTTACTTTTCCGTGCTAAAAAGAAAGAACTTGATGTGAAGTCTCCATGTAGCAATATATGTCTGATTGCTTCGAATTTTGTGATCGTTCTTTGATTTCAAAATGAGCTCAGAGCTGGCAGTGCAGAGATGTACAGGTAGACTTCAAAGCTGACTTTCTTCTTCCGTTTTCCGTTCTGACATTACTGTCCCTTTGGTTTGTTTTGCAGAATCCTAAAGTAATACATACTTCATTATCTGACAATGTTAGCAAAAAATGGAAGCAGAAATATAATTACTCTCTTTAATAGCTGAGATATGAAAGAACAGTGAAGATGTAACCACTGCTGGCATGTACAAGAGAATCATATTATCAACTGCATTTATATAAGAAAAATGTAAAAGCATGCACTATTATGATATAACCAGATTGTTAGGAAATAGTAATTTCTACCTTTTGAAAACTGTTCTTATTGCAAATCAGAAGTGCTAGGAATGGTAGCAGACTCAAAAGGAATTGTACATCCAGATTATTAGAGCATCTTGTTTATGTTTTAAGGGCTGGATAACTTAAACTGTGAAAAGGACAAATTTGACATCTGACAGAATCTTGCCTTCTGAAAAACAAAATGATCTTCTTGCCTTTCTGCATTGCATCAATAACGCAGGTGTACAGCTGCAGTCAGCTCTGTGGTGGTAGTGAGACAGCTGAGGGTGTGTACTCTGCATACTGAGCTCAGGTCATTAATGGCAGTCACCTCATTATTTCTTTCAGTGATTCTTCTCCAATACCTTTCTGTGGCAATGTATGAATTAAACCCTCACTCTGGGCTGTAATCATTGTCTTGTAAAAATCCATACAGTCAAAGCATCCAGAGATGCCCTATCATAACAATTTTGTGCTGTATGTTATGTTAGGAAGTAAAACCTCTCATTTTAAAGGAAGTGTCCAAGCTCTTAAGAGTTGTTAAAGCTCCATAGTCCTGGAGATACAGAAATTTCACACACAGTCTTTGAGCAGAGTCTTACCCAACATCTCACAGCTGCAATGTACAATAGGTATCTAAGGGCAGGGTCCTCACGTCCCAGCTTAGTATCCCAATCGTAAATTCACCTGCTCTTTTCTAAGGACTGAGTGCTCTGTTGACTGAGGCAGGGTCCACCAAGCAATAAAACTCCCTGCTTCTATAAAAACTGCATAGCAATTGCTCAATGGAAGCCTCAGCAGACATCGAGAAGGTGAGATGTGAAAGCAGCTTCTGTTCGCAAATATCGAGTCTCTGAGGTAAAGCAATATATGCACGTTCAGTGGATGAGCACTGTGCTCCAGAGAGACAACTTGACACTTGTGTTCACATCTTTCACAGTTCTCATCTGCAAGTGATAACTTTTGACACCACTGCCTGTGTGTGAAGGGTACTGATGGCCAGAGTAATGCACAGTTCCTGTCCTTGTAGTGTAAGGCTGGCACCTGAAACCAGTGCAGCCCTTCTAATGAAATACCTCTGTGGGTTTGCACTCCAAGCTTATGTGATCTAATTTGAAGGCAAGTAAGTGGGTCATATCTGGTACCTAAGCATGAGCCCTCATCATTAGTGTGCCTGTTATCCAGTGTTGTGTAGCATATCTGCAGGGGTGCAATCTTGCCTCTGGGTGTCCCTGATATTTGTGGTTACTGATTAGTTGCTGCCACTGGCTCTTCTTGATAAATTCCACACGTGGAGGCAAAGACTTGGGGTAGCCTGATGTCGTGATGCACTGAAAGTGTGTAATGAGTAGCTTCTTCAGGAGCAATAATTTGTATGTTTTTTCATAGATACTTTTTAAGGATCTGTGTCTGACTTGATGACTGAGATTCATGAACAAAAGCAGCATTACCCAAACTCCACCTGCAGCATGGGTTACACTTCAAAGCTGACGCTGCTTACAAAGCATTCTTTTGTCTCCACAGTGGATTTATACCTGAATATCAAGTTGGCTGAAAAAAGCAATGGTGTGTGAAGGATTTTAAAACTAATCAGATTAATTCATCTCCCTTTGTAGTGACCACAAATGAAGTATATTCTCCAAGTGGCAAGTTTTTATTCTGAAGTGATCAAAAAGGTTTGTGTGTTAATTCATTATAAAAATATAAGGGGTGGATGTGTGAGCTCAGTTGAGCGCAGACCACTGCACGCCAGCACCACGCGTGTGGCCATGGCTGGGTGTAAACCAGCTCCGAAACACGTGCTGGAGCTGCCTGACGGGTGTCCCCGTGTGCCAGTGCGTCACTATTGCTTCCAGACAAACTCTGGCTCCTGCGCTGCCCTCCCGAGCCACGGCTGGCTCTGCGCTGGCTCAGCAGCCAAGGGATGGAGTAGTTCATGTTCGGTTAAGTCTGATAAATGCCTGATGTCTGACAGGGAGACCACTTTGACATCCCATGGCAGCCTGCCTTTCAACCTGTCTGTAGATTTACAGCCTTTAGCAGATACATTTCTGTGAGGCAATGTGGAACTCTTCTGCACTGAATCTTTTACTCTTTTTTTTTTTTTTTAATTTTTTTTTATTTCCTTAATTTTTTTCTCACCACAAAGAATTTTTTGATCATGTAAGCTGAAGGCATCACTTAATTTTTCTGGACATTCTCTGGTCTAGGTATCACAGATTTTTTTTCCCCCGTATTTTATAGAGTATTTTTGGAGAAAGTGCTCCTTAAGTAGAAAGCTTTGTTACTGAGATTATCTTAGCTGTAAGGTGCAGAAGTTAGACAAAAATTATTCTGCTTTTTCAGACATGATTGCTTCTCTATGTACCTTTCTGTTGCCCTTCAGGGTGATGTCACAGTTTTTTCACCTACAAGTAACTGCCTTATTTCAGTGTTATATGAGAAATGAAGAAATTATGCAAATTACCTCCCCACTCAAATAAAATGTCATGAGCTTGTGGAGAAATGAGCTTGTTTGGAGAGAGATGAAATGAGTTTGTTGTTGGGAGAAATATGCCATCCCAACAGAAGTGCATGGCTGCCTGTTACTTTTCCATGAAAAGTTAATGGTGTAAGAAGAAAAGGGAAAATGTAGTAAATATCTTTTTCTTTAAGCTTCTGTTTCAGGAACGCTGTCTTAGTGCAGAAATGGCATTTTGTCACACCCACAAGCTTTCTTATTGAATCTGTAAAAACCAATAGGCTTAAAGCATGTGATTTAAGCTGTTCATGTGCCTGGTGGTCCCAAGCCTCTTCATCTTCTTCATAAAGCTGTTTGGTGCCAACTCTTGATTTGCTATTCAGTTGTGCCTAGTGGCTTGTATAACTCTTGAGCCAGACCCTCAGATTTATAATGTTTTCTAAATTGTTCAATGGAATATGACCCAGTGTTATGTGTTAGATTTTTGAAAAGCAAACTCAATCTGGTTATCATCGTGCTCCGGGGGGAAAAAAAAGGTTGTGCTATTCATGAATGTTATGAATCTATTCAATTTAAAAAATAATTGTGAACCTCTGCAGTGGTGAAACACAGTCCTATCTGCTTTAAGCTGAGAGAAAATGACCTGCTGGTTATCTATTTTCAGGTTCACTCCACTAACCTGTACCACTGTTTGTGAAAATAGAGTGGTAAAAGCTGCAAACTCCAAAAGTAAAAAAAGTGTGCACGTTGGTAACCAAAAATCAACAGAAGCATAGGTCTTCCCCTTGTCTTTATGAAAAGGGATACCAGAAAATAGAGATTCTGGCATTCTAAAATACCACATTTAAACCCTAAAGAAGCTAAAATTTACATTTATCTTTCTCTTTAAATATGAAAATTAAACTACTTTGAATTACTTCCAGATACTTAGGCCTACATACAAATGCAAACTATCATACCATCCCCCTTGACTCAGTATCCTGGCTGTAATCAAGGCTGGTATTTAAAAGAAATGGCTGAGTTATGGAGTTAACTGTCCACAGGGACAGTTTTTCTCTAACCTTCATTATTTAGATTTGGCTTATATTCCACAGCATGATGTTAAGCAACTAAGATAGATCATCAATGGAGGGGACATCTCAGTTCTGAAAAGCAAATTATTTAGGCATGTTTTTCAAAACTTATTATAAATCAATCTACATTTCTTAAATGGAAAAACCATGAAATTTGGGAACAAGTTTCTTTCAGATGTGTCTAGTACTGCAGCATAAAAATTCTATAGGAAACAAACTTACTCTTATTAAAGTCAGGTTTAATGTAATAGATTCCACATATTTCAGGGTGGAAAAAAGTTATATACGAATGTCCTCAGTCTTTTGGAAAGGCTGTGACCTGCATGATATTTGAAAGTCCACAGGAGCATATAGGAATGAACACAGCAGTTGTTCCCTCATAGTATGTTATTACAAAGAGAACTGGGGGTCAAATTGCATGGATGATAAATGGAAGGTGCTTGAAATGAGTTGGTTCTTTTTTGAACATTATACATTGACCTTGGCAGTTTTGACAATTACATCCATCATTTCTAAGAATCCATTCCAGAACACCCGTCTGTTCTCTAATGTGGCCAAGTAAACAGGATTTGTGAATACACGAATCAAAGATTGATCTCCTGTACCTATACACTGATTAACAGTTGGTTTCTTGGTGCAACTTTTCATTCTATGAATTATGCGAAGATCATAATTCACCATGGCACACCTGTAGACAAGCATGTTGGAATGCTTTAATCTTCACTCACGAGGTCTTGGTAGAATCAATAGTTGGCTTCTGAGTTTCATAAGCAAAATGGAATAAAACCATTAAAAAGCACATTGTACACAACAAAAATGATGTTTCACTGCCTTTGTGTTCCCCCTGGCAACAGAACTTGCTGAAGACAAAGATGGAACGAACCAGGGTGGAACAACCTAGCTGCCCTCAAAAGTCAGCCTTCTCAGGCACCAAAAAGCAAAAATCAGCATTTCTCCTTGGAATTTACAGCTTATCCATCTGAGGCTGACCATGTAAACAGGCCTTGTAATCCCCAAAGGGATGCATGCTTAGAGCAGCAGTGTTTAACAGGGGCGTATTCTTGAGTAATACCTTTCTCTTCATTGGAACATCTCTGTTCACTGGAAAGGTGCTGAGCTGAATCAGCGTTGGTCTGTAACTCAGCAGAGCAGTACCACTCACAGAACCACCTGGGCACGCTTGCTGTGTGCCTTCCAGTGCCCTTCTGCACATTCTTAACAAGACGTGTGGAAAGCAGTGTAAGCCTTCCCTGAAGACAAGAGGGGTGAGATGACTGAAAACTTGCTCAAGCTATAAATGGACACAAACTGATCCTGAAGTCCCAGAGAGGGGACACCCAAAGCTCTGTTGCCTTAGGAGGGAGCCAAGTAGGGACCATCTGATCACAGTTATGTAAATGGCAAAATCTGAGTTCATGGAATTAATGTAAAGGCATCAGCTATGGAGGCAACCCTAAAGTAGAGCTTTATCTTAGTTCCTTTTAGTTTTTCTCAGGAGAGAGTCTCGCTTTTGCTCTAACAAGAGCTCTAAGACATAAGTAGGTGGCTGCTGACAGGATGCAGGCTTTGTGGAGATGGGCTTAGTGGAAGAGGTAGACACAAGGAAGTATAATATTCTATCTCCTTAGCTATGATGAAAAGGTTTAGTAACTTCTGCATTCTGACAGGTAATTGTAATACTGGTAATACTTGGTTTTATTTTATTTTTTTTTACAAAATTACTCAGAATTAGAACAGGTTGGTAAAATCAAAGGGAATTTTCACTCTGCAAACCCTCACTCATTCTTAATTTTACCTGCTATTCTTTCACAGGAATTTTTCTTACACTTTTTTAAAGCATTTTAGTGTCTTAAAATGTCTGCTAAAAATGGTCTGACTGGAGATTCAAATCCTAGAAAGAATATGAAGCACTCTAGCATCTGTAAACTGCCTTCTGGCCACTGACCTTGTGTTGGTCCAGGTTAAATGCAGATTTATATTACATTTGAAAATGGAAAACTTTCCCTTTTTTTTTAAGCAAAGCATTTTTTTCAGCCTATTTTCCTCTTTAATAGAAATATACCATTCCTTTGCCTACAATTTAGACTGGCTAATGCAGAGATAAAATTCTATTAAAAACACTTTCTCCTGTTTTTTGATTCCCATCTGCCCTTGCATATTGTAATACCCTTACATTTTCACAATTTTGTGATGTGCCTTTAGAAAAACTTGCACAAAATCCATCCACTGCAACTAGATCTATTTTTAATTTTGTTATTAATTTCACATACTATGTTCGAGGAATTGAAAATCAATTACATTTATAGTAAATGCCAATCCTCCCTCTTCCTCCTGTTTCACTGAATGAACTATAAAAAGACCAAAATAGTTTTGTGACAAAGAATTAAATAGATTGCAGCAGGTGGTATCACAGGTGTCTGCTTAATTCCTGTTGATACAGTCTGTAGCTCAGGGATGGGGAAGGATGGAGATTCCCTGACTGCTGGTCAGAATTAGGGTAGGGAGAGGGGAGTCAGATTAATGGCTCTAGCTCAAGGCATGAGCCTATTACAGGGGATTATTATTTTTAGTGGAATTAAATGTACTGGGAAACACCACAGGTCCATCCAGTCGAGAATCCTGTGTAAGAGGTCTGTGCTGATGCTTTAAACAAAGGTCTGTGGCATTCACTTGCACTCCCCTTGATAAAGGCAAACTGGACAAATCAGTGCTGTCTCTCTTGCTGGGACAGACAGAGGCATAACTTCAGCAGTCTGCTTACAGTTACTAAAGCAAGCACAGAAAAGTTCAGGTTGAGACAAGCTTAGTGCAGCCCCTGCCTTCGGTCAGAGGGCGAGTCCCTCTGCAGCCCTCTGGCAGCACTGCAGAGTTTGGGCCATAAGGCTCCTGGTTGGGAGCATCAGATGTTGGTGCATGAAGGACATGCATGGGGCCTTCCTACCAGATGGGGTGTCTTGCTAAGCAGTTAAATCTGCTTTAGCTGATCTTCTCATGGCATGGATGGAAACCAGATTCTTGAGTTCATTTGAGCGGGATGGGAATAGCTAGCAGCCAAGTACAAAGACTTCCCTTTAGACTACGCTGCTGAAACAGGAAATATAGATAAATTAATTTCCCAAATCAAGGCAATGGGATGCATTTAATGTAAGTGCATGTTTTTGTGAGGATTGTTTTCATTCATATCTAGGCTAGCGATAGCCAGTTAAAATGTACTGTGGTCTGCTGGAAACAGCTCCCACCTTTGTATGTTAATCTCTAATAGTGATGGCTTCCAGGAAAACTGATTAATCTTTGCTGAAAGGCTGCAATAATCATCTCTGCAGCCAAAATCATGCGTGATGGGCAGGGTAGCCCTTGGTGAAAATGTTTAAATGTGCAGGTGGTTCTCGCTGACAACTGGCGAGGGCCTCTTGCTCTCTGCAGTCACCTGCAGGCACTGCCCTGCCCGTGCCCTGCCCTCTGTGCCCTGCCTGGACACGAGCCTGTGCACGGCTGACCCTGGCTGTGTGGGTTGGGATGAGCTGCAGCACGGCTCAGCCTCTCCAGCAGGCACAGCTGGGCTCCCGTTTGCCCCTGCAGTTCAGTCACTGCTCCAGGTAGGACACAGGAAAACACCCCCCACCTGTCAGTAGGGGAGGCAATCCTTGTCTCCTCTGTGTGCCTGTGTGCCCTGCACAGTGGGTGCAAAAACCATCGAGAAAATGCCCCAAACCACAGATTTGAGGATGTCTGGAGATTGAAATTTTAGTATAATCAGTCCATCTGAATCTCTGAGTCTGTGTGCCTTGTCACAAAGACTAAGCTATACCTAGATCCTAATTTTTGTATCTAATGGAAATGTGCTTAAGATATATAAGTAGTCTGTTTTAAAGGGATTGCCCTTTATTGAGTGATGAAGTTGTAATCTATGGAGAAAAGAAACAGTAATAAATAAACCCACTATGCACTTTAATCCATTCTGATCAAATTATGCCACACAAGGCTATGCAAGGAGGTTATTCAAGTAAAAAGCTGAGAAAAGATTTTTTTTTTGTAATTCACTTGATTATAAATTATCTACTTATATTGTTGTATTAATATTTTGTAATGAATGAATGGGCCTGTGTTTGTGTTACAACCAGTAGTCTCACTTTAAAGTATTCTGAATGTTTTCTCTATGCTTAGTTATTAAGGTCAAATTTTACTATGCTTCGTTTTCCTGCTTTGTACATTGCAAATTGTGAGGAAATGCACTAAGGAGGAAATGTGAATACTGGCTAAATACCGATTTTATTGTTTTTCTGCATTGTGGGGAATCCTATCTCCTTCAAGAGACTATTTAAGTAGTTATTAATGTGTAGCTGTCTTTCTTACTAATTAAAAATCTTTAGTTTGCTCCCTAGTATTTGGGAGTTGGGTTTAGAGGGGAGAGAAGTTTTCAGTAGAGCTATCTTGGCCTTCTTGCCTTCATTTAACAGTGGTAATTAAGTTAAAATCATGCCTGCAATGAAGTAATTTTATATACATGACTGAGGTACTAATAGGTGAATTCCTCAGTGTTACTAGCTGAGAATCTTTGGTGTTAAGCTCAATATGGATCAGCAGTTTGAGGATTTGGCTTCACAGACTGAGTTTGCTGGTGGCTGTCACCATCCAGGCAGTGTCAGCTGCACAGCTACAAACAGCTCAGCCCTGCCTATGTGAGCTGCAGCTGCAATAGCCAGAGGACCTGGAGAACACTCGCTGGATTTTATGAAAGCCTTTGCCTGTGTGGGCTTCAGCCTCAAGCCAGTTGCTGGGCAGACATCTGAATTAAGCTAAATCATGTGTAACTTTGCATAAGAAAGCCCCAGTGATTTTGTGTAAAAGGTGAAGGCCTGACTTCTCACTTAATTTCTGCGTTTCCAGTTTGGTCTGTGGTGTCTGTCGTCCTGGTGTTGCCCATGTGATAACGGCTCAGTGCAAGACATGGATGCTCCTTTTTGCTTGGGTATATGTTGTGTTACATATGCATAGGGATGACTTATGCTAAAGCCCACTCACTTCAGAACTTCCATCTTCTGTGGTGTAAGAGGCATCAAGAGGAACGTGGAGCATGGTGGTTTGGTTCTGTTTGTTTTAACAGAACTGTCTAGAGGCTTAACGTGTGGAGACAATTTACTGTCATATGTACAGCTGTTGCAACATACAGAAAATTCTTTGCCTAGTAGATGGCACATCTTACAGTAAAAAAAGTTGCTGTCATATTTTTGTGACGGTACCTAGTAACATAATGTGAAAGAAAGCATAAACTGTTACTTTTTTTTTCCTTGCCAGCTCAATGTGATAGAGTAGCTGTAGCATAAAAATACAGCAGGGGCATCTCCCTGCACAAGAATCTTCTAAAATTTGCAGTGTGAGTTGGATTTTTATGTATGTGCTGGTCTGGGTTTGGTAAATGCTGGACAGAGTTTTCTGTGTTACATGAAGCACTACAACAGGGACAGAAACATTTTTTGATTGAGTTGAATTTTAGGTGTATCATCTGGTGAAAAATGAGTTTAAAGCATCAGTTCTAAGACAATGCAGTGCCACTGGGCAAGGATTAGTATTTTGATGACGAGTTTAAAGAGTTCCCCTGCCAATGTAGCCCTCGTAATTTGACTTTTATCATCTTTCCCTTTTGAAAATAACAGCTCTTGGTTGCCTTATACTTTACACACTTACTGGGAAATGCTGTATGTTTTGTCTTCACTTAGCACTTATATATGATTTAACTATTTATTTGCAACTACAAAGCAAATCTGGAGTCTATGTGTTCAAATATATGATATATTATACTAGATAACATATTTAGAGAATATATTGGAAGCAAAGAAAGCAATGATTGTAATGCCAAAATAATATTTTTCGACAAGCTGCAGATTTAAACTTTAAATGCCAATTTTCAGGTCTAGCTATTTTTGGTAGATAACAGCACAAGATACAAAATCCATGGAAAGTTCCTGTAGATTAATACATCTTATTTTGTTGTGATGTTTGAAACAACGGCTTGCTTTCAGCCTGTACATAGTGCAAAACATCTTTGTCAGGGGTTCACTCCTCAGCTGCTGCAAGTTTGCATAGTTTGCCTAAACTTGATGATGACATGAGATTAATAATTTAGTCAGAAACTGTCGTTGTAGCAGTACATGCATGTGTCTCAAAACCAGATTCCAAGCAGGTTTCCTCTGTCACTAAAGCAGGCAGTTACCATGGTGATGGGAAGTGTGCAAGAGCTAGAAGAGACAGAACAATGCATGACTTCAAAGTGCTCCCCTTCCCACCAAAAATGTCACTGCTCCCCATTCCCCAGCAATTCCTATACATCAAATAGTATGTGCCATAACACCAAGGAGTTCTAGAAAAGCAGAAAGAATAGCCCTACCTTCTGATAAGCCAAGTCTTTCCATCCTCCATGTGCCTTCTAAACCTTCCAGTGCCTTGGAAAGTCTTCTGCCAAAACCAACCATCTTTATTCAGAGATCAGAATTAATGTAACCCACTGCTCACTGCATTTCAATTTTAAATTACTCAGAACAATAGAATAATTAATATAAAGACAACAAAGCACAAATGGAAAGGAACCAACTATTTTTTGGTTTGGAACTTGATCCTTCCAACTGATTTAAACAGTAGTCAAGGCATGGAGGTTATGATAAAACTATGAAGAAATAATACTTGATCTCAAAGGAATGTATCTTTACTGTAAGATTTAAGACTAACCTTTTTCCTGACTCTTGCCTACAATGACGTCAAAGAGGAGGCAACATGATGGGAACCAGGGCAGAGACTGCCCTGAGAGAGAAGCTTTGAACAAAGAGAGGAGGCCTGGAGCCTTGCAACAAAAAAAGAAATGCCTGTGAATACATGTGGAACCCTGTGGGCAGTTGTAGGCATGGAATTTCATTAAAATGTGGAAAATAAGCAGTGAGCTCTTGGAAAGGTGGTGTGAGTGTACAGTGGTTGTGCTCTCTTCCACTTTGGTTCCTGCCAGCAGTGGGAACAGATGGTGCCTTACACCTCCTCCCCAGAATGAACCATCCTCTGCTCTCTCACTCACCAGTCCCAGCACTGCAGAAGAGGCAGGGACCTTGGAAGAGAGCTCCTTCATGCTGATTTTGTGTTGCTTTATTTCCACTGAAATGATTTGCCTAACGCTAATGCAAAAGGGCTAGAAAATGATCATGTTGTCTTTAGGAGAGGGAGGAAAGAGTCTTGGGGGAAGTATGGGAGGGCATATTGAAGATGTATCCAGTTTCAGAAGCTGAGCTAGCCAAGAAGGTTAACTTCGAAACTGTCAGAAAGTCTTGCTGTAGTAGATATCACCAAATAAGTTAACCTAGGGGAAAATACGTATTTGAAAATCAAGCGATTTCTCTTGGGCATGTACCTTTTAAGGCATGCATACCGGAAGACTACAGAAGTCAAAACCATTCACCCAACTCCTCCATATAAAATATCAATCTGACTTTAACAGAAATACTGCATTAAATAGGTGCATGCTCCTGTCAGTGTCATGAAGTGATCCTGGCCACAAACACGTTGGCTAGGCTGGAAGTGGGCTGGATCAATGCCCACTAAAGTTAATGTGAATATACTGAAACTTTGATTTGAATGTAAGTGAACATCTAGACAGAATTTTTTGGTTCAAAAGCCTTTATTGCCCAGAACCTTCCTTTAGAGAGAATTCAAGAGATTATCAGGCTCTTTTGCCTGATAAAGCCTTTTGCCATGGTTATACTGGTGTTTTCTGGTCAACTTGTTCTCCCTCTCTCTCTTCTGGTATGTGTTTGTGTGATACCAGGTCACAAGAAATGCGATAGCAGATGGTTAATGGAGGAATATTATACACAATGCCTAGAAAATAACTAGCAAGTTGTTGGGGTTTTTTTTCCTTTTCTGTTTTTTTTTTTCTAAACTTTGTACAGCTGCATAGTGGAAATAAACATCACAGAAACACTTGCCCTGTGTATGACAATGAAGTGCAGATTAGCAACTGGCT
Source organism: Eulacestoma nigropectus (assembly GCA_013397775.1). Taxonomy (NCBI): domain Eukaryota; kingdom Metazoa; phylum Chordata; class Aves; order Passeriformes; genus Eulacestoma; species Eulacestoma nigropectus. Next base: position 2,866,349 of record VZTE01005521.1, on the reverse strand, counting down.
ATTTATCAAAGAGGAAAGCAAGCTGATCATCCTCTTTCTTGTTGCTTTCACATGGTTTTGTTTTGTGAGCTGGCTTAGCTGGATGTAATGGATACCTGAGTTGTACTGCACGATTTTGGGTTGTACAATGGGTGTAGAGCACCCTCTACTTTCTTTTGATCAAATAACACTCCTAGGCTTGAAGAGAAGGGTGTGTAGGGGGAATGTCAAGGCTGTTTTCCTGTAGATTTTTGTACTGAAATCAGAAGAAAGAATTTGTCTATAGGGTTCATTAACTGTTGGCCTCTGCTGGCAGTAACCCATGTTATATAGGCCACCATTGTGCCATCCTCAAAAGAACTCCCTGAAGGAGGCAAAGTCTAGAAGGAGAATATCTACTCTGAAGTTTCCCACCTTCCCTGAACTGTATCTGCAGAGCCACCCCAGGAGGGGAGACTGCGGCTTTGAAAAATAACACCTTTGTTATTCCAAGTGTTAGAGATGAAGCAGAGTTTTCAGATGGCCCCAAGGTTTTTGCACCCTTCACCAAACACAGATGGAAACTGGACTCTTTGAACTGCTTTGAAAATCTGTTACCATGCATTGCTGTGGGGCCTGTGAAGCAGCCACTGCTAACTTCTGTCTGCCTGCAATTTTTATGACCATGTGATGACAAGGGATTAAATAGCTTCATTTTAGAAGCAGACAGCTTTTAAATGTAAAAATGAAAAACAAAATAAAACAAAAAGCCCAATAATTCCTTGCTCAAGGCAAAACCTTAATAGATGCTGAGGTAACATTTCAATGAATGAGGTGAATTCTGAAGTAAAAATGTGAGCAGTTTAGAATTTAAAATTGTATCTTAGGCAATAGGTGCAAAACCTTTATAACATTATGATCTTAGTAGATTGGAATCCAGAAAATATAGATTATTCTTTGTTTCCCAATTTAGGAGCTGTTGGAATTATGGTATATGATACCATCACTGTTCCTTGTAGTATTTTCTATTTAGTGCCTGTAATTTACATGGCATTGTTATACAGGTGCTGAAAAAATTGTCAATTTATTCATAGAATGAAAACTTCTTTGACTTATCTGAGTTAACTGTGTAGTTGATGGCAAATAGTATAGAGCTTTCTATAGAAAAACAAGTTCTTTAAATTTTTTATTGCATTTTATTCATTCATTGAGATTATCAGAAATGTGTGCTTATTACAGCTACTCTTGGTTTATTAAAAAAGTGATAGCCTTTATTCCAACATAATTTTATATATTGTGTTTAACTAGGAATAGATTGTTTTTTCATATTTTTCTTTAGTCAAAAAGCATTTAGTTTATCTGTTCTGAAATAAAGTTTTTTATAGCTGCAAAGCAACCATTCAGGTTTTGTTTTTGTGGTTCACTTGGCAGGACTGATGTCAGTCGCATGAGGCAGGAGATGTAGCGTGCTACAGATTTCATCTACTTTTCGTAAGCGTGACGTAAGTGCTCTGGGTGGGTTCAGTAGTGTGCTAAACACACTATTACGTGGGCAAACACAGACCTTGGACAACGTACGCCACACTCTGCTCTATCCTCATCCGTCAAAGATACAAAACTCCTGTGCAGCAGCTTTTCTTGTGGAGCAACTTCAGAGGAGACCAAGTGGGACCTTTTCTGCCAGCTCTGTCCCTGCTGCCGGGGCAGAGCGTCAGAGTGGGGCAGTGGGTGCAGGAGCCCCTGGGCTGTGCTGCTGCATCCTTCGGACTGGAGCTTCCCTGAAGTCTCTTGACTCCAGATCCTTGCCTTTTCCACTCTGTAGGGTATGAGGATTGGCTTTCCTTCAGCTGAGATCCTCTTCAGAAGCTGATTTGATGACCTGATTTTCTCTCCAGGAGGTGAAAATTGGGGCATTCTGTGTTGGCAGGGTGTTTTGCTGTAAGAGCTTCAAACACTGTAAGATGTCTTCGTTAGTGAAGTGCTTGGAGGTGAAGCAGTTGATTGTGCTCTTGTATCGGCAAAAGTAACGTGTTTTTATACCATGTAAATGTCTTTTATAATGAATAATTTTTCTTGAGGTGCTTTGAGTTTTAGGGCACTGAAATATACCAGCAGTTGGAGAAATCTTTGTCTAAACGTTGTGGAAGCTTAGATTTGCTGATTAAATTCTGCTTTTCCTCATGTCACTTCAGCAGCTCTGGCCCTGTCAAACGTTAATTTTTAGTTCAAAGTGCCTTACTGCATAAAATATAATATGACATATGCAACTGCAGACCATAAATTAGTTAAAACTATAAATAAATATTTTAGTCTGTCATCTGTTATGAACTGTTGTGGTGACTTTGGAGGAGGTAGAGGAGTGGCCTAGAACGTGAACTGCCCAGAGAGAGGAAGGGAGTACTGCTCTGCAACTTCTCTGCATGTTTCTCATCCCAAAGATGACAAAGGGCTTTTACTTCACTCCACTGAAGGTTTCCTTTCCCCAGGAACTGGTACTAAGAATTACTAGTGTGAGAAGCCAATTTGGGTCTACTGCCTTTCTAGATGGCATCGTTTATTTTGAAATGAGGTGGCAGTGAGGGCAAGTGCTGGAAGGCGTATGGGAATATAACAGCCTCCAAGACCTGAGGTTGGAGCAGCAGTCCTGTGGGTAATTTCCAGCTCAGTGCTGAAGTGGCAGAATTTATCTATCTGTTACCACAGTGAGGCTGCAAGGTTCACTGCAGCTTTCCTCTGTGTTTAGTGCAACTTAAGCACGTACGTGTTTAGGACAAAAGAAGTGTGCACTGCATTGAATTGCATCACGTGAAGAGGTAGCAATGACAGGAAATTTTACTGCAATTCAAGGAACCTCATTGTCACAGTTGCAGCTTACATGGAAAACTTAGCTTACAACAGATGTGTCGTATGTACTAGAATTTTCCCTCTGGAAGTAATTTTTCGGCCTTGTTTTGAGTGATGCTATGCAAACAACCGTTAAGGCACATACAGGGTCTTGCACCTTCCTCTTTTCAGGTTAACATGAGTGCAAAAAGTGTGCACATGTCTACAGAGTATGATTAACTTCAGTAATTAATAAAGAAGATAATGACAGAAAGATTTTTTACCATGCAAGTGTGTCTTTTTTAACTTACTGAAAATAGCAGGGACAGTTTAGGATGCAAACTGGACAGTCAGTGACACAAGGTGTGCAGACATGGGCACTGTGAGCAGTGATAAGCTGATAACAAATCTTTAGTGCTTGCTTGCCATTAATCTTGCTGACATTCCTTTATGCATTAATTGAAATATTTCTTCTAATTGAGTGAGGCTTAAACTTCAGCACAAGCAATTTTAACTCTGAGGAGAGCTCAGAAATATTTTCATGTTTGATCACAAATTTAAGCTAACATTGGAAACATAAGGATATTTTCTTTTATAGAGGTCCTTCTGTAACAGAAAGGGATACACTTTCTGTACAAAATTTGATCACTAGTTTTATAAGCTCTAAGATGAATCTTCAAAGGCAGTTTTCTAGATTTCCTGGGTGAGAGAAAGCACCAGCAATCATCTCTCTAAATCATTATCAATTTTCTTTTTATCTTCTCATAGAGTAAGGGTTACTAAATCATACGTCACTAAAATCAGTAAAATTGTCTAACAGTGTTTGGAACAAGACCAAGTATGCAGGCAATGGCATAAACCTAAGTTCTTTTCTGTGAGATAAGTAGATTTTGTACATTTTAAATCTTATGGGAAATGTTTTTGAGAGCTTATTTTGCAAGTGTGAAATGTTCCAGGTGAAGCCTTTACTATATATTTGCTGAGATATAGACAAGTACCATACTGCAGATATTCAGTCTTCTTCACATGGCCAAAACCTTTTGTAGCATTTGAAGATTGGTTCGTAAAGTTTTCCCTCCATGAACTTCATGCACAGGTATCCCTTCTGCCTTTGCAGTGTAACTACATTGATCACATCCAAATACTAGATCAATTGATCTTTTAGCAGATTATGCTCCTATCCCTTAAGGAGGAGAAGAGATCTGGCATTTTGCAGCTTGGGTCTGTAAACAGTGGATTTATTAAATACGTCACATACTTTGGGGAAGTGGCAGGTCCGCCCTTCTCCCTGTTCAGCCCTGCTTGGCAGCCTGTGTATTTCTCTCGTAGTGTAGTCGTGATACTTTGAAAGAGATTTTAAACTAATAAAAGGTCATATTGAGGCAACTCAGTTGGTATTAAGTGCAAGAGCTGGATGGCTTGACTACAAAGGGACAGTTGGGGGAGGCTTAGTTTAATGAGATACTTGTAACTTATTAATGCACATTACTACAATCCCTTCTCCCTTGTGAATACTCCACTCAGAGTAAATTGATCATGGTTACTGCAGCTTTGTTCTCCTCTTTGGCCCCAGCACAGAAACTGGTTCTTGCAGAGTGTCATATATTTTAGACTCTCTGCGTTGACCCTCAGTTGACTCCTGAACTTTGAGTGCCTTTCTGCGGCTGGGACCCATGCTGCCTGCCTCGAGCTGCTCTGTGTGCAGAACCCGGTGCCCTCCACCTCCTCCCTCATCCTGCAAGCAGGGACGGATTCTTCCCTTAGTGCTCTTAGGAAAGGGATCCCACTGCTTGGCTGCATCAAGAAGGCCAAGACTAGCATTGTGGGATGTCCTTACCAGGCTTGAACTGTCAGCTCCCGGGTGAGAGAAAGCACCAGCAGTCATCTCTCTAGAACTGTTGAATTTAGTGGGATGCACTGGTTCCTGCTGATTACACAGATAAATGCTGCTGGTATAAAGCATTACTGGCCTGTAGGTAGGTAATATGCTTATATAGGTATGAAATATGACACACACCTTGGATACATCCTTAATACATGCCCAGAGAGAGAAAGAAAACAACTGGAAAGCAGCAGGTACTATTTTTGAGGCTCTCAGTTTTAAATGTAGGGAGGGAACAGAAATGAGCACCTTTTCAGCCAGCACTGACATATTAATCCTCTGAGCAATAATGGTATTTTTGCCACTATACTGTGAACAAGCATTGTCTAATCTACAGATACAGAAGCCTCCAGAGAAACAGTGTTGATTCAGCCCTGCCTCTTCACAATCAGAGATACTCTCGTAAGTCTTGGAAGAGATTATATATCTTAGCCAGAATGAAATGCTTAATTTTTGGAGACAGTGTGCAGTCAGAATCTCTCTTCCCATGTTATACTATACCTTTCAATTCCAACATCCTTTTAAATAAAATGAGATTGAGCTAGGCAAGTCTTTCCCACTGTTCACATTCCGAGACTATGAATGCCCTTTTCTCCAAGGAAGCGATGAAATGTGTTCTATGTTGTTACAATCCTGGAGAAACATTCATTTTTCATAAATAGCTAATGACACTTGTATCTTGGAGGTTACCAAACATGCAAGAGACAGTAAAATTGGTCATTATGATCCCACTAGTGGGAAGTGATTATTTTCAATTTTTTTATTTAGCCCTCTTTCTAATGAGTCTGCAATATTCACTGCTGTAAATGACAAGTAATGCAACGTCTGAGGTAAAATTCCCTGGTGTGGCTCTGCAAGATTTAGACATAGTCAAAAAATACTTTTCAGTACATGAACGAAAACAATTCCATGTTTTGTTCTTTCACCTTAATGCTGCAAATGTCACAGAAATTTGCATGTAAAACACTTTCTGTTCTGGCGGGTGCCTTTGCTTTGGCCTCTCACCAGTGAGTTAGACCAGACTTTTAAATTGTTAATAACTGATTAACTTTTAGGTCCTGATGCCGTGTATAATCAGTCACATAAATATAAATTATGAGGGAACTTGTACTCTGCAGTGATGGGACAGACATGAGAGCCTTGGCAACTGTGAAATAGTTCACTGGCTCCTTTATAATCTCTTGTGCAACGTATACAAAATGTAGAAGCAAATGAAAATAGTATTTGTTGGGTTGTGTTTAAGAGAACACAACGCATGCTAAATTTCTAAAGAACCTGGCTATACTATCCTGAAAGAAAGTATTTTTGGAAAAAGTTTCAAAAATTAACTTTTTGTTATTGAGAAGTCTATGCTAAACTATTAAGAAACTTGATTTAGTAAACTGAAAAAACTTAGATTAATTAAATTTAGTCAGCACATTTATCAGCAGAGGTCATCAGGGAAGAGCAGTAAGACAGGAGCAACTGTAATCAATCTGATCACTTCAGTCTGAATGGGTGTGTGAAAATATTCAGGAATTTCTTACATGGAAGAAGTTAAGATTTAATTCACATTCCTTAAAATGAAGGAAATCTGCCTGCTCTTAAGGTTTTCTGATGGGGAATGTTAATGTTGTGTGTATAGAAGCTAAATCTGTTGTGTATCTTTTTATGGTCTTACAATATTTATGTACTATTTTTTCCACATTTTTTGAATAGTGCAATTCTAGTTCAGTGTCTCATTTTCACTTTTTTAATATTAAATACTTAGTTATTTCTTTGAGGCACTTTTCTCTTGAAGCATTTGGAGTGCTCCATTCTCAGCTGGTTGACGCTTCTGAACTCCCTGTTGTTTCAATATATTCGAGTTCACTTATTCACATCAGCTTAGGATCAGGGCTTGGAGTAATAGAGGGTTGTTTCCTTTTTTAAAATATGAACTTAATATGTAAATGTTCTGGCATCTCTTAATGCTAAAGGTCACCTGGCTGATTTTAGTCTTTGGATTGCAGCAACACTTTGAAGAGTGTTAATTGATTGTAATTGTTTTAGTTAATCAATTTCAGAGGATCAGGAACCTATTTTACATGCTGGAGTTGTTTGCTTCCAGGCAGTTCACAGAAGTGATGAAAACTACCTTAGGTCAACTGTTCTTTTATTTTAGGAGTTTAAGGGGTTTATATGTTCTGGGTGACTCTGGGTTTGGAATTTGTCAGAGCTGAGCTGTGAAGAGAGTATGGCTCCTTTGTATACAAGTTGGAGAAAAATATCTAAACCCTGTTTATCCCCCACCATTTTTTTTTAATTGAAGAGAAATAAAAGTGTAAAGGAGAGGAGCTGTCTCTGGGCTTGATACTTCTAGCAGCATTGAAATCTGCTTTTCTGATGAAGCCATTGGTCTCTTGCCACTGGACTTCTGTACAGGAACTCATTTATCTACATAGGGTTGTTTATTTTTTTTAGGACAGTACTTCGAAGAGTTTGTGAAGTATGCCATGTAGTAAACTGGAAGGGCAACTTACGGAGTTCTTGATGAGCAGACTTCATCTACTCAAAAATTTTTGGGGTAAAGTCTGTCCTCTCCTACTTCTTTCCCATTGCAATTTCATTTTCCCTATCTGGCAGTCAGATAGGGTACATTGTTTGAGAACGGGCCAGTTAATGCACTGGATGTATCTTGCTCTGTATGGAATGAAAGCAGAACTTCATTATAATTGGAACATCATGTGGGTTTTAGGGATCTTTGGCAAGTAAATATTTAAATCCGGCAAAATGACGTGTCCCATTAAAAAGAAGGAGGAACTTAGGGTTTCATCACTGAGTTCCCACAGTAAAATTTCATGGTCTGCTTGTCTTATGGAAGCACTATGCACATTAGAGCATAAAGTGGGTTATTCTTTTCTTAAATGTGAAGCTGACTTTTGTTTCATAAACTTCAAATAAGCTGCAAGGCGGTCCTTTTTCTGCCTGACTGTGCATTTTTCTGGATTTCAGGAACTTGCTGGGTTTTCCTATGACTCTTGCTATCTATGAAGTAACATGCAAAATTAGCAGATGTTCAGATGAATCAAATAGCAAAATTCTGAGGGGAAATGGAAAAGGCTCCTGGCCCAGAAGTATGGGTGGCTTACTGAGGGAAATGCTATTAGCAGAAAATGGCAGGGAAGGTAAGTTAATGTGAATCCCAGATTTCTGCTAGGAAGAGAAAAACAGAACTATCAATGACGTGAAATTACCTAAATGAAGAAATCTGCATTTTTGGGATAAGTAGTACAAAGATCAGGCAAGGGGAACTAGGAATTAAAGGCAACTGAGCATAAATTTGACCACGTAATTGGAAACTCTGCAGATGGAAGTGGAGGAGGAGAATGAAAGACGTAACTTTCACTTTAAAATAATGAGTGAAAACTTAAAGTATACAATATCAATGAAGGAACAACTGCAGCATGGGTGCTTTTTTCCTGGGCTCTTGGATTTCTTCATCCTGCCCTTTCTGTCCCTCTCAGAGCCCTGTCTATTATTTGACCTGTCTGCTCACATGAACCCACGGACAGATGTTTCCTCCTATGCTCCTGGGACCACTGGGAATGAATGACCCACATTGCTGTTGGACCCACAAAACTGGAGAGAAATCAAGCATGAGTACCTGTTCTGCCTATGTGCTTAAGCTTTAAGGCATGGATGATGATTTGACATCTAATTCAAAATCAACTAAACTTAGGAGTCAAACTGCTTGAGTTTCTAACCAGAGAAACTCAACAGTGAAAATCTTTCTGCTCGAAAAAAGAAAATGAGATGGGGGTGGAGAATACAGCCAGAGAGAAGCAAAAGTAGTAGCAATTAGGCTGGTGGATGAAGATTTTGTGTCAAGCCCTAAATATTGTCCTTTGCTGGGTATTTTGAATGGGAGTAGTACTATTCCTGGGACACATCCTGATCCCTTTGCTCTTGGTTGAAGTACCACTGCAAGCCCTAAGTCTGTTAGGGGATATACATGAAGCAGAATTTTTCAAGAGAGGAAATGAACTCACCCAAATGCATTCAATTTTAAAATGAATTACTTTAAGATATATTTGTGGAAAAAAATATTAGACTTGTTCCAGGCTGCTAACTTCCAGAAAGAAACAGCAGTTAAACTACAGCACATTCCTTCTGATTTCATCTGCCTCAAAAAAATCACAGATGCCTGACTCATTTTATATACCTTTCTGTTGTTAAGACAGGCAGGAAATTCGACAACAATATAATTGTCAGTATGATAAATGAGAAGGTAAAATACTGTTGAACAGTAGAGGACACCGGGTATTATTATGGCCTATTGTTGCTATGAATAGAACCACCCAGACACCAATTAACATCTCATTGCTATGATTACTTGCTACAGTATCTGTTCCACTAATCAAACTTGCACCTTTTTATCCATATTTTGATTTCAAAAAGTTATACCAAGAAGAGATTACATTTATCTCAAATGCAAATAAATGTGAAGCTTAAGAAGCTAATTAAGTTTATAACCGCTGAGAATAACATTAAAAAGAAAATTAAATTGCTTGGTTTGGAGGAAAACCTTTTAGGAAACATTTGTTGAATAAACATAAAAGTAATTGTCCTAATGTACTTTTACGCAAGTAGTGTTCTATTTATATTTTCCATATGCCAATCATATATAACTCTTATGATTTTTCCTTCACTAAACATTCCTCCTCATAGGAATATTTACTATCAAGCACACAATATGTAGTAAGTACGACAGTTATATTACATTAGCCTGCTATAGCTTCCCAAACTTTTTGAGAACAGTTTGTTTTATGAAAATGACAAAGCCATTGCGAATATTTAGTAAATAATTCCTTTTGGCAAAGAGATGGAACTGAAGGATAAAGCCCATAAGACATTACTTCCCTCTTTTTTTTTTTT
>VZTE01005521.1:2825200-2856784 GCA_013397775.1 Eulacestoma nigropectus | reverse complement strand
AACCCAAAAACATTTTTTTCCCCTTTTTTTTTTTTTTTTTTTTTTTTTTTTTTTTTTTAATGGTCATAAAAGGTACCAGATTGAAAGCTCTGAAGAAAGGAAATTTCTGCTTATGTGTCAGACAGCAGCACTGCAGAATTTCTTTGGCTGGGCTCCATCTGCCAAAGCACTGTGGTGTTGTCCCTGGTCTAAAAGACTGCTGAGACATGTTTTCTGTCTGTCTGAAGTCGATGAGAAAACAAGGTTAGCTGGGCAGACCCTCAAGGGTTGTGCTGGATCACGTTGCTCAGCTCCTTTGACAGGCTGAGCCTGTCTCCCAGCAGCACCTCAGCAAAGGGTGCCCACGCTGCCTTCTGCCGGGAGCAGTCCTGGCTGGCAGAGGTTGTGCAGCAGCTTGCTACCCAGCCCAGAGCTGCTCTCTCATCCCAAGTGGATTAGCTGTGCTAGTGAAAGATAAGATTGCTGGCTACGAACCATTCCTCTGCCTGGTTTAAGGAAAAACAACTGTTGAAGGAGAAATGGGAATTCATAGTCCACAAGGCAAAAGCAGAGGTGACATGACTGCTGCTGGAAGAGTCCTGTGAGCAGCATTGACTTAACTTCTGCTGTTCCTGGGTTTCTGTCCTGCTCTCCCCTCTGGAGCACAGGCTCTGAGTGCATCCTGCACCACCTCTCCTTGCAGCCAGCTCTGGCTCTGCCTGGGTGTGGAGGAGCAAAGCGCAGGCTCTTTGTCCTTGTGCAAGTAAATCTGGAGAGGAGGTTGAGGCAGGCTTTTGTTCTTGACTCCTGTGTACTGTGTTTAAGGTGTGACAGTAGCAAAGTCAAGGGGACTCCCGGGGAATGATTTCGATAAATCCTGGCTGGACTTGGATACTCTGGCTGGGCTGCGCAGTGGTTCTACACTCTGCTGGCAACATCTTCATTCCTGTGAGCTGGACACAACAAATATGGGGAGGAAGTTCTGATGGAAGTGGAGGATATAATGTCATTTCTGAGGCCTTAAAATTGTTATTTTAGTTAATCTTTAATACACGCCTGTATCTTCCTAGTGCTCAGAGCGCGTCAGTTTCCCTGCAAGAGTTTCAATTATGACTGGAATGTTTTGAAATGTGCCCCTGATGATCCATCACAATTTTTTTTAAAGGCTTTGGACATGGAAGAGCAGTATTGAACTTGGAGCTTGAATTTAGATATAATTTTTTTATAAAGCAGCTGACAGGTTTGCTGGATTAGTGTTTATAATACTTATTGACATCCCATGATACCTTTCCATAGCTGAGCAGAGTTTAGATTGACTCTGGAGTATTAGTACTTGATGAAGGTAATCTGTTTTCTTGGCTGAAGCTCACAAACAAAGCAGTTAAATCCCCATTACAAATGGCTAAACAGGGACCCATTAAACTTCTTATAGGCCTGTCTCATTTCTATAGCCCTGAAACATTTATAAAGGGCACTGTTAAAAATTTACAGAACCTTGAGACAGCGTCTTAAGCAAAGCTACTCTGTGTACACTACCTGAAATACTCAGTCTTCCTTTAAAGAGTAAAATAAAGGTAGAAAAGAACTTTTTTCATACACTTTGACCTACAGTAACTGTTTTGGCTTTTCTTGATTTATTTTCAAAGTTTCATAGAAAAATAGATGTTACAGGTAGAAAATCAATTCATGCTTAAACTGCCATAGCAAGGTGCCTGGGTTGGTTATTAATAATCAAACTGTCTTTGTTAATGTCTGTTTCAATTATTAGTTCTCCAATCACCCTTTTTATATGGGAAGTCACTCTGGAAATTGTTGGCACTGAATTTGAGATGAATATGGTAATAGTGGATGTATGATGTTAATGAGAATTCTCATATTAAAAAATATAAGACACATTATTTTAATGATTCTACTGGCATCAAACCATGGAAGCCACAAAGTTATTTTTTAATGAATCAATCCCCACAGGCCTAAAGTAATTGTGTGAAAACTGTTGGTCTTTTTTTTATTCCAGTAAAAGACAGCCCCAAACTGAAATTATACTTTTCACCGGCTTAGCTGATGTTTTGCAGTAGCACCAGGCATTTTGTAAACCTCACAAGAAAGAAAAAAGGTTTAGGAGAGCGCTGGAGCGGGGAGGTTGAGTCGTGCCTCCCAGTGCATGTCAATGAAGATGTGATAATTAGAGGGAGAAAAAGCAGAGCCTTCGTTAGGCCATGGATTTCTTGAGTTGCATGGGCAAAGTATCAGACTGAGCTCACCACGGACGACGGTGTCTTGGGAGAGAGCCTGGGCCCAGCACATGGGGACAGTGGCATTTGAGAGAGAGCCTGGGCCCAGCACATGGGGACAGTGGTGTTTGGGAGAGAGCCTGGGCCCAGTGCATGGGGACAGTGGCATTTGTTTGTGTAATAGGGACAATGGTACTGGAAGGGGGAGGAGGTGGCCAAGAGTAGAAAAGCCCTATTGTCTGGTTTCGTTCATTACATTCTTCTTCTAGTCATCCTCTCTAAGAGTTTAATCTGCTCAAGAATTTTGAAAATAAATAAATGAGCAGCTCTGTCTTTCTAAATATGGGAGTTGATGTGGGAGTGTGGGGAATAGTGAAACCACACTGTGTATATATTTTCTAGTTCCTGTGAATTTTGATAATTTCCAGATGGTCACTTTTAAGAGTATTCATCTAATGTGAAGAATGGTTTTATAGTCTGCAGTATATATCCTAGGACACCCCTAAAATGTCTGGAAAATTTGAATCTTTAGGTCTTGTTTTTCTCCCTAACCAACCGCTGATGCCACAAGGAGTAATAATAAAGTTCATATGACAGTGTGCTTTTCATTTGCATGGATCCTGGAAATATATGCTAAGCCATCTATACCATCTGCTCCACTAAGGTCAAAGTCCCAGCTGTACAAGCTTAGGAGTAAGCGCTGAAGAGCTGATATTTTATATGGCCTGGAGTTGGTGTTTTAAGTAGTTTCAAGCAAGCCTTTCACAAAGTTCAGTGGTGCAAATAGCACTTGTAAGCCTGCACCTTCTTTTGAGTTTCTAGGTGAAAAATTAACGGATTTCTTGGTGTCTTAGGCAAGGTACAAAACTTTGTCTTTCAGCTGGGATCAGAGGAGCAGGAATGGACCTGTCTCCTCTGTGGTAGATGGGAAGGGAAATACCCTTTAAAGAGCCAATTTGATGCTCATCATAATTTACCTGAGAAGTCTTCCAGTTTAACAGTTTCTTCCTGCCTGGTTCCAAAATACAGCCCCACTATAAAATGCCACCCCGCGTTGGTTTCCCTTCTCTTTCTTTTTGTGCTGTTCTTTGCCAGTTATTTGTTATCTGAGCACAAGACACTAAGGAATCCTACAAACCGTCATGGTGCTTGTCCATGGTCCAGATAATTGTTTTAGACCTGTGTTCTTTTCAAGTGGGGAAGTGAACCATTAGACGCAGGACAAGAAGTGGAGGAAATTACCAGCAGCATCCTTGCCCTAGAATGGTTAAATATCCTAGGATTTCCTAGTAGGACAGTCCTGGTTGCTAAGCAGCTCTTATTACCTTAATTCTTGTGAACCTTTTTAGATAAATATAACTGAATAAGAGGATTGCAGAGCTTCACACCAGAATTTGGTCTTCACGTCTACTGTCTTAGTTTGCTGTCTTCCTCGAAAATCCCATTCCCTTGTTACACTTACTTTTGCATCCTTATTGATCTAAAATATTTTTTTATTTGCAGAGTGAAGTAGTTTTAAATATAAAAATATTACCAGCCCTGTGCATTCTAGCCATAGAGTCAATCTATAATAATTTTAAAATAAGGAAGTACATCTGTGGAGTATGACTGAGTTGAGCCTACAAATACAAGGGCTAATCTACTGCTTTGGCACAGCCTTTGTTGCCTCTCATTTTATTCTTCTCAAACATCAGTTCTTAATTCCAGAATTTGAAAGGAAGACAGAAATTCCCACCCATTTTTGTCCATCTCCTTATGGAGACACTCCTAGACATCATCAAGTATTTCAGAGGTTACATCTAGCAGCCTTAAGCCTAGCAGCTTAAGGCAGTGATGAAAATAGGACTGAAAATACAAACATAATATTTCGAAATACTGCTAAGGGAGGTGAAAAAGGAGTTCTCACACACCAAATTTCTGCTGCTCTCTTGTGTAGCAGTTACACCAGTATGACATACCAGAATGTTTCAATCATCAAATTATTGTTACTTGTTATTACCAAATAAAGAATTTTAAACCCATGGCTCGATTCACTTCTTTAAATTCCATCTTACGCACCTCTGGTGAAGCACTATTTGCTTGATGCTTGGAGGTTCACACAAACCCTTCTGGGAGCTGGGGCTGCCCAGCAAAGTGTTATTTTGTTACTGCCAGCAGTTTGGAATGAGCCCCTTAAGGAGTCCTCTGTGCGTTCTTCTGCAAATCAAATTATCTGCTGGCTAACAGGGAGAGCAGTAAGATGCAAAAGACAATTTGTATGAAGAAAGGAAAGCAAAGAGAAGGGAAGTAGTAACAACTCCATTTACTTCTCTTGATAAACCCCTGGAAGAAAGGGATGCAAATCTTGAGTCTGCCCACAAACACCGACTCAAGTGCAGCGGTCCGGGTCTGTCTTGCTCCATTCCTGTTTGCTGAAAGTCTTTCTCTTCAACAGTGCTCCAGAGCAGCCTTGCTATCAGTTATTCAAGGGCCATAGAGAAGGTCTGCTGTAAGGCTCCTCAGTTACTGAGAGGGGACTTTATTTTTTTCCTCCAAAAAAGGTGTGTCTTTCTCTACTTTGGAACCAACACTGGGTACTGAAGTTGGGTGGGTGAATTTAGGCAGTAACAATTGAGGGTGTTCTGTAGTCTGTAGTGCTCTTTCTGGATAGATTTTTAGTGACTTTTTGATCCCAATTTATCGAAGTGTTTAGATTAGGAAACTACTGTTGTAACCCTTGGTGCTTTTTTGCCAATAGAAGTTTTTAATTTTTGGTGTTTTGGCCAAATTTAGCTACAAACTAGACTATATTTCATGTGAGTTTTAACTATGCACATGATGTCACGAGGAGGCTGCCACTTTATTCTCTGACTCAGATCAATCTTTATATAGACAGAATAAATTGCTTTGGTAGGAAGGACCTCATATTGAGCAATATCCTTCCTGTTAGAATTAAGGGTGATCATGACAAACCTTTTCAGTTTCTGTTTCATGTGGAAGGCAGTTCTATTTCAGAATTTTTGATCCTTTTTAAAATTTCATACCATGGGTAACTTTTCAAACATCAAGCATTCATAGGAACATGGTATAGTTGTGCCAATACTTTTTGGAAAATCTTTGTACCTCTAGGATGGAATTTAATGAGACTTGACAGTGCTCTCCTAAAAGGTCACAACCCAGGTGGTTGTGTCATCCTGCTCAGGAGGACAACTCAGCATCTTAAATTCTTCTCTTCCTATTCAGGTTGGGGATTAGATTGAGAGTTTTTAATGTCTCTCCTGTTGTACCCTCTGAGCTGTCAGAAATGGCTGTAACCACGTAGGACACTGAACTCCTTGGTCTGATCCAGATTGGGAATAGCTCTAGGCTCTCACAGCCATGAGTACGACCACGGGAGGGGAGGGGTTCCTCCTTTGGCTCATTCGGAAAAGGGTTTGGTCCTTACCTTCTTACAAGACAAGAAGATTATTTCCTACCTGTTCTTGTTTCTTTGACATGGTTATTTTTCAATAGGAGATACTGTATTCACAAAGGAATTTCTACAAAATAGTTCTGCCTGGGCTGCTGCTCTCTGTGTGGAGTTAGAGAGTGAACGCCTTGCTTAAGTTGTTGCTGGAAAATGCTTCAGAGTAGTGTCGTAGGAGCACTTCTGGAAAGTGTTGTGTGTGTTATCCTACAATTCCTGGGCACACCTGCAGCCCACCAGAACACATCCCAAGCCTCCCAGGCCATGAATTTGCACCTCTGCATCTCAGTGCATACTGTTATGGGAGTTTTGTCTGGGCTGTGGATTAATTTTTCTGTGAATTTAGAGAAGCCACACAGAGCCTGGGCTGGACACAGAACTGGGAGTCTGTTGCCCTCCCGGGGTGGTGCTGAGGGCCAGCAGAGCTGAGCAGGGGATAATGCAGCCACTGCCCACTCTGGAGTGTCTGGCTGGGATGTCTTCAGGAGGTTAACCAAGTTTTTTGGTTATTCAGAGTAACCTCCCCTTGCCATTGCCCCAAATAATGGGCAAGTGATTCGTTTTTGTGAGTGTAATTAACATTCTGTTGAGTTCTCTGATGTTTTAGAGGTAGGAATAGTCTTTCCTTTACAAATCATGACTGCAGGTGCTGTGAAGTAGTGGCTCTTTCAGATTATAAGATATCTATTTTGTATGAGAAATGTGTATCTTTGGCAGACTGCTAAATATTACTGCTTAAATCCATTACAAGGAAGCACAATTTTCTGTAACTTAATTTCCTAAGCCTAATGAACCCAGTAAATTTCCTCTGATGTCTTCCCAAGTTAATATATTAAATCTAATTTATTTGGCAAAAAATTGGACAAATTTTCTCTTAATTCAATAAACCTAGAAGAAAAAAATGTATTGTTATGGAAATCTGGGACTAATAATTCAAAGATGTGAAAAGTCCTGGGTTTGGTTCCATTCATTTACTAGCTTACAATTGCTATTTTTGTTTCCTATAATTTAACTCAAAAAATTCCACTATGCCACGTATGTACTTGAAAAGCTTGATAAATGATACCAAATTAATTTCTTGTCAGTTAATGTTGCAGAAGATTTTTCTGTCCTAAGTGATTGTTTGCATACTTATTGAGTATTATATTTGCCAATTGATTTCCTTGATATGTTACTGATATTTTGTGGGCACTGCTAATGAGTGGATGATGCATTTTCATCAGCAATAATGTATCCCTGGCAATTTTGCTAGAACACAGAGTGGTACAGAAAGAGTTCTCATTGTTCATCTCAGTGCTGGGATAACCAAAGCTCTAAGACCCCACAGAAGCCAAAGCAAAGCTGTGACTGGGAGCAGGTTCAGCAGCACACAAACATGAGCTCGTCTATGCTGCTACTTTGATTTTATGGGGACAGGATATGGATAAGAGGGATATAGTTGCATATACTCCAGGAAGATAATTCATATTCTTCATGCTAACAGCTATAGTCCTGCTTTCCTGCCACGTCCTTAATATATGTGGAGTGGTCTTATGTAAACAATGGAGCCAAACCTCTGACAAATAAATTACAAGGGCCACTAATGAGTGCAAATCCATGTATGACCTTTAGAGCATTCGTGCAGCTGTCTACACGCTCTGATGTGGCTTGTGCTGGAGGAAACCTACGGATATCTAGGATTTCAAAATGCCTGTGTATGTCAGCATAATCGAGTTGGTTGCTTTCTGTTTGTACGCCTCGACCAATTTCAGAATTGCTCAGGACAGGATTTGGCTTTAAATCTGTCGAGCAAAGATCTTTAACATTCCTGCATTTAAAGTGACTATTAGTGATATCCAAGATTATTTTACAAATGGTCCAGGAGTTTTCCTGCTATAAATTTTTATCCAGACATTTACATCTTTTCAGCACAAGAGCAATCTTATGAAAAACAGTCAATAAGCTGTAATAGTAAGGTCAACATTTTTAGTATTAAAATCAGTTTACAGTATGTTTGCTTGAAGTGCACATAAATTCAAAGAGGCAAGAAGTATAAACAGAATAGCTGGTTTCTTGGATGCACTCCAATATAATTATAGCTATTCACCCTTGTGACTATTTGTGTGTGTAGCTTAAAGCTATTTGCCTGCCCTAAGGTACGGTAGCAGTATTTTTATACATCTTTGTATCTGATTGAAATGCAAAACTCAGTAAACCTGGAAAGGATGCTAACAAGCTTAAAGAAATGTATGAGTAAAATTAACCAGCAGATTGAATGTGCCTTTTGACATTTGTTAGCTGCACCACCCCATTCCTAGCACAGGTACTTCTCATTCTCTTCAGTTTTGAAACTGAGATATCCCTTAAGGATTTGTCACCAAAATAGTGTATTTCTAATAGGCAATTATGAAAAAAAAAATCATCATCAATCACATTTATTGCAAACATCTCATAAAACAGTAAAACATTTATGTGGCTATGGAAGGCAAGTATGTTGCCATGTAATATATTAAGATTTGCATATAAAGAACAGCAGGCAGCAAACAAGTCTCTTTCCCTTTCTTATGCCATTTATACAAATGCCTTTGATGCAATGTATCTATTTAATTTCCATCAAAATGTTATTGCCGTAACACCTGAGCGATATTGGCTGTTGTTAGGTCTCAGAAGCGCGCCCTGGGAAGGGAGCGGGGGATGCAGCTTCCTCCAGGTAGGGTCCATCAGCCGTGTCACACCTTGTCACAACCTATCTGTCACCCAGGAGGCAGGGTTTGCCTCAAGCTGATGTGCACCTGTCACTGATATATATATATATATATATTCTTTTTTTTTTTTTTTAATTTCCCTCTCCCCGCAGTATCAGCTTTTCACCAGGATCAGTCATGCCAGTATTCAGCATTCAGACAAATTGCAGGGATGTTGGGACTCCGTATTGTTTCAGAGTGAATAAGAATAAAATGCAGTTGCTTGGAAAGAAGCACAGCTCTTTTTGTGGGGGATGTGGGAACTGACTATCGATACCAACATCTGCTAGTCTTCTCCATAATCATCTGTACCTTGTTCTCGGCAAACACTCAGAAATCATTTCCTTGAAACTTTTTTTAATAGCTCAGAGTGCATCTACCGTGAGGCTGTAGGATATAAAATGACTAATAAAATGTAGGGTTATTTCCATGTCAGAGTTGGTAACAACTGTCTTTATCTGGATTTTTCCACAAGCCTCAAGGTGAAATAAAGCAGGCAGCATTGCAGAGAAGAGAGAAATGAATGACAACACATTGTACAAATCTGTGGGATTTTTTGACACTTGACTTTGTACTATCATTTTAAAAAATTCTGCCTTCTATTTACTTGTCAGAACTGGATTTAATTCTTATATGCTGCAAGGAATTCACCATGTTAAGATATTGATATAAAAAATTGCCAAATGTTTTAGAGATTGATTCTTGCTGACCAAAATGGGCTTTCAGATTGGAAGTCTTTTTTTCCAGAAAACACCTGCTGAGATAGAAGTCTGACAGCTGCACAAAAGAAAGATACAGTTTGTTTAGTCTGCTGCTATCTAGCAATTTGCAGATGCTATCAAAATTTGCATTTTTAAAATTAAAATTACCTAAGGATTTGGCAAAGGACCTTGGTTAAAATGGACGGAGTGGCCACTGTCAGGTGAGTATTACCAGACTGATTGGTTGTTACTTCTGCCAGTCTTTCTTCAAAATTATGACAGGCCACACAGCAGGGAGCAAATGATCATTAATACTTCATCCCCTGGGACACAATAAACTGCCATTCACTTGCATACAAATAAAATACATAAAGCTTGTCAGACAAGGTGACAGAAAAAGGTGCCTTTTCAAAATTATTTTATACTACAGTGGGATGTGATCAGTTAAGACACGTTTCTATATTGTGTGGTGCATGATCTTGACAGCAGCACCTTTGAATTCATTCCAGTTTAAAAATACATTTTAGTGCTTTTTTCTGATGCTTATTTTATTTCATTAGAAGAACATAAGATTTTGAGCACTCCTCAGCTGTGTGGTGGAAACTTAAGAATAGATTTTGCAGGAAGATACTCCCCTGGAGCCAGTGCAGTTCCTGCCATCTAACCCAACACCGGAACAATCCAGGCTCTCCGTGTGCGCTGCTGTGCGCTCGGTGCAGGTGAACACCGAGTCCCACATCAAGAGATGGCCACTGCACAAAGACTTCCAAGCTAAAATACAAGCTATTCTAGACTTGAATAAGCCAATTTCACAGCATTTTTGTAAGCAAAAAATCTCAAAAAAAAAAGAAAAAAATTGTTATGCTGTATTATAGTCATGGTAAGGTCAGAAAGAGGCTGGAATGTGAGGTATTTGCTTAGCCACTGCTTCCAGTAATGCTTTTCTGTTCTGGGAAGTGCACTGAAAAAGATAATTACTGATTTATGAGGAGATTTTACATATTCTGCCTATAGGGGTGTTTTGGTTTGGGTTTGTTTGTTTGTTTTTTGACACATCTACCAATGAATTATTAGGTGGTTACTGCACTGAAAGTTTTGTGTAAGCAAGGCACATAGGGTTGCCTAACAAGTCAGTGTGGAGCTTCATCATCTCACTGTGTTGGCAATGAATTCCTTTGGTTTTTACTGGAAAAAAAAATTTTCTGACATGCCCTTTATGCTTCAACCCCATTTACTGCTTTAATATTTCCCATGGAAATATATGAGATGTACTGCATAATGCTTTGTGCAAGCTTTTGTTTGAAATATTTCAATTTCAGTAAAACTATACTTTTTTAGGAAGCAGAAGATGTGTTATCAAATATTTTGTCTGCTTTGTGCCACTACAGCAGTTTCTCTCATAGTAACAGATCTCATTTACAGAACTTTGATGGCATACTTTGTTGCTTATTTCATTTTCAGGGCAGGTAAAGAAATTTGCCCTTTTCCTTTGCCAAAATTGATTCTGAATTACTGTTTTCACAGTTTGGTTGTGCTTGTTTTTTTCCTTCTCCTGGTCTTGATGGCAAAGAGAGAACTGCCTAATGAACGCTGTGTCATGACTGAGATAAAGAAGTACTGGATGTTTCACGTGAAAACTTGGTAGATCTGCCAGCGTACTCTCCTTGGGTTTCTGCCCTCTCTATGTCCCAGTGGCACTTTGGTATTGTAATGCAACCTACTTTAAAGATCTGTTGATGACAATGCCATTTAGTACCTGAGAATCAGTTGATTATGAAGTTTTGGTGAGGAATTTGCCGATATTGTGTAAGAACAAAAAGTTAAACGTTAGTAAATCCACAGCACCACTATCCATGTGTATGACTGGGCAGAGAGGAAAGTAAAAATGCTAACAGGAAATAGTTACCTCACTCCTGCCACTTCTCTCGTTTCTGTTCTTCCTTTGTACACTGAATTGCCCTGATTCTAGACAACCACTACACAATTTGAGAATGGAGCAACAAAGTTAAATAGCACCCTGGAAAAAATATGAGGAGGAGACTGAAGCAATGTGATTTTTCCCTTTCATTCACATGCATTAAAGCAGTTGTGGGTTATTGTTTTTTGGTCATTGGTGAAATGGAAAAACACCTGCTGATTTCAGGCCTAAACAGAAGAGTAAATAGTATCTTTAATAAATAAATTTTCTTTCGGCAGAAGTTTAATGTAAAGATGGACTTTTTAATAGAATTTCAAATAGACCTTTTATATTAAAGTCTATATTAAGGAAACACTCCATAGAGCAAACCTGGAGACGGAGAGCAGACTGTTTAAGGTAATGACTGCCTTGAATTCAGTGCGAAATGTCGTTAAGTATCATGCTTCACATTGCTTGGGGATTGTGAAGTTCAGTGATGAAATCAGGTTGGGATTTTTTTTTTTTTGCATAGTAATTTCACTTCACCTTCCTTAAGTCCTGTTCCTTCTGCTCTGTGCATGCAGAAGCATGAAAGCTGGGACTGATTAGGTGGCGTTGGCATTGCAAAATCCCCAGAAAAATACTACTGTTAATAAGAATTGTATGTATAACCCCCTGCTTACTACAATGACAGTTCACTCCCATGATTCTGTCAAACATTGCAAAAACCACATAAACCTGATAGCCCAATAATAAATAACTGCTCAAGATGCCTTTTTTTTAGCTTTAAAATGCAATAGCTAAATCCTCAGCTAGATGGAATTCACCTCTCTCCATTGAGTTCAGAGCTGCTAAACTGATTTACAGTGGTTGGGGAATTTGGCAGTTGTGAGTCAAGCTGCAAAGTATGCAAAAGTTTCGTCAAATCTGTTTGGAACAGGGATAGAAATGAATATGGGGTTTCAGATGTTAAAAAGCAGTACTGGTTAAAAAAACCTCCCAGCAGCTTAAACCCCTGCTTGAAAATCCTAGACTACCACTGCATATGTTCCAATAATTTGCTCAGCCATGCAGTATGCTGTATTCACTGAATGAAGAAAACTTCTCGTGAGAATGTTTAAGATGTCACTGAGGTTCAGTCCGGATCAGGCTGCAGGTGGCTCTACAAAGGCTTTGCTGAGGGGATGTGTTTATACAGTTGCTGCTGACGGATGGTATTGATTGGCCAGGCGACTCATAAAACAAGCGACCTCACTTTCATCTTTGTGCTTTCCGTTCCTTCAGTAGATAGAAAAGTGGTTTTAATTATTCACTATCCATTTTAATATTTTTTTTTACTCTTATCCACCCACTGTCTTACAACCCAGTAATATTCTTGCCTTCTCACTGTAGAAAACTTGCAAAGGGGGCAAGAGTGGGCAAATGGATAAGAAATTTTTGAGAATTAAACCTTGGTGCTGCCTCACTGGTAAGATCAGCAGGAGTCAAAATATGCTGAAATCTCCGCCCTTCGAGATTGCCTGAGTCACTTTCAGGATGACAGAGCACTTGGCAGCAGCTGAGATTTGGGTATTGGCACAGTGTCTCTGGTGTTCATTCACATATCTCAAGGCACATTCTGTATAGCACTCACCTCCTGCATGGGCACAGATATGTGCTCTCAACACTGCAGTGTTACAGGCTGCACTTCTTTCCACAGAGAACATATTTTTCTCCCATTACATATTTTTCAGCTTTCATATAGCTTGGGAGTTGTGATAAGATCGTAAGGTCATTTAATGCTTCTGGGTTTTGCAGTTTGGTCGTCCTTAGAACAGAGAGATGGGATCTGTACCATCATGGGAATTTTGATGATTTTAATTATAATTGTCCATTTTTTTAATGTATTAATGGCTAATGAGGAGAAAGTGATATAACATGGGTATGTGCAAATCAGAGGACAACACCCAAGCTGACAAAACTAGAAGGAAAATTCTTGCTTTTGGGAACAAAATATTCTTTGGCTGATTTACAGTTGCCAGTTTTAGCTGAAGTGTGAGCTAGTTAGTAGATGCATGTTGTCATCAGAGTCTGTGTGTTCTACTCATCATCTTCACAGACAGACTGACCAAGGAGTACTGCATGGGCTTCCTGCTAATTCTGTCGCACCTTGGGCTTGAGTCAGGCTTTCTGATGAAAGAGTCCTTGAAATTTGAGATTTTTGTACTTTGTGCATGCGTGCTTCCCTGGAACTACTCTTTCCAAAAATTTGCCCTTGGAGCTGTGAGTTACTACCCAGTTGTATTCTCTAAATGCTTACTTTTAACAAGCATATGTAAAAAATATGAAAGCTACAAAATCTTTGCTGTTTTCTGGCTTCATAAAAAAAGAAAAATGCATGAAGTAAAGAAATGAGTTACACAAGAGCAAAGAGTTATAGGTGGACTGGTTGACAACCCCAAGCAGCAGGTAGAGAAAGAGCATTGCTCCTGTCCCTGGAATGGACTTACACTGAGCTCTAAAGCAATAGCAGTTTCTGCTACAGTAAATAAAAATGCACAGGTGTGTTGTCACTCAGAAATAGCCTCATATGTATGGCACAGCAGTAAAATGAGGCGGAAGGGTTCCTTAGTCAACTTGTGGAAGCGATTGTTCAGACAAAGCCGTAGGGAGTGTGACTTTTCTGTGGTTTTTCTTTTTTTCTTTTTGAGATGCTCCATTTTCCTTCAAGCTAATTTTAACTCTAAACCAGCTGTGATTATTTTCTTTGTAAATCAAGTTGAGCCTTAAGGAGAAGAGGGGCAGGGAAGCAAGAACCAAAAGCTGCAAGGTGGGAGCCCTCTCTCCTGCATGGAGTCTGCTGGAAAGCACAATTCCAGAATCCTTATGAATGGTAGGAAAAGCTGCCTCGCTCTCCCATGACAAATATACAAGTAAAAGGATTAAAAAACCCCAAAACAAACAAATCTTCTCCTCCTCGCCCCTCGCCAAATGAACAGCTTTTCAAAACCTTATTTTATGCATCCTTCATATTTAGCACCCAATCCTGAATACAGTACTGGTTTAGAGTATGTATGTGTTGTTTTTATGCTTCTTTGGTTCCCCTGTCACTTCAGACTGTCTCTCAGAAGTAATAATTTGTGTGTGGAAGAAAAAAAAGTTGAGCTGCTAACAGGATGCATATTCCCCATCCCCAGTAAAATAACCTAGGAACCCATGTAAATGAAGCATAAGGTTTGTAATGAATTGGGCTGATGGCGATGATGTGTTCAAGTGCATCTCCCAGAGTTCATTAACTTAATGTAATATACAGTGGCAAGAACGATACCTATGATTACTCCAATTAAAATTATAGTTTTGTGCTTTTCTGTGATGCAAGTTAGTGCTGTGAGAACATGAAACACACCTCATAAATGCCACCCAGCTGCAAAAGTGACAAAGTGAGCCTGCCAGCTTTTCCTAAGGGCAAGGAGAATAATAGGAATGGCTGCAACTGGCTTTTGTTATTGCTGGAAGCTCTGGCAGCTCACCAAGCATGGTAAGACCAAGGCAGTCAGACTGTGATAGCATTACTCAACAAGTGATTAAAATGCACTAGAGAAAACGTGGAAAAATATACTCTTAAATGGAAATAAAAAGAAAGTAAATCTCGTGGTAAGTAAATGGTATGTGGATACCACTAAGAGAAGGCTGTAAGCAAGTGAGGATAGCACACCATCCTGCTCAAAAGAAGTATAGGATTAAAGCTTTGTTCTGTTTTGAGCTCACTGCTTATTAATAAAGAGTGGATGGTAACTGAGGAGATGAAGAGACTGTATTGTGAGATACCACAGAGCACGGCATGTGTGATGTTCCTTCTGAAGCCGTAATAACCATTTGATTTCTGACCCTGAGGTGAATTTTGTATACTCATATGCATGAAGGAGGTGAAAGGATATGCACTGAGCTATGCCCTTCTTTCCAAACTGTGTTTTTGGAAGTGATATAATTGGGGCATAAATAAAATAACAAAGAAGTCTTTTGTAGACTTATATTATTATTTCAAACTACCAACAATTGTCTTTGCACTTGCTGGTATTTTAGAGTCCTGAATTTTAAATGGCACAACTCTCCTTTTACCACTTCCTATAAAAAACACTCAATAGGGAATACATCTTAAGGGAAAATTCCAGAAACCAGGTCTGTCTAGCCAACAGTCCTAGGAACTTTGAGTTCCCTGCTCATCTCCTTTTTCTCCCATGACATCTCTGGAAATAAAGAATACAGCCCTAAAACTGGCACTTAGCAATAGGCGAGTCCATGTCCTTTCCCCAGAATTAAAATGGGGGCCTAGGGCACGGTAGTTGCTTGAAGGGTCTGCCATGATGTGGGATGCCAAGAGGCCACCCCCTGCTGCTTTCCATTCAGAGGAACGGGAAACCTGTGGCTAAATCTCCACCTGCAGCGCTTGGTATGGACACTGTAAGCAGCTCCCATGGGCACTCTGTAATTATGCAAGAATTCTTCTGATATTATACAATCAGACGGCCCCATCATCTCCCTTTCTTTCTCTGGATAAGGTTTCTGTAGGTGTCAGGAGCACTGAACTCTCCCCTTGTTCAGTCACTTGTGTCTTCGTGCAGTACAACCATCGCTTTCCCGATGCTCCTGGAGCTGGCACTCTGCCCATACTAGAGATTGTCTTCTGCTTCTTCTTCAGTGCTGTAATAATGTTTTGTGTTGTGAGCTACCCAAACCCATGGCGATTGCTTTCAGTAAGCACCCACACCTTCCTTCTGTTAGAGATTTCAGGCACTGCTTGCTTTAGAAAGGTGCAGCTGGCTTTGTTCTCTTCAGCAGAAGCTTTTTGCCAGCATTTAGTGGCCGAGGTGTGATGTGAGACCAAGAAGTATCAATGCATCCTTTCTGCGTCTGAGGGATCTCTGTACTGAAAGGAATGGGAGAGAAACTGGGTGGTATGAAGCAATGCCAGCTCTTTCAAAATTAAACACCGAGTGCAGTTCTCAGGTGGGAGAACCACCTTAGTCGCAAATTGTTCGTTTGTTCCTACAGGTGGTTCAGAAAAATACATTATACCAGAAAATGTTTCTGCCTTTCTCATTGTACTCTCCTTCTTAGGATCACAGTCTGTAATAAGCAGTGAATTTATGAATACTAAAAGCTTGACATTTCCTAAAGATTCTTAATAAAAATGGCTGATTTTTTTTTCCTTTGCAAAACCCAAGCCTTTGTGTCATTTTACAATCTAATACTTTAGATTTTGTCCATTTCTCCTGTTTTTGTTCTGGCAAGCCTTTATTCTAACTAGAAACTGGGGAGATCTCTTGATGCCATAGAAGGTATCAAATCTCACCCTTCAGAAGTTTATTCTGAAGTGGTCTAAATATTGTTTGTTAAAAAAATCTACAAAATCTGCCTCTTTTTTTTTAATATTTCCTAATAAAGGAAACAAGATTGAGGATCTGTTCTTCAATTAACCTTTTCCTGTCAAAGTTGAAAATAAGTTTAGATTCAACACCAAGGCTGCTAATTAATGCCTGCTTTTTTTACCTAAATTTGGGCTAAATCGAGGTGACTTTTATGCTTTAAAGGTTTCCTTCTTTCTGCCTGAAAGATAATTCCTGTAAACAAAAATTTTGAGCCAATTTTGAAATTACCTTTATTTCTGCTGTTTACGGGATCCTCAAACCTTCTTAATGCAGAAAGCATGTCAAGGTTATACTTTATAAACTGTGCTTTGGGAGCACCTGTAGCCGTGAGCTCTTAACCCTCCCTCCATGGTCACCTGGCAGTGGCTGTGGGAGTTGTACTTGGGCAGAGACTGGGAAGGGTTTGTGGAAGCTGCTGTTTTAGAGACCTGCTAGTTTGTGTAACCTGCAGTTGCATTTCTTTTCAAGTAAACAATGAGGGAATACTCTCCTGCTGTGCAGAGCCCAGGACTCTTAAATGGCCTTTCTCATCTCTTCCCAAAGGTTAGTCCCTTGCTTTCTTTGTACATTCACTCAGCAGCAGATTTTTTGACCCTTTACAGATTAATCTGCACATTTCAGAGCATGTAAATGGATCTAAATTAAGTTGCAGATAATAACACTCATATCTCATGCTTTGAATGTCCTGAAAAGGACTTTTGAAACAGCAGACTATTTTTCTGCGTTTATTTCTTGCATTGGTGTGAAGACAGGGATTTTGAGAGCTGGATGAATATGACAATAGCAGAGCATCATTTTAAACTGATAAATGAGAAGAACCAACCATGGTAACATAATGCCCCCTATGGTTTGTAAGGCAGTATGTACAACAGCTTTAAGGGCAATGCTTCCCTACATACCTTCTCTTAGAATCAGAATTGTATGTTGTACTACTCAGCTAGAGAGGAAAAAATTCCTGGTTGGGTTTTATTAATAAACAGGTCAGATACTGTTAATTTAGACGCTTTAAATCTCCTCCTCCTTTTTGGAGATTCAAAGCAATTGGGATCAAAAGTGTTTTTTGAGTAATGTAGAAGCAGCTGAGTTACTGCACTCACTGAGCAGCCAGTTCAGGGTGGGAACATCCCGGGGAGCGGCAGGACCGGCCGGAGGGGAAGCCTCTGTAGTTGAGGGAGCGGCCGCTTGATGGCAACATCCCACCGCACATGGGGAGCGGTGGCAGCGGGAGCCGGAGCCCCGGGGACGCGCAGGGTCCCGGGACACGGCACGGCCTCTCCGGACCTTGTGCGCCTGAGGCTCCCGTCCGCCGCGTGTGCCTGGACGGAACGTCCGCTCAGGAATTCCCTTGTTGGAGGGTTTCATTTAGCACGCTGGGGGTCCTTCAGGAAGCCGGCCCTTTCCAGCAGGGTGGGCAGAACACTTTTGCAGGGTGGGGAGTCACCCCAGCAGTAAGCTGTGCGGGAGATAATGTGTAAATGATGATAGGACATTTTGATAAATTAGTGCTCGTTTTTTATCCTGCTACCCCATGTCCCATCTAAAGGCAAGCCTTCCCTCTTGTGCCCGCAGTCCCTTTATGGTCTCATGGTGCCAGTGAGGGCAGAAGCAACGCCTCAGAAGCAAACCTGCCGGCCAGGCGCTGTGCGGTGAGAGCAGTGCCCGGCCGGGCAGCGCTGCCCTTCACCTGCAGGGGGTGCCCAGGGAGCTCCGTGCAGGGCAGTGAAGTAATCCAAGACCTAAACTGGATTAAATTAATTACACCCACCTCTGAGCTGTGGATTGGGAAACACCCCAGGGCTCACACATTCGCCTTTAAGCCTTCCCAGTGAAAAAAGAAACGGCTGATCCTTGTATGGTGGTAGGAGAGACCCACAGGTGCCTATCAGTGCACATGTAAAGTGAGAAAAAAATCCATGAGGGTTGTTTCAAGGTCTCCAAGGAGCCCTGAAGGAAATGTGTGCAAGTTAGATATTCGAGCAAGTTGGCTTTGTGTCATGTGATGGAGGAGATGTCTCCCAGGCCCAATGTTTGAAGATTGTGTCTTGGGTCGTTTTGTGTTTCAAGACTTATTAACCTTGATTATGCATTTCTATTTCAGTAACTACTAAAAAAGCCATGGTTATCATATATTTGTGTCTTTGCAATCTGGGGGCTGGGTGGGAAGGGAGAACACAGGGACTAAGTAGGAGTCACTCACCGGCAATAACTGTTGCATGTTGTCAGAACATAATGAAAATTACTTTGGTCTTCTGCTTTTAAGACGGACTCCTGCTAGTAAACTGTAGGCAGACTGATTAAACAGTAACTACAATCAGAACTCTGAAAAACCCCAGACATTTCATTTCACTGACAGCTTATGATAATATGATGATAATAGTATATAATAATATAATAATTATTATGATGATAATCCTCTTGCTACCTTTCAGGTGCTGCCAAGTGCATACCTGGGGCAGGGAATGCCTCTTCCTCACTCCTTCTGCAACAGTCACTTACGCGTTGGGCTGGGACTGAAAATACATTTCACAGGTAAAATTGCCACAGTTAAGGTTGGACAAATGGTTATTTGTTATTTCAGCGACTGGTCCATGGGCATATATATACATTTAAAATTTAAAATCCATGAAAAAACATATTCACAAAGTTTGTGAAAAATGAGGCAGTTTTCCTTTACTTAATGATGGGGGTCTCAAATGAGTTGTGTTGTCGATGGGAGAGCAAGAGGTTATATAGTCTTCCATAATCTATAAAGCTTCTTCAGAATCATGTCATTAGCTTTCCTGTGGCAGACAACAGCAGAGCTAATAATGCAATTATGTTTCATGTAGTTAAACTATGCTATTGATATTTTTTTTTTCCCAGGAGGCCTTCATTTCTGGCAGTTCTAATCATCTTCATTGTACAGCTGTATGGATTCCATGTTTCACTCTGAGGGAAATAAAATTGCAAATAAATACCATCTCTCCTAATGTCTCTGTAAATGCCAGATTTAGTAACCATTAACCAAATGTTGGAGTCTATAAAATGTAATGTATAGTTCTGTGTGTGTATATATATATATATACACACACATATATATGTGTGTGTATATATATATATATATACACACACATATATATATATATATATAAAGCAGAGGCCACATTCGCATACCAGTCACCAAAACATCACCAGAGCACACTATTATGCTGGAATAAACAAGAGTAGAATTTCCTCTAATATTCTATTATTCTCATTTCTTGCTGCTATAATTAATTACATTTTCCGGTTTTGGCATGCTGGGTCAGTCTCTGTCTTTCTGCTGTATTCAAACTGTAAATATTAAATAGTATAATTACCACGTAAACATGGTATATGTGTGTTTAGCAGGAGGAGGATTCTTCTTTTAACTTCCCATTCTTTTGAACAAATCTGGAAATTGGAAGCACGGGCTAATTAAAATATTATTTAGTCTATTATTAAGCATTAATTTAGTACTCCCATTAATGAAAAATCACTTAAAAAAAAAAATCTATCTGTGCCAATCCCCACTACAGCAAAAATATCAATCCTGAGATGTTGAAACCCTAATTAAAAAAACATAAAATGCGAAATACGGATGTTCCCTGCTTCTGTGGTCTCAATCTTCCATGATTAAGGTTCTTCTGAGAGGATAAATTATTAGAGCAATGAATCTCTGAAAGGACTGCCCTGTTTTCTTGGGGGGTGGGGGGGGGAAGTTTCTCTGAACTTCTGTATTTCTTCTGAGTAAACTACCAAAGACATTACAAAGCCTTTAGAACAGACACATGATAAAGCAGTGGTAAGGCATGTTGATCATCTTGCTGACAGTCATCCTTCTTTCACATGCCTGGGACATAAACAGTAGGAAATAAACTCAGAGAACAATTGCTATTAGGTGCCTGAAGAAAAAACAAAGATATGAGGGACATGCTAATTAGGCTTCCTCAATGGACCAGTGGAGATGAAAAGGAGATGAAAATACAGATAAAGCAAACAAAGCCGAGGTATTCAGAAAGCATTACAAGAAGTTGTTGTCTACGACAATGAACTGTCCATGACCTTAGAGTCTTTAGAGACAATATCCATCATTTTTCTGCATCCATCAGAGGCAGGATAGCACCAGGGTTTCACTTTGGGATCTCATGGAATATACAACAGTACTGATCAATCCTAAGGGAGCAGAGATAGGGAGACAGCAGGACCAACTTCCTACCAGAGTGTCTTGTTATAGGAATAGAGCAGCTCCTGCCATTCCCCTCGTTGTGCTGGCTGGAGGGGAGAGGAGCTGTGCAGCCATCGGCTGGCAGATGTGTTAGGGAAGTTCACGTGGCTTTTCCACTGCAATGTATATTTTTAAGTTGTTCAACTCTTTCTAAAAACTCTATTCTTGGTAATTGTTTTTCTGTTACATGACAGCTGTTTTGGCTTCTATCCTTCAGTAAAGCATTGGAAATGTTCAGCCTGGGAGTTTGAAATACGTAAGCAAAATGCTGTCAAGACATACTCATTAGAAAAACTGTGCACACACAACCTCCTAGTGTTCACTTTTGCTCTCATTTGTTTTACAGATGGTGCTAGGTCAAAGAAGCAGCCTGTCTTTGCAGGACAAGCAGTTCTGAACTTGTGAGCGTCTCTACATTTTCATCTATGCAGAAGTTTTCTCCTTAGATTTTTTTGCTTACCTAAGCCATTGGTGATTTGCTAACATTTTCCTCTCCTCTTTTACTTTGTATAACAGGAAATCTGCAAAGTGCTTTGTGGGAATCAAAAGTACAGATTTGTTGCTTTTGGAATCAAAAACAGATGGAAAAACTTGTGGAGTTTTTTTCTTTTTTTTTCTTTGCCAGTAACTGACCTGTGATACAGGAAGAGAGGAATATAAAATAAACTTGGAAAAAAGAATCCACATCTGCTTTAAGCAGACTGATGCATGAACATGTCTATAAAAATGAGTGATTGGACCAGTAGTAAGGTGGACACTCAGTGACCAATGAATGGTCCAGGCAAAGTGAGGCACGAAACGCCTGCTGTGCAGCTTAGTATCCCAGGTAAATTCCTAGGATTTTATTTGACCCAGCTGGGATGTTAATGGATAACTGCTATTGTTTGGTTTTTCTGGAAAATCCACAGTAGGTAAGGATTGTAATAGACTCCATGTGTTACCCCTATTGGTTATCAGTAGGAAATGATACAAAAAATAAAATTACCTGGAATTCTGCAAGAATTACTTTTCTTAGTGGGCCACTACTGCCCTTTCAGTAGGTGGAATGTCTTACATGCAGTAAATGAAAAGCCAAAACATTTTCAAATTAAAGGAAAACACTAGTAGTTGTGCTGTACTATTGGGTAGAATTTCAAAACATTGATACTAAATGTAGAAAACAAATTGGATTGAGATTCTTAATTCCTTTTATTATTTTTTTTAGGGGATGAAAAGCTTTATCAGAACTAAGCTCATCTAAAACTTGTTATTCTTTCAGTATGCTAATTAATAGAGCAGGATCATGGATTTGTTAATTAAAATAAGATACCTCAGGGAAACTGAAATTAATTTTGCTGTCCTAGTAGAGTTACCATTATGCCGTTAAATCTTATGGATGTCTTATCCACTTCTCTTCTTTTCCTTCTCTCAACAAGTAAAAAAATATTTTATTTAGTTTGAATTTAGAATCAGAATATTGAATGGTGACTTTCTAAAAAAAGTGAAGGTCAACCAATAATCTTGGAATAGCTTGGTTTTCCAAAAATTCTGGAATGCGGCCTTCATGTGAGTGTCGGGACTGATCACCTCATGTGCTCTGAATGAGCACAAAACTGTTCACCTGTGGATCTCCAGGTCTGAGCTGCTCTGTGTAACTTGTAAACAATCACTGCAGCAGCCCGCTGGAGTAATGTGCTAATGCTGGCTTGTATTCTCCAGGGATGGAACGAGCAAAACTCAGCCATTGGGCAGGCATTGTAATGATTGCTAAAAATATATTGCACCTTAAATGGAATGCCTTCCATGGATGGAAGGTGGTATCTGACAGCAGATCCTGTGGTGGGCTGGGTATGTCCATGTTGGTGATTTACTTCACACACAGTATTTTAGGGGAATCTCCTGGTCATCCCTACCTGCTGTGCTTGAGAGTAGTTTTGGCTCAGTCCTGGAGTGTGCAGACTGATTCCTTCTGGTGGGACCAAATTGGAAGATAAGCTCCAGGAGCACACCAAAAGGTGTTCAGCTGAAGAGCCACCCAAGAGCTGAAGCAAAGCCCAGAGGCACCAAGCACGGTGACTCCTGGGTATCTGCTCTGTGCAGGTTTGCTGCTGCTGTGCTGTGCTCTTGGTTAACAAGGGTAGAGTTTGGGTTGACCAGATCTCACCTGGGCCTGCCTTGGCAGGAGCTCACACTGCTGACGTGACAGTTGATGTCAACCTTGATTTCAAAGTTAGTCATTTTACAGAAGGAAAAGCACCTGAAATATCCTCAGTGTTTTCTGATACTCTGACTTTCCAATACTCTCACTTCCAATTTAGATGTTTCAGAGAAGAGAAAGGGAAAAGGAGGGGTAAGTGTGAGAGAAGCACTAGGTTTTCTTCTACAGCAAAGCACAATTTTTCTAATTTTGCTTGATGAATTTTCAAGGCCAGCAAAGAAGTTCTCCATCATCACCAAGAGTGTTAATTGCAATTTGTATCCAAGACTTCTGTCATTCAATGTACTAGAAGAAAAAAATAATCTTATTAATATACCAGTGTATACTGAGCACTTTATCCCATTTTATCACAGGCTTAAATGTGTGAAATTTAATTAGAGACAAGCACTAAATCTAATTGTAAGGGACTGCTGAGCAGTTGCAGTTTGGTTAGTCCTGTGAAAGCTTCTGACATCCCAGGAAGAATGTCTGCTGTTTGCTTTCAACCTGTGAAGTGTTCAGAGGCATTGGTTACCTGTAAAGACAGGCAAGATGCAGTTCTGTTACTGTTCAGTCTGTGTTTAATCAGCAAACAGAATTTGAGATGTTTTGTGAATTTCAGTTGAACTTAGCAGATGGTTTCAAGTGAAAATAAAAATAATAACAGGTGAAATTAATTTCGGCTTCTCAAAATAGATTAATGACAGTTTACTAAAGTAAGCAGCAAAGTATCCTGAAATATCTTTGTTTCCAATACACACTTAAATGAAGTAAACTCTGTACCTCCAGTGTGCTCTTGCCACAGATCTATAAAGTTATTCTTTCTCACACTCAAACCCAATTAATATTAAAGGATATTTATCTGGAGCAGAATAGATCTTCAGGATAGATTCGCCTTCAGGATAGATGTAAAAAGATTCCCTTAAAGTGTTCATTAATTAGAACAAAATCACTCAGAAGTGAGAGACCAGTTTGAAAATTTCCTCATGACCAGTGACGAGTTTTGGTACAGGGTTTGGTGCAAGACATGTTCAGGTCTTCTATGCTGCTCCTTCCTGTCCTTATTTTTTGCTTAAATCACATGGTCTGCTCACATAAATCAATCTCTTGATGGCCACACTTCTTCTACTTTTATTCTGAAACCTGCTTAATGTGATTAAAATTGAAATATTTGGGTCTGGGGTTGAATTCAGTTTTTTGGACTGATTGCTTCTTGCAGCTGTTTCAGAACTGGGAGAAAACCAGGACATGCATGAGCTTAGTGACAGTGCCCACAGCCCCTTGAAGTCTGTATTTTCATAAGAATGAGATTTGAGAGATTATTAAAAAAAAAACCAAAAACTCAATGCAACAGAAGTCCACCTCCAAAAAACCCCTGACAAAATCAAAACCCAGACACACCCGTTCCCCTAAAGCCCCCCAAACAGACAAACCCCATGCCAAAGCCTTCTTTTTTCCCTTGTGTCAAGATTTGGTATGGAAGCTGCTTTATGAATTTCCAGTGGATTGTTGTACTTTGCTGACATCTATATTTAGTTTCTAATCCACATCAGTACTTGCTGGGGGTAGCATTAAAACTTTTGATACATATTCAGTACCATGTGCCCTCTCTAAACACAAATGCCTCAAAAGTTTCTTTCCTTACACAATCACTTTAAGATTGCTATTTTGATCCCATTTCTCCCAGTTGAGTTAAAGGCAAAATAAAGATCAGGTTGCTGGAGAGTTGTTATTTTAAAGATTGCATTTTGCTGTTAATTGGTCCACGACAGCATCCTTGTGTGGCAGTGCTACCTCAGGAGGCGGTTCCGCAGCGTGCGCGCTCCGTGCGCTGCCGGCACCGGCACCTGCCTGCAGAATTCCAGAGTGATTGCAGGCGTCCTTGGAGGGGAGGAGTTCCTGGAGGCACCGGCTGAAGCAAGACGCCTCACAAACAAAAGTTCAAGGTGAGAACCGTACTAGATGCTGGCTGATTTAAGAAATTGGTTGTTTTTTTGCTTTTTTTTTTGTTTGGTTTTTTTTGGGTTTTTGTTTGTTTGTTTGTTTTTGGTTTTTTTTTGGTTTTTTGTTTGTTTGTTTGTTTGTTTGTTTGTTTGTTTGTTTTTCTCTCCAGTGCAGAAAGCAATGCTGGATAAAATAATGTAACTTGGGGCTTGTAACTGCACAGGGTCACACTCCAATAGTTATGATCACACTCAGCATTTCTCCCTGTGCCAAAGGGAAGACAAGAAAAAAAAAAAAAAAGGCTATAATATTTCCTATTAGAAAAAGTTGGCAATAACAATGCATTTTAATGCTATTAAATAATAATTTATAATAATTGATATTTTGAGGAAAGGAAATTTAGAGTGGAAACAGTGATTAGTGATGACCCCTGTCAGCAGCAGGGAAGCTCAGGCTTTGCCTGGTGGTGTTCAGGTGCATTTCCTGATGCCTGTATGCTGCTTTTAGCCTGCTGCTGGTTGGCACAGGGTGTCCCTGGCTGCCTGAAGCTCAGGAAGGGCAGGTGGGGAGGAGCTGAGCTCTCTTGCTTGAACTTGTGGAGATTGTGGAGACAAGGGGAGAGGCAGTTTCTTCTTAC
The DNA here is from genome assembly GCA_013397775.1 of Eulacestoma nigropectus. Taxonomy (NCBI): domain Eukaryota; kingdom Metazoa; phylum Chordata; class Aves; order Passeriformes; genus Eulacestoma; species Eulacestoma nigropectus. The sequence goes on along the minus strand of VZTE01005521.1, from coordinate 2,831,418 downwards.
CTGAGAAGCCCATAGTGATACAGTGGGGAAAGGGGAGTGTCATCTTCTCCCTGCTGAGTACAAGGATAAACACCTCACGCCAGGTTTGTGGAGCAGTTTTCTGAGCAGCAGGGGGCAGGACTAGAAATCAAACAGCTTTTCCTAATACTTTGAGATTCGTTACTGTCTCTGTTTTCTCTCTTGTGAAGCTGTTTTTTATGAAACCATTGCATACTCTTGCTGTAATGCCTGTAGAAAATGGAAGAGTGATGAGGCCCCAGAGAAACAGCACCTATGCTGAGCCATATGACATTTTTGCTCTCTTGATCCACCTGGTTGACTATTACTATGTGGTTTCTGGAGGAAAATCTGTGTTCTGTTTGTGTTCTGGGGACAAGGATGTCTTAGGCCATGGATAAATTCTCTACAGGCTGCAGTAATTTATGTAATTACCATTAACTGCTGTGGTGTTTGTACATCAGCTCAGCAGGGATGGATCTCTGGGCTTTTGTGGAAGTGGTAGTTATAGAAAAGACACTGTTTTTCTTTAAGGAAAAAAGGAGGGTCTTAGATGTATGAGCTCCTCCAGCCAAGAACTGCTTGTCCTGATCTGAATAGGCTCATTGATTTTGATGGATCCATGCTAACTTGTGCCTTCTAAGGATTTCCCCATCAATTTTTATCAGCTTTACAGCATGGGATGGAGCTGGGGTATTTTAGATGTAGACTCAATTCCTTTCTTTTTTTCCCCTTTTTTTTTCTTTTTTTCTTTTCTTTTTGATAGCTGTGAATGTGTTTCATATGCCCAGCATATTCATGCAGAGGAATGCAGTGCACTCTGTTTTAGTGCTGAGACTCTGACTGGTAGAGCCAGTGTAGGCAGGGATATCCCTCCCCTGAGCCTTCTTCAAGGGGCAGAGGCAGCGAGTTCGGTGTCTTGGTGAAATTCTCCTTTGAGTGCTGCTGCTCTGCTTCCTGGAGGCCCTAAAGTAGGGTTAGAAGTAGCAATACACAATTCTTTAAATGTTTGTCCTCATTTCTTGAGTGTTCTTCTTGTGCATATTTAAAGGGCACCAAAGAATGGCAGTCTTTGTGCCTGAATAAATATGATTAAGTCTTCTGTACCTGATGTCTTAGTGAGAATGCTTTTAATCATGGCAGGAGCCAATTTAGACCAATATATGAGTATTTATTTTAAAAAAACCACACCAAAAATTCATATTAAAGAAATTATGAAATATATGGTTTTACTTGTAAGGACTTAAGCCAGTGCAAGACTATTGTTTGCAAATCCTTCAGAAATCTACTGATATAATCTACTAAAATTATTGCTTTGGAATAAAACAATAGGAATGGGGTAAAAGGGGACATGGTAAAAGATCTGGAAATTTGTGGGAAAAAAATGAAAAAAACATAAAATGTACTTAAAGCTAAGTTGTATATGTTTCTGTTACCTATTTATTGCAATTTTGCAAATAACGTCAGAAAAATTAGTTCTTTGGGGCAGAACTATTTCAGGGAAATGTTTATTTCATGAGCGGCAGGAAAATGAAACCTGGCTCCTGCAGGGAGGGGAACCTGCCTGTGCTGCCAGGGCAGCTCTTGGCCAGAGCCTGTGCCAGGGCAGCAGCAGCAGCTCCCAGCACAGCCACGGCTGCAGGAGGGGCTGGCCCCTGCTAGAGGCACAAGTGCAGCACAGGCTGTGCCTGAGTCCTCCTCTGGGTCAGCAAATGAACCACTTGGACTTCTCAAAAAAAAGCTTTTTAAGTGTTTGAAATGTCTTCTTTCAGCATTTATTTTTTTAGTCTGTTTTGTCTGTTTGAGGCACTTTTCTTAGAGTATTATGATTGTTTTATTCATTGTCAGAATTACTGGGACTTTTTTAATTTCCTGGGAGGTAAAATAAGTCTTTATTCATTTTTAGAGGTAAATGAGTACCATCTCATCTGAATTTTCATCTGTAATTTTTAAAGATAGGTTTATTATTTTTATCCAGAGATTTCCCTGTACTTTTTCTTCTTTTTTTAGACTTTGTGCCTGCTCTCAGGGTTAGAGCCTCTGCTCCAAAGAAGCCCATCCTTGACAGGGAGATAGGAAGCAAAAACTTTTGGTCATTCTTAATTATTATTTCCAGTTATGTCAAACTTCCTCCTAATCCAGAAGGATTTGTTTAGTATCCATTTTTCAGTCACCAAATTTTTTGCCTCTCTCACTTCTCTGGTTGTTTCCAAGTGTGAGCACAGCCGTGTCTGGCTGCTGGGTTGGTCTGTGCTTGCCACCGCACCCAGGGAGTTCTCAAGTAGGCAATGATAAACTCCTGGGCAATTTCACATAGCCAAATCCGTAAGTAGAGCTGAAGCTCCTGCATTTGCTACTATAGTCTATAAAAATCAGCTTCCATATAATTTAGGGTTTTTTTGGGATGGGTTTTCTGTATTCTTCCTTCAGAGAATCCTCATCAGCATCTTCCTGAGCCATAAACTCTGGAGTTTAATCTGCTCCACCATGTTTCTGCAGATAGATTCAAACCAGTGGAACTTGCACTAGCAGAGAGGACAGAAAATGGTCCCCAGCCCCTCCCTCTGCTCTGCTGGGCTCTGTGCATAGGCTCTGCCATTCTTGCAGCCATGCATCACAGCTGCCTGCAGATCACATCTGCCTGATGATCTCCACAGCAACGTGGGCACTCAAGGCAGAAATATGAGCTGGTAAGTCAAGGTTACTCTCCCTCCTTCTCCTTGTCATTTCCTCCCAGTGCAGTGGGGATAATTGTGTGTCACGATTTTGGACAGTGCTTGTCTAGAGCAAAGCACTGCCAGACTGTTTTAATTCTCCAAATCCAGTTCATACTCCTCTCATGGATCAGCAGAACCCTGCGTGGATGTGAGTGTTGAGGGGGCATGGTGGTGGGGGAATGCACAGGATGATTTTCTGGGGCTGGGTATAGGCATGACATCCCTTGGAGGACATCCCTTGCCTGATGTTACATGGATGGAACACAGTGAGAAATCCAAGGCAGCTTTTCCTGCATTGTGCACGGAAAATGTCGATTGGGGTCAGTGGTAGGGAAATCATAGAGTCATAGAGCGGCCTGGGTTGGAAGGGGCCTTAAAGATGGTCTGGTTCCAAACCCCCTGACTTGGACAGGGACAGCTTTTCCTAGACCAGGTGCTCCATCCAACCTGGCTTTAAACACTTCTAGGGATGGGCCATCCACAACTTCACTAAACCCTCTGTCTTTACGGGATAGCCTGAAGAAATGGAAACACAAACACTGAACTAAAAAGATAGAATCTTTGTACTCTCAGAATAAATACACATCTTATAAAGCAGGGCTTCAGGTTTAATGTGTTCATTTAGCCAGAGGGTACATTGCAGCTTTGTCTCTCCGCGCTGGCAAAACCCTTCCCTCTTTCCCTGGGTGCGCCCGCCTTGCCGTGGATCCGCGTCCCCGGCTCTCCGGCAGCCTCTCCCGCTGCGGCCCGGCTCAGCCAGCGCAGCGCTCCACGCCGTGAGGACGGCGCCCGCCTCCCGTGCTCTGGGAGCTCGTAGCGAGCAGACAGGCACCTTCTGAAGTTTTGTGCGTGCTGTGCGCTTCGTTTCCTGCAACAAGAAAAGCCTTTTCTTTTAACCTGGCTTCCTTTGAAGAAGTAACTCAGGAAGCTTCATGGCCTCTCAAGGTAAGTGCATCTATGGTCTGTATTTTTAGATCGTGTTTACAGAAAACTACAGTCTTGTGCGTTTCCAGCAATCAGCAGTCTGATGAAATGAGTGTTTCAGGCTAAAACCACATTAGTCAAAGCACAGTTGTTTTGTCTTCCTTTAATTTTTCAGCATCCAAGAGGCTCCTAAGGAGACTAAAATCTATACTAGGATGTTATTTGAATAAAATACGTTATAAAATGTTAGCCTCTGCATTCAGTCAGAAAATGTAATGTATCTTTGTGTTTAAACCTGTCAGTACAGAATGCCTGGGAAGGGTGAGTACTGAGCCAAGGATTCCACTATTTTTGCACACTTCTTCCCTATTCCTCTTTGAAAATACTACATCAGCAAATGCTTTTCACATTCAAACTGGCCAGAGACCTGATAACCACGTATGAAAAATAATACCTGAAGAATAACTGAAGTTAATCAGATTACTCCTATCTGGGTGCATCTCTGTCAGGTACTGACTTTAGCAGTAGCCAGTTGAGTGCTCAGAGCTCATGGGCAAACATGCAGCATCTGATCTAATCAGCCTTCTCAATTCATTTTCTCCAGGCTTTCAAATACTTAAACTAAGCAGAAGGATACAAATCCCTTCTTCTCTTAACCTGAGTACAGTTCCACGGAGGTCATTCTGTTGACATGTGCAGAGGCAGGTGTTGTGTCAGGGAGTCTCAGCAACATCTTTCTAGGTTTGCCAAATGTTTATCCTCTTTCTTGCCCTCAAAATACTCAAGGCATTCTGCATTTAGAGCACTAAAAGGTGCACAGGGGCAAGCAGGTTTTACAGCATTGTTGTAGTCTTGCAATATAGGGTTTTTTTAAAAAATTTGCTTAGCTTTAGCCATATAAGAGAAATCTGGTTTTGCATATTTTTGATGTGTATCAGTTAGTAGAAGCAGTTAAATAGTAATGGTGTGGGATATGGTTTTTAGTTTGAGGAAACTTGACAATACCCCTCTTTTAGGAACATATAACTCTACAAATTATGTTTGTACAGAATACTCACTGTATCATATGGTAACTTTTAAGTTTTTCCATACTAGTAATGAAATGGGAATCATCCACAAAAATAGACAAAGTGTCAGACTAGCTCAAATTGTCATTAATATTTAATGTGTTTTCTGTTTGATTTTTGTATAGCTTAAAATTTGACAGGTAGAACTGCAATTTGTTGTCTTTTTTTCTCTTTATTATTCAAGAATAACACTAACACTGGGCTACTTCGTGGCATTTCATGTAACAACAAGAGTTACGGCAGTAACAGAACCCTGTGAGGTAAAATGATGCAGAAGAGCATATAAAATATTTATTACCCAGTTATACATTTTTAAAAGCCAGCAACAAATTCAAAGGGGTTACTTCTTCCTGTGGTCTCAGACTTTGAAAGAAAGCAGTGGCTGCAAAGACAAATTAAGATCAAAATGTGATTGAGTGATGAATCTTTCACAGTCTGTTCAAATAATACTAAAGGATCTCATTTAAACGCACAACAGCAAAAGAGAGATTCAGACTTAGAGCCAAAATTCCTTCTGGACCTCAAACCCCATTGTGTCTAAGTATTGTCACACACGAGATAAAAACAATCAGTTTGGGGCCTGCTTTCCTCCTGAATCACAGGGACTCAGCTCAATACAAGGATTTGCCATTTATATGGGGAGAGCTTCAGTTTGCTCCTCCTTGTTCCTGCAGAACCAGTGTTGCTGAAGGCTGGGGAACAATGTGCCTGGAAAAACCAGTAGGAGTTTTTTGGAAAACCAGTGGTTAAGGTGGCCACTGTGCTCTGGGAGATGGTGCCTGTGCCTGTGTGGATGTACAGGTGCCTGTGGCAGTAAATGCTCTTGTTACCGTCACAGCACTGGCCAGGGTCACCATCACTGTGTGCTAAAGGACTTGTTTGTGATAGCAAACCAGGAAGTATGGTGTCTGATCATCTGAAAACACATATCTGATCTATTCATTCAGATAATAATGAATAATACACTGTAAGAGGCTGTGTAGACTTTGATACCAGGGTTGTAACATCCAGCTCGGGGGATCTGAGCTCCCTGGAAAAGTTATCTCTAATTAAGAGAAACTATGGGTGCCCTCGGGGTGCTGGAAAGCACCTTGCTGGGAGCCAGCCCTCAGCAGCTCAGGGCACACCGGGCAGCTCACAGGGAGCAGGGCTGGGCAACCTGTGCTGAGGGGCTTCTGGCCACCCTGTGTGTGAGTCCAGGCCAGCTCCAGCCTTGTCACACAGGCTCTGTGCTCACCAGCTGTCAGAGCAGATCAGGTGCTCTCCAAGACCACATCTCCTGATTTAGCTTCATCTGCAGTGATTCCTCTTTGCATATTCTAAGGCAGCTTTATAATCAGCATGCTCCACGTGTGGGACCATCAGGAGATTCCTTTTGGATGCTCACTCCTGAGCTGAACCGAAGTACTGATACAGTCACATGCAGAATGATGCTATTGTTCCAGCTTTGATCCAAGAACCTAGCTGCTCTTTCATCTTGATATTTCTGGGATTTTTTCTCTTTTTTTTTTTT